>CM028919.1:15307658-15820158 GCA_016801845.1 Polydactylus sextarius
TCTCGCCACTACAGGATCCGACCTGACGCTCAGACCAAGGCAGTGATGAAAAATCGGTCACGTTTCCTCCAGTTTCCCTGAGGAGGAAGAACGAGGTTATTTTAACTAGAATAACTGGTTTGATAGAAAACGAGGAAACGTGACTGAATAATAAAGTGTGTGACTGTCGTCTAGGAACCGTCAAGATTTACTGACTCAGGAGTAATCAGATATATTGTTAAATCGTGAAGTAAAGTAAAACCTACGTCTTCTGGATTAAAACACATTTAACATTAAAAAAAGATTCACACAGTTTATTTTTCCTCTTGGACATTTACATTTTTTAAATATCATGTGACACAACTGTTTGAGCTCATCCCACCAGGATTTCTAAACTTTCTAAAGAGGAAACCACCAAAACATTTAATGAAACTCTTGGTTTCTCCTCTGACATCAGAGCATCAACTCAACTCCCTGAACGACATCGTCTGTCAGAGGCGATAACATTAGTATTGTAGGAGGCTGATTGTGTCTTATCTGTCTGACATATGAGACATCTGACATCAATTCATCCAAAGTAAAGAAACATATTTTAAACGTAAACTGTCTAAGAATCATATTTAACCAGAGTTGCTCCTTAGGTTTTTCTTCGTCCTTTGCATGTTCATATTTTTCCCACTAGATGGCGTCGTCTTTTAACATTTTACAGCCTGTTCATCTTGTTGTATTAAAGGATTCACCTAATTCAGAGACTATGAGCAGCAACATATCGTTTCCCTGACTGGTCTCTTCAGGATCTATTTTAATATTATAACACGACATCGTTTCAGATCAAAACGGACTGAGTGAATGATTTTAATGTAGCAGAAAGTCTGACGTGTAAAAGTCTGGTATTTACGTCTGTTTCACAGACGGTGAAGACTTTAATTAACGAGACATCATCATCATGAAATGGGTCAGTCACAGCAGAGCGTTACTATTCATCCACCTGTTCACAACTTTCACTGAAATGACATTTTCATGCAATCATGAACATGAATGTATGAACAAAGCTTTCAGAGATGACAACACACACACACACACACACACACACACACACTGGAGGGCAGATAAAATGGGGCAGTATCAATAATGTATAAGTGACGGGATCTGTTGCAGAGCGAGTGTGTCTCCGTTCAGTCGTCTTTATTTAAACAACAAGTTAAGAGCTTCAGCTTGTGTGACCATTGTGAAACCAGTATCGGGGCCAGCATCCCGGTTTGACTCCTGAATTTAGGTCTCTAGTATCTGGGACATAAATCCATAATTAGCAGTTGTGTGTTACTTCTTCCCTCACTTTCCCTCAGGGCACAGTTGCCACATGAGGTAAACTACCTTCTTGGCTTTTTATGTTGCAACTCACTTGATCAGCAAAGTGTGTGATGGTGTTGTAACAGAGCACACATGACTTAAGTTAAATAAAAAACACACACATCTCTGTGACATACCTGGATGGAGCCTGTATTTGGACAAAAGCGACTGTGTGTAGGAACACGATGTAGAACAGTTCCCCTGGTGCACAGCAAGGACACTGAAAAAGTAAAACTACAGGACAGCAAAGAACAGATTGGTGTGCAAAAATAACCTGAGTAATACACAACATGTCAGTGAACGTAAAGGACAAGTTTCATCTTCACCTCCGAGTATCTACAAGACGATGCGCAGGAATAAAACACCTCTTACTCAGTGATGAGTTCGTCAAATTCACTGTAATTTCACAGAAGTTACATTGATATTTATTGTTCCTGTGTGGATACAACTACTGACTAAGGACTTTAACAGATGATGACTTATAATAAATTGAATTTGTAATAATAATAAAATAATTTTAGGTTAATAATGATATATCAGAATCCTCCTGGACATTACACATGCATCAGTAACGTTGTGCTACGTTGTCAAACACTTCCTGCACTAAAATCAGGTCATGACGATTTCTTTCTTTGCTGTTCGAGTGTCGAGTCTGGACTGAAATGCTTATACACGGTTCATCTATCAGTGAAGTGACTAACAGATAATTATATGCATCGTTGCATAACACACAAGTAACTCTTGTATCTGAAGAGGTTGTGTTCAACAAGGGATGTTTGACAGCTTGAACAATGAAAACGTTGGGATAATTTTTTCAGTTGATTTGTTGTCGGTCGGTCGTCTCCGTTGCACCGGGAGCTTCACAGACTTTTCCCAGCAGGACTTGCATCATGCTGATCTGTTTATTAACTCGACTGTATCTGTGGATTATCAGAGAACTGAGCACCGTTGACTCCACAGAGGTGTTTATGAGGCAGGTCACACAATCCACACAATATTGAGAAATCTGGATCCATGACTTGTTATTGAATCTAAACATTTAACATCAACACCAGCTTGTCTCAGAGTCTCTCTCTGGACATCCTGTTGAAATCATCATGACCATTAAGGAAGAGACGATAACTCTGTTTGTTTCCTCAGTTCACAGTTTTGGATTTGAATTTAAAGTCGCTCGAAACACAAACAAAACAACGTTTCTGGTTGATTTTCATGTGTGATTTGACTTCTAATATCAAAGTGAACTGCTGCTTTAACATTATGTAACAAGTAACAACAATGTAAAATAAAGTGATATGTTTCCATGGACACTGGTTAAAGATTAAAATTAGAAACGTAAAAATAAAAAGCTGCAGATTCCAGAGATGAAAATCAGGATGGTAACGGTATTCAGTCGCTCGTTCAGACTGTGGAGGTCATTTAGTTTCAGTGTGAAACCTTCAGACCATCAGCCTCATACGTAGAGAAGTAGGTTGATTAATCCTCTTTGTTTTTAGAGACTAATTATTTTCAGGTGATGAAATCTAGAAAATAAAAAATTCGATATAATACTCAAAATTAAATATATTTAAACGTCTTCTGTTGAAACCTTTCAGTTTGAACCTGAACACATTGAAGATGTGATTGATTAATTGATTAATTGATTGATTGGTTGAATGATTGATTGATTGATTGATTGATTGATTGATTGATTGATTGAGAAGGAGCAAGAGTGAAGGTTTTCAGGTTGGAGATTCAACCTGAAACTTCTCCAGGTCTCTGACTCTTTGTGGTAATAATATCTATATGGTATATAGATATGATCTATATACCATATAGATAATATCTATATACCATATAGATATATCTATATACCATATAGATAATATCTATATACCATATAGATATGATCTATATACCATATAGATATGATCTATATACCATATAGATATTACGTTCGGTATCTGTTCGTTTGGTTTCAGTCTCGTCCTCTAACCAGCAGCAGCTCTTCTTCAGCTGTGTCACTAAAACACTTCAAAGTGACGAGAACAGCCGCGCGTCTTCAGGAGTTTGACCACAAACATCTTCTTTTCTTCTTTTCTCATCATGATGAAGCTGTGAAGGTTCACGTCTCTTCTTGTTTCTTTTCAACTGGAAACTACAACTAAAAGTTTCACAGTGTGTCAGTGTCTTCTCTTTTCATCTGCAGCGACAGGTTAGCTTAGCGCCACGAGCTCACCTGTCAACACGACTGACACCATGTGACGTCATCTACCCAGAAAAATAAATAATGGCTGCCTCCATAGATGAAACTGTCTTATACTTTGTGGATTTTATAATAAAGATGTTTCATGTGTTTCTATGTTTGTTTGTAGGAGACAACATGTCTGACCAGTCGATCAACAACCATCAAATCACTGATGGTTGAAATGAATTTCAATGAAATGAATTTCAACCAATTTCAACCATCTCAGTTAAAAGTTGTCATTGTAGTTGAAGGAAGATTTACGTTGTTACAGTTGATGACCACCTTCTTATATAAATAATATAAATAACAATTAAGGAAAAATGATTGTTCGATGGTGAAACCATGAGGCTCAGCAGTTTCTTCATCTCATCATCAACTCCAACAGACAACTCATCGAAGCGTTTATTATTTTACTCAGTGTTCAGTGACTAAAACTTCTTTTTTCATCTTCAGCTTCACATTAAACTTCTTGAAAAGGTTTTAAATTCTGATGAGTCGGTCCAACTCACACTTCAACATGAAAAACAGGAGACAAAAGCATAAAAAATATTTAATTTACTGCGGTCAAGTGTTCTTCAAATGCTCTACAGTAAGTATTTGTTTGAAACAGCAAACTTAATTTATACTGAGTATCAGGCTGCAAGTAGCTTATTGAGAATATTACTAACAATAGCACTTTTATCACATTTTACGGTTGTTAAAGTCTTAATATTCAGGAAACCGATTGACGCACTCGGCCAATCACACAACAGAAGTACAACTAATGAGTTCCTTCTAATATTATAATACATATAGAGATATATCTCATCTGAATACCAAAATATGATACACAACTCAAACATTCACAAAACATAACAATCATCATTTTATCTTATGTATCAGTTTAGACGATTATGAAATCAGACGTCTAATTTATAAAAGATACAAATCTGAAACTAGTTCAACTACATTTCAAGACCATAGAAATGAGATAAATGTACAAAAGAAAAGAAAATCTCAATGAAAACGTGGCACTTAAACATCCTCTGCTACATTCATGACTCAGTTCACTGGCAGTACCGCATCAACCAAAGATTTCATTTATCAACCACATGTTATTTGTCTGGTTTAAAGAAGTAGTTTGATATTGAGGTGAGAGGATCGATACCAATCTGATGTCTGAATGTGAAGTTGTCGCAGCCGAGCAGAACAACTGCAAGAAGAGAGAACGACTAAAAAAAGTAACAAAGTCCACATGTTAGAGCCTCCAGAGCTTTTAAACCCTCTGACGCATTTCACACAAACACCAAGTTTGGGTTTAATGAGGTACATGAAGTTGATTGTGTTACCTCAGGCTAACAGGCTAACAGGCTAACTTTTCCTTGTCCAGTATCTATGCTAAGCTAACGCTACTAGCTTAACTTTGTATTTACGTGACAGATATGAGAATGATATCAGTCTTTTCATTTCCCACAATGTCAAACTTTTCTTTTAAACCTTCATCTCTTTCTATTCCTGATAAAGAACAAAACACACAATGTGTAACACAAAACACATTTTCTTAAAATATTGTCAAACTGAAGTGTTTCATATTCATACAAACTAAATTCACCGTTTACGTTTCAACAAACTGCCTCAGCTTGTTACATCAGCTACATATATTTATATTCTTTGTTCAAATAAATCTATCAGGATGATATTTATCCATAAAAGTACATACACAGACAATCTGAGTCTCATGAGAAGAAAGTCTATTTATCCTAAAAGTTTATGTTAGAAATATATGTCTGTAACTCTGTCAGCTAACATCTGAAGGATTTAAATTATCATGTAAAATCTATGAAGTTATAGATTGAAAATGACTTGTTAGACCACACGATAACTTTTTCTTTATATATCATCATATACAGCACAAATCCTTATAAACTTGGAGATATAGTACAAGTGGCATCATTCACAGAGTGGAGGAGCTTTGCTTGTAGTCTTTGAGGATGACGGAGGCGTACGTCACGTTTGGAGGAGAACACAAAATCGACTCAGACACCGGTGAGTTGGGGAAGGGGCTCACCGGAGGAGCGGCGCAATCTCGAAAAGGGGAGGGAGGCATCAGAGCCACAGAGTCCCCCACCGCTAGTTTGATCTCAACCAGGTCCTCCTCGTCGTGAATCTGAGCGTTGTTGTACATGTAGCCGGTGAGGAGGCCGAACTGCTCGTTCTCCATCTCGTCCTCCTCCAAAGGGGAGGAAGGTTCCTCGTCGAACGGGTCGAGATGCACGGGCAGGACCGGGTCCTGCTGGATGAGGTGGGCCTGGTGGTACACGGGCATGCCGCCGCTCACGGCCTCGGGCATGCTGATCAAATCATTGAGCTCAGGGATGTCGCTGCTGAACTTGCTCACCACCACCTCCTCCTGTAGGTGGTCCATGATCACGCGTTGGGGGATTATACTGTTTTCCTGCAGATGCTCGGGGGTGTAGAGCTCCACCTGCTCAACCACATCTTTTATCGGCCCACAAGCGGGCATTTGGCCGTGGGCCATCATGGGGGGAGTCGCAGGGGGGTTGTATCTGACCGGATCACTCTCGTCCTCCTCAGCCACATTGTACAAAGTCTTAGTGCTGAGGTCTGAGAACTCCAGTGCTGTGTTTTGGTAGGTATTAGTTAAGGGTTTGATGACAGCCATCTGATTGGAACCTGCTTCCTGTCTCTTCACATGCACTGACAGTCTGTGCCACATGTGATCCCCTTTTGGAGGATGTCTTGCACCTGGTTCAGACCATGACACAGACTTTCCATTAGAACTATGAACAAAATAAAGACGACTGTTACTTCACAGGAACCCAGAAAAGTGGAGACAAAAACAGCATTTCTGGTTCATGTAAAAAAAAAAAAAAAAAACTAATTCTATTTTAAATATATTTTATATTGTAAGTAATATTTCAGGGTGTCTGCAGGTTTAAAAATATTGCATCCAGGCCTTAGAGAATATTAAAACCCTTATACTTAATTTACAAAAGTCTTGGACATTTTCTCTTGTCTGTCGTGATTGTATTGTATGAGGGGTAATAATGTCGGGCATGAAGAAACAAAATAGTATTTTAAAGAATAAAGTTGAGACCAAAGTTTTAAATGTTTGAGAACTTTGAGAACAAACTTTTGAGGATAAATGGGATTAAAGCAGCTGACGTCAGTGGAGATGGAGATTTATCGTGCGGTGAAACAGAGTCTGATGTCACATGGTTCATATGAAATAAGTCTTAGACTTCCTCCTTTGTCTGATGACGTTTGCGCCACAGCTTCTTTTACTTCTCATTCAAACCAAATCTTCTCCGGTTAAAATGTGAATGTTATAATCCTAAAATTTCCTTTGTCCTTGAGATGAAGGTGGACAGATCGAACTTGAGGACCTGAAACCACAAGGTCGTGAAACCTTTCTGATGACAACTTCAACAACGTCTTCAAGAAACAGAACAGTCCAGTTGGCTTCTTGTAGCAGAGATTAACACGATCTCTCTGTAATATTTTCAGACTTTGAAGAGTTTGTGTCATAATGTGTTCAGCCTTTTTTCAAAATGTAAAAAACAAAATCTTCCTTTGTCTTTTCTTCTTCATACTTCATCGTCAGCCTCACACAGGAAGCTGATTAATATATTAATATTTTTATTGCACCATATATTATTGTTGTTGTTGTTGTTGTCATTATCATTAAGTGTTTGACAAGATTTAAGTGAACTTGATGTAATTATCTATTCAAACCTGCTAATCCACATGCAGGTTTCACTGATGTAATTAATGATTTAATTACAGTTTTGTTTTCTTTGAATCTTTAACACTTCAGGCCCTTGAACCAGTGTCAGGTTCTTAATTTAATCTGGATCTGGTGAAACCTGCAGAGACCCTGTGTTCTGACGTCCCTTAGCACGCAGAGATGCTTGTTTTAATTTTACCCAACAGATCAAAGGTTAAAGTGGTTGTGTGAATTGAGTACTGACCTATATCTGTCACACTTTACAACAGGTGGACCTATGACAGTGAATACAGTAAGACATCAGGTTCCCTTAGCGAGGGAATGACAGTAAAACCAGCATCCCTGAGGTGCCTCAGGAGCAGGAAGCTCAGACTCAATTAACGAACCTACCTGCCGTTTCCCGCGTTCTTCTTCCTCTTGAACATGTTGAGGAGGCTGTTGCTCCGACAGGCAATTTTTCCGTCACCGACGTGCATGCGCACAGCATCGGAGGTGGTGAACGCACTGCGCACATTTCTCTCCGGTTTGGCGATGATGATGTACATCTTTGGTGTGAACATACAACCCAAAGCTACAGTCACACTGAGACTCACGGAGAAGGACGTCGTGATGATCTTGTAGTTGCTGCCAAAGTAGATTGGCACGAAGGCCAGCCAGATGATACACGTGGTGTACATGGTGAAGGCAATGTATTTGGCTTCGTTGAAATTGGCGGGAACGTTGCGGGTCTTGAACGCGTAATAGGTGCAGCTCATGATGAGTAAACCATTGTAGCCCAAAGGGGCGACAACACCGAGGTTGCTGGTGTTGCAGATCAGGAAGACTTCTCTGATGCTGGGGTAAGATTTGATGGGTTCAGGTGGCTCCATGATGATGAGAGTTACCTCCAACGTGAGCTGGACGCTGATCAGGATGGAGGCGATGACCACTTGGGCCCAGGCGCTCATGAACCTTGGTTTCCTGGTGCAAATCTTCTTCTTGCTTCCCGCCAGAATGCGGGCAATGCGGTTGGTTTTAGTCACCAGAGCAGAGTAGCACATGGCGGCCGAGAGTCCGACGAGAAGCCGCTGGAGGTAACAGGAGGCCACGGTGGGACGGGCGATGAGGGTGAAAGGACACAGGTAGCCCAGGAAGATGCCCGCTAGGATGATGTAGCAGAGCTCCCGGCTGGAGGATTTGACCACAGGCGTGTCGCGGTACAACACGAAGACAAAGGCGACAAATGATGTGACAAGGATGCCCAAACAGGAGAAGACCACCTGGATGATGGACTCTGGGTTGCTCCACTCCAGGTAGCGCAGAGGGATCTGTTCACAGCCTGGAAATAGAAAAAGAAAAAACATGTGAATAGATACAAATATACACATCAATAATTCATATTTGTAGAGCAAGATTTTTTAACATAAAAGAGCAAACTGTCTCAAATCAAACATGATTTTACACAGAAAAAAAGAGATTTTATGAATATTCAAGGTTTTGTTATAAAGATACCGTCGTCAAAGTTAATCAAATACATTTTAGCCTGAGAAAATACAGTAAATCCCAAAGTAGGTTTTTAGCTCAACTATAAATAAACCCCTTTCTACTGAGCCATGGCCAGGCTGGGATGCAGCCAGTGGAGGAGGGGGCTAATGCAGCAGGACCCAGTAAATCACTGCATTTTTCATGGATCCAAATAAAATCTCTTCTCTGCTTCATGTTGAGGACACACTGGAAAGATCTAATCAATGTTGCCTCATTAATTTACTGAGGGTGGGATGAGGATTAGGTGTAGAAAGGTGAAGCGCAGATAAATTCATTTCATTGCTGTGCACCACATTTTATCGTTTCTGTCCGTATCTGAGGGTTGTGCCTTAAAAAAAACAAGACCCAGTGTGGAGGCAGGACGGTCCTATTAAGAAAGTGTCTTGTCTTTGAACAGAAGGCCTCTGAAACTGGGCCAGGGGAGCGGTAAGTGAAGTAGGGCTGCTGTTGGATAAAATGGTGAAGATGATGAATGACTCTCAGGTGTCATGGGAAACCAATGGAAAATAGGACAGAACAGGTTTATGGAATAGCTGCAAAAATCTTAGGACAAACTGTGCAGAGTTCAGGCGGATGGAGAAACTTTTTACAGACTCAAAGAAGAAGAAAAATCTGTGAAATCACCGCTCGTTCAACAGGAACTCAGCCTGTCGACACTAAATTAACCTGAACTCATCTTCTCTTCTAGTTGATTCATTGATTCATTTATTCACTTTGAAAGTTCTTATATAAGAGACTGAAACTATTGTCAATTAGTTTTAATAACAACTGGAAACTGGATCTGCTGTGACACAAGTTTTACTGATTAACTTGTTTAAAACAAACCAAAGGCAAGAACATGTACTTCTGTCTTAGTTATGGATTATTTCCATAAATGATCTGGATTTGACCAAACAGATACATTAGACCTTCAAACTTTATACTAAACTCAAACAGTCAAATACCTGATAGTTTTATATTTAACAGGAAGATGTGTCTTAAATGGTGTTAATCGCACATCTCATGGCAATGAAACAAATAAGTGTCACAGTTCAGTCGTCTTGTTTCCATCGTCTCTGCTTCACTTTACGTGTCGGCCGCTCGCTCCTCATCAGACAACGCAGCTCACCTGTAACACACCTGCTCCTCTTCACCCGGCCCAGCACACATTCACCAGCTCCGCCCTTTCACCACTTTGTTCTTTGTCATGTGATGCTGCTTTCACATCAGCAGCGGTACGCCACTTTGTTCAACACGGCCAACTGTGGTTGCTGCTGACGCCGAGGGTCGTCTGCTGATAATAGGCCGGGTTTTCAAAAACACATCACGTCTGCAGCCAATGTTTTGGTGTGTGGTGATTTCTTCCCGGATAATCGAATAAAGAGGTGATGTGCTGCCAGATGACTTTCTTCCTCCTGTTATCTCTATACCAACGTAGGGACCAGTTGCACAGCTGAACTCACTGACTCACTCACGGTAATATTAGCCACTCACCCACTCATGTGTAGTTGTCACGTCATGCGTTTCGCAGTCAAAGAACCGAACCAAGTTGAACTTTGACTGCGGCAGCATGGCCGAGGCGTGGTTATGGGCATGGAAACACACTGCTCCGCGCCAGCGGCAACCTGCTCTGGCGCTGGGGAAACAATTGAAACCAAAGGGGTTCGACGCTACCACATGTGATCTGCCTTGAGACTTTCCAGCATTTTTCTGTCTGACTTCTTGCTACCGACCTTCCTGGCTCTGATTCTCCTTCCTGGTAAATCACTTCGCCTTCAGTTCCTGACCTGAGTCCTGTTAGTGTTTCACCACAGCAGAGGATCTGTTCACAGAGTCTGTGTGTTGTTTATCTGCCTGTGATTTCCTCAATAAACCAGTGAACTCATCACTGATTCTGAGCATATTTAACAAAAATATCAAAACCCTGTTTCAGCTGTGGTGAGATGAAGACAATGAAGCAATGAGCAGATTGTCGAGTAAAAAAACAAACCCACCTTCCAGCTCCTCGTCAGGCCACCAGCCCAGCTCACAGGCTTTACATGTGAACTCATCCTGGACGTACTCGTTGTCTTTGCAGGCCGTACAAATCCAACAGCAGCTCACTTCTCCTTTCCTGATCACCTGGTCAACAAAAACACATAGAGAAACGTAAAGATACTTTCCTGCATGTACTGATCTCTGATCCTGAGACCATTGATCCAAAACATTAACAGCTGTAACTGATTTACTGGAAGTTGTGAAAACATGTTTCTAAAAAGTTATTAAGATTATTATTTATCCAAAACTTTTAAAGAGATTTCCAACATTTAAACCTCAATAATTTCTAAAAATAAATGATAAAACCCAGTGGGATGTTTCTTATGTTGTTATGATCAGTATGTAATGGATGTGTTCTTTGCCTTGATCTCTCCTTTGGAGCAGGGTTCACTGCAGACGGAGCGGACCATGTCACTGCGGTTCATCTGCAGCATGTCGTCGTCGAGGCTCAGGACGCCTTCGTGCCACGAACCCGTGTTGATGTAGTCGTAAACTCCCGGCTCCACGCGCTGGAAGTTCATGATCTCATACCTGACGACGAGAACAGGAGGAAAAACGAGTCGACGAGGTTTCACCAGGTTTCACTAAATCAGTTCTTGAACTTTGCTGCCACTCAGAACAGAAAGGGAACATTTAATCAACAGGTTCACAATAACATGCTAGTGACTCAGGTGGCATTCATCTCATTTGCTCTGTTGTTTACAACAATAAAAAAAAACAACTAAAAACTCCCAACAGGAATTTTAGGAACATTTACTCCACATTCACCTGACAGATGAAAGAGCTAAGAGATAGAAAGATCTGTTGGTCCTGGTCTTGTACAGAGACCATGATACTTTAATCACTGACAGAGTCAATGATGACCGCAGGTCACATGACGCAAGTTGAATTCAGCAATGATTCATCAATAAACAATATTTAAAGAAGAACAAGAGTGAAGTATTTTACCTCCCGGGTGAGTCCCCGTTCTCATCGAACCATATGTCCTCTCCAGAAACACCCGTGAAGGTCGTCTTCAGCAGGAAGTCCAGTAAGTGGCTGCCATCAACCGGCATCATGTTCTCACACAGACCCACGTGTCCAGGACACAGGTGAGTGTGCATGTCATGCAGCCCGTGGGCCATGGCATAGATGGCGTTGATGACGAAGCCCATCTTACTGTCTTGAACGTAGTTGTCTTCCAGATTTTCATAACCTGTTCACACATGAGACAACAGTTAGGATTCATCTCCAAGACACGTTGTTGTTTTAAGGAAAAGCCTTACAGGAGGAGCCTCATTGCTGCAAGCAGTAGCGTGTTATATGTATCAGGTCGTCTCTAAGTTCCTGGTGCATCGTAACGGAGTCTAGCGTGATGTTTTTTATTACAAAGGAGTGATAGGGTGCTCACAGCCAAGACTATCCATTCCTGCATTCATGAGTCAGGCTTCAATTAGAGTTGGTCTAAAAGTGCAACGCAATCGTGTCTCCACAAGATAAATAAACAACCATTCATGTGTTTTTTTGGTCGGTCTTCTTTCTGTCATGTTGTTGCTTTTTCCTCAGACAAACACGGTGAGCAAAAGACAAAAAAAAAGGTTCACGTTTGGACACAAACGATGCGTGATGTTTCATACACACCCTATCAGTTCAGTGTAATTCAAGCTAGAAGCAGAGATGTGTCACCATGCATTCAGCTCAACATCATCTTTTTTATTTTTCTTTCAGCTGGAGCACTGTCGTCTCTGATCAAACCTTTCTC
This sequence comes from Polydactylus sextarius, assembly GCA_016801845.1. Classification (NCBI taxonomy): domain Eukaryota; kingdom Metazoa; phylum Chordata; class Actinopteri; family Polynemidae; genus Polydactylus; species Polydactylus sextarius. Next base: position 15,320,220 of record CM028919.1, read on the forward strand.
ACTTTAATTCAAGAGTAAATTCCCAGATTAACTTGAATCAGAGTTTTAATCTGTTGTTGATGAATCGTTCTCTACGATATCTGAACAAATATTGTAAATATTATATACAAATTACATCATCAGATAAAAGGTGTTTGCTGCTCTGCATGTTATCAACTGTTTTACACAAATTCAATATTTTAGAAAAATCATGTTTTAATACAAACTGTCTGTAACCAAACAGGAACTGGTCTGTTTCAAGTTGATGTTTAACTTATAGTATATTAATATTAGTTAATTGTGGTTAATTTCTCATTTCTCAAATCTGATCTTTTCTTGTTTTCAATTCATTCTGTTGTTGGTGGTAAAATGTTTTACTAAACAGTGATTTTTATTTGATTTAAACATCTTTTTCTTTTAAATATTAAAATAACTAGTGTGACTATTTGCTGCGACAGCAGAGACCAGATTCATGTCCTGACAACGTCTGACTGCTTCTTCACAAGCATCAATCACTGTTGTGATAAATCATTTGAGCTAATGAGCGTTGAAATAAACTGCCTGTGCAAACAAACGCGTAAACAGTGGGTAGCAGCTGGGTGAGCGTCCGATGGGAGCTGCTGGTGATGACCTAGTTTAACGTTTGTCGCTCGCTTCACTCGTCTGAGCTTCAGTCATGATGCAGTGATGAAGTCAGCATGCAAGCAGACGACCTACTGTACGTCGGGACTAGTCGGCCGCACCACAACTCAACCCTCTGTGAGTTAAATGAAATCAACTGTTCTCAAAGACTGAAATGGACTAGAAAACATTTTCACTGTGTCTGTGGCTACATGCAACTTAAGCCGGATCAGCCAGTTACCATCTCACTCAAATGTTATTGGGCTGTTTTATACGACGATCTTAAGGCCAGAAGATGAGAGCAGATAAGAACCAATTGTTGGGCTCTCGCTGCAGAGTAACACAAAAATAAATAAATACAAACATCCCAATAGCTTCATATATTAGAGGTCAACTGAGATTAAAAGCACTTTTTAAAGATAAACAGTCATTAAGTATAAAAAGGTGACTTTAATAAATACGTAATCAAACCTTAATGTCAGTCAACCTCTATGTATATTGACAAAGTGAGGAGCGTTATGATCCATTCAGAAGGATTCACTCACCGTCTTGAAGTTCTACACCAAAAAAATAAATAAAAATAAATAATGAACAAAAATAAATAAAACAATAGAACAGGACAGCAGACAGTAACTCCATCTCCACTTATGAGACAAAATAAATAATCTGATAATTAATGTTATTAAAGATGAGATGCTTCGTAGAAATCAATAAAAGTTTGAGGTGTTTGAATAATAAAGATGCTCTGTTCGCAGTTTAAACACAAATAAAGTAAAAATGCTGCAAAGGAATAAAGATTAAGTCAGGAGCAGAAAGGAAAGTGCAACAGAAACAGAAAATAATGGTTTCTGGGTTGTTTTTTTTCATGCATCGTTTTATATTTACGTTTATCAATTTACAAACAGAATTAGAGTAAAATCATCTCAAAATGTTTAATGTTTAATGACAGAAGAGTGGAAACATCTTTAATATCAATGTAACTTCAGATTGAAAACGTAAATATATGTGTAAATATATAGGCTCGTAACGTAAAAAAAAGAAACATATATGAGCGATGTGTATAAAACAAAATGTTCCAGAAACATGCTTATTGAGCATTATTTCCACAAACCAAGAACAGAAAATAAAGCATCTATTTTGTTCCTTTGTAAAAGAAAAGTTGAATTTACCTAGTTCATCATCCTCTGTAAAGCCGAGTGTCACAGAAACGAACAATATGAAAAAGTGTGTTATTGACTTAAGACTCTATCAGTCTCATTCATCATTAACTGAGCGTTGAACGTCACAGCAGTTCAAGAAGAACCTGATGTGACATAAAAATTAAAACCAGGAAAAAAAAAAGAACCTGTAGGAGACGTCACAATGAGCCTGACAGTGTGTGTGTTTAACTACCTGTGCAGTTTCGTGCATAATTGAGGTTTTCTTGTGGGTGACCGGGGAGGCGGCACTGGAAGCGGTACTGCCAGAACTCTGGGAACCACGGGTTGCGGGTGTTGGTGCTGAGCCGGAGCTTCAGGAAGTATTCGTCGAAGGAGGAGACCTCTTCAGACTGCAGCTTCACGGTGATGCCGCCCACAGCTTCCTGTTCGTATCCCTCCACCACCTCCACTCGGTCCGCCCAGCCATCACTGCACAGACAAACACACCCTCAGCACAAAGAGCTGTGGCTCCTCTTTTGTTTTCTTGCTGAAAAACTAAACATCCCAGTGACCTTTAAGAAAGACCAGAGGTTGTTTCAAACGCTTCTCCAGAATCTTTAAAGACTCGACTATGACGCCGGTTTGATCAAGTAGAAACAAGTCCTGACGGTTTCCCTTCATCCTGCTCTCTGTTGATCTGCACATTAAACAGCTCGTCACTAAAACCTCCTTCTCTTGGATTCAGTCTCTTTTTATTCCTCTCATGGAAGAAGTGATGTGTCAGTTTGAACTGCCCCGTGTCTGTGGAGGTCACATGACATTAACCATCAATAACATCATCCTGATCATCAACAGTCTCGTTGGTGTCTTTACATTTCTCATTGTTTAATTAAAAGGACAAAGTGTGATCTCACACAGACGTTAAAGTCCTGGAGGCAGATTTATTTCAGTTATTTATGAATAAAGTCTTTAGTCAGTTCAACTCGGTTTCACTGTGAGTTGTTGCTGTGTCCTCGCTTTATATTGTCAGATATCTTTATTACAAAACTATGTTTTTACACTTTTACATTTCCTGTGTCCATTTTGCGCTCCGTTAATGTTTAGCTGTGTATGTGACTCAGGACCAAAAGGTTTATAATCAAAGACTTTCATGAACTACGGACATGTATTTAATAATCTTCAACAACCAAGAAGAGCTGCTTAATGTTGAGTAGAAATGTTCCTGAATGTTTTGATCAAACTCAGATTTTAAACTTTAACCTAAAACAAAAAGAATGAATGCGATGAGGTCTGTGTTTTGTTATAAAACATCAGTACAGAACAATAATCAGCAAAACAAAAACAACAGACTGGTGTTTACGATGTTGTCGTCTGTCTTAAACCAGACTCCCTTTTGTTTCTCTGACTTTGTTTCCTCTCAGCCTCCTGCCGCGGGCCGTGCAGCGCTCACTGTACTTGCTGAAAGCAGAAGACGAAGAGGGAAAAAAAAGTACAGACACAATCGCAAGTCCAGTGAGAATTCACAGATCATTTCTGCAGCAGACAATCTGCCCTGCAGAGAAACCAGCCTCCACCCGCATCCACAGTCTCTGAGTCTTCAGCCTCATTTTGTCTCGACGCAACATTTAAAGTCATCGTTTACATGTTCAGTTATTCAGAGACAAACCATTTTATTTTTATTCTTCAGATTTGAATCATGTCCAACAACAACGACAACAACAAACCCTTCGTCTCTTCTTTTGCATCCAGAGTATTTTTAAAGCAGCATTATGCAGCGTGGGATCAAATCTGTGATGCAGATACATATGTGATACTGTATTTGTCTCTGGGTGAGAAATGAAGGAGGAGAGCGGTGGGACGGGGCCTCAGAGAGTCTCGTTCCAACAAGGATTTGGCAACAGAAGCAAATCAACACAACAAATACAATAAAAACCTCTCAACCATAAAACAGAAAGCAGTCATCTTGGTGTAATCTTGTAATTTAACTGAACCAGACAAGTCAAACCAAGGAACAGACATGTCTCACCAGGATGTGGAGAAACGGATCCGTGTTTTAATTTCCGTTTTCGTTAGAAACTGTAACAGCTGCTTCACTCAGAAAAGTTCACTCAGGAAGCTGCTGCTCACGTCTTAACGACCGAAACAAGTGTACGTATAAGTTCTCAGGTCTGTTTTAACGCACGAACACTCGGCCGCTCAGGTCGTCACGGGGCTGACGATCGTCCCTGTGGTACAAACTAAACATAGCAGCATTTAGTTACCGTGATCAGCAGAGCTGGAACGAACCTCCACAGGATATTAGACCTGTTCTGACTTTAACCACTTAAACACTCAAACGTCTTTGTTCTTTTGCAGCTTTAATTCATCCCATGAGACACGTTGGGTTCAAATAAACTTGTTTCAGTCAAATCTTCACTTGCTCTTTAAAGATTTAACAAATGAAACTAATGAACTTCAACGACAACAACGACAACAGCTGAGTTATACTGACCATTGGCTGAGTTAAGTTCAATAAGTTCAACACAGGAACAAATGTAGTTATTTGGCCACGACAACAATGTGGCTGCACATCTGACGCTAAATGTTTTTTGGAGACATTCATGAGGATGAAAACGTTCCCTCTGATGATATTTGTGACTTTTGACCCTTCTGATCTCAGCGCGTCAGATAAACTGGTTTAAATGTTTGTTTCTATACGTCATCTGTGACAGACGGTTTCCTGTCATCGTCTAGTGTCAAGTGTTAGTGGCTGTGACCCTGAAATGATTCGGGGTCTAGACAACGAATGTCTCAACATCTGTAAGATCCACACATCCTTATCATCAACTCTAAAAACTTTTATTTTAAACCTCAGCCTGTTGACCAGTTTGTTCTGATCAAAAGCTTCTTCACTGATTAATCTGCAGAAAAACAATGAATCTTTGTATCTAAAGCAGAACAATTTATTTGAATTTGAACAAATATATCAGTTATCAGTTGTTGTAAAAGAAAGCCAAGCTGGTGTTTTAGAAACAAAGCAGCAGCTCGTTTGCTTTGTCTGACGCTTCGACAATGAACTGACGACTGTCCGGTGTGACAGTATCAACAGTACCTGGCCATCTGCTTCTCAGCATCACTCTCCCCCCAGTCCAACGCGTCTGCTGCCAAAACCCACAGCTCTGACGTCAACACACACACGTACTGTGATTTACAACACAAATCTGATATCACACATTTATGAATCATTTTAATATAAAGGACGGAGACATCACCGGATCGGCTGCTGAGTATTTATTACATCTGATGTTTTCATGAGGGAATTCATCTTCAGGACGTTTTCAGTGACACAGTTTAAGAGACGAGATAAGACTCAGTAAGTGAAAGGAGCTTCAGTTGAGACTTGATGAAATGAGCTCTGTTGTTTGAGATGTGTTGGATCTGTGATGTGACAACAACATTTCTTTCATCCTCCACAAAAGAGAAGAAGGATGAACGATGACCAGCGCCTCAGGCACTTCAACCGGCCGCTGCACAGGCTGCATGTGTTCACTTACTGCATCGCTCTAAAAAACATTTTCCTTTTTCAGTCGTCTCCTTGACCCAGAAAAAACACACACACACACACACACACACACTGATCTACCAAACTCTCGGCCTCTTTATCTTCCGTGAAGATTTCAGCAGCAGTGTAAATTCAAGGGGAAGGGGTGAGAGCAAGTTTAGGCTTTAAAATGCCCCATTTTCTCAAGCTTGTGTTTCATCATTTGAGCTAAAGAAGAAAGGAGGTTGAGTCTCTTTCATCATCCTTCGTGAATAGAAGCAGCCTCCGACATTAACGAACCGTCCCTCAGTAAATTAACCACGGTGAGTTTTCATTGTAGCCTCGCTTCAGCTGCCGCCGCCCAACGCCAGATGAGCTGCGACTCCATAAAGAGCCAATGTCTGCTATAAGAGCTGATATGAGCTTTGATGTTCACTATACTCCACATTCCCCAGCTCCTGCTGGAGGTGCTGTCCCACATTAGCCATCCTGCCTGTGATCTGACAGGGAGAGGGAGAGCTGGCTGCATGGATGCATTATTCATTACTGAGCCTGACTCAAAGCGTCTTCTGCTTTCAGAGGAACCTGATTCCCGCAAGAAAAAAAAAGAATATTTTGGTTCCATGTGAACTTTGTGCATATACATCCATCCTGAGTGGGAGCTGAATATTTAAATGTAATGTGCATGAATATAAACATGGGCTTCTATACGAATATAATGTAAAACCACATTTTAAATCAAAGACTCCTAAATAAAACCTTTCCTTTAAACTTTAAAGCCAAAATGGAAATTTGAACTTGAAGAAAATCCCGTGATGTACCTGAAAGCTAATCAATAAATGTGGAATAAATTAATTATATTTATGACCAAGTGTCACACTTCTTAATGTTTCATTTGCCCTGAAACTTTTTAATAACTAAGTTAGAAGCAGCAGCATGTTTTCATCAGTTTGAAAGCGTCTTTGTGAAGCACACAAACAAAATCCCTCTGAGGGAAAACAAACCTGCCAATTAGGAGGAACTCTCCGGCTACTCCGAGACGCCTCATGGCCATGAGCAGCCCTCGGACCGTCATGCCTTCACAGAAGCAGACGACCACTCGGGCTTTAGGCAAACGCTCACGCAGCTTCCTCAGCAGCCTGTCGAAGTGTTTCTCTCCGGCATTGCTGTAGATCTTGTCAGAGTGGGCGATGCAGATGCCTTCCTGTGAGGCGAGCTCTTTGAACACCTCCATCCCACTTTCTCCATAGTTACCTGAGAGAGGACGAGACGGAGAGCAGAGGGATCAATAGGTTTGATTCATAAGTTCAGGACTCAGTTTTTCATGTTGTTTAAATGTCAAACATCTAAAATTATCCAGGGAAAGTTTGTTAAGAACACACATCTTCTTCCTTTAGCATAAGTGGTCCGTTACGTCCCCAGAGCTCTTTTTATGGAATCAAGAGCAGCACAACTGGAGCAAACAGGGTGAAGGTGACCTGAGCAGCAGTTTCTGAGGACGACAGGAGTCGCTTGTCACTTTTAGGTTCAACATTCAAAACGTCCACAAACAGCAGCTTCACCGACACCAACAACAAGGTGTGACTGTCGATGTGAGCTGGTTGTTGACCCACGTTTTTAAACATAAAATAAATGATGAAGGAATCTAATCTGACCACTGTTCTCCCAGTTAATACAAGGTCATGTTTTATCTGCAACAGAAAAGAAAAGAAAAAATCCTCTCAGTGGATTTGACATCACTTTGCTTCTTTGAAATCATCCTGATGCGTCTGAACCCTCCAACCTGCTGTTACAACTACAGTCGATGTAATAATAAAATAATGTGATAAAACAACAGATGCTGCAACAAAAGAGCTGAAAAATGCTCAAGCGGAAGAAAAGACTGTTGATTCATTGAAGAGTCTGTGACTCTGAAAACATCGGCGTGGCGTCAGTTTTAATCCTTTAAATTCGTCAGTTTCACACCAGAACGTTTCAAACTGGAGGTTTGAGGGAATTTGGTGTCGTTCAGAACTCAGAGGACATGGACGGTTAGAGAGACAATCATTACATCATAGTCAATGTAAGAGACAAAGAGTTGACAATAAAGTTTTGCCACTAATTTCCCTCATTTGGATCACGGTTCAGGGACAAAACCATTTCACTTTGATGTGGATGCTGAAGGTTTAGAAAGTTGTTCTGATTTCTTTTCATTAAATGTTCGGTAACTAAGGTCTCAATATTATAATAATAATATTATCAATATTATTATATTTTAAAAAAATCCATATATATATTAAGATGATAATCCAGACCTAATCCAGACACGTGGGACTGAAACACTCAATCACTGAATGCATCTTACCCTCCGTGTGCACTGCAGACACATAGGTCCAGTTGTATCTCTTGACGATGTCCAGCAGCGCCCTGGCTTGAAGAGTGTCTGATGGCACCACCCTGAGGAAGTATTTAAACAAAGTCTTGTCACTCAGGTCGATGCTGGTGGCAGAGTAGGCGATCTGCGGGATGTTGAACAGCTGCAGGAGGTTCTGGACTTGGATAGCGACGGAGCTGGAGCCGGGGCCGATGACCCCAGCGATGGGCTTCTTGGTGGGCGGCGGCTGACTGGAGGGCGTCCCTTCGATGCACCACCTGGAGCCGTCCTTGTCGTCCCGGATGGAGATGAGCGAGTCCCGTATGAACTCGATGCTCTGCTCCAGAGCCACAGACGAGTGCCAGCAGGAGTCTCTAATCTCACAGCCCAGGGTGATGTTGGGTAACAGGTTGGGGTCAGAGTTAATCCGATCCAAGGCGTAGAACATGGCCTCCACGCGTTGGATGCCGTACTGCTCTCGAACCTCCCCACACTTCCTCTCTGCCACCTTCTCAGCCGACGGCTGGTGGTGAACAGAGAAGAGGGCGCCGATTATTATATCCCCGTCCATCCTCGCCACCAGGCGAGAGGCAGAACTCGGCACCACCGATCTCTCATACTTGCCCTTTGACAACACAAACGCCTCAAACAGTAAAACAGGCAAGTACACGGCGGCAGTCAAGTAAATCATAGTCGACATTGTGCCACAGGAGCTGAGCGCAGAATCATGTCCACTTGGTCATAATGGACGTCCATCAATCCTCCGGTGGATGAAAGGAAACGAGCTCAGCTTCTCCTTCACTGACGTCACCCTGAGAGTGAAACAAGACGCATTAATTCCTCCTCACGGTTAAATAGAGCTGCAGGGATTGATTCATTCATCAATGAGTTTATCAAAAATACAATAAATATTTTAAACCGAATGATCAGTTATGATCAATTTCTAAACAAGAACATAAAACGTTCATAAGGTTTTGACTGAGGAGAAAAATGAAAGTCATCATTTTATCAAACAACCAGTGTGGAGGTGAAATGATTATTGATTAACTGATTGAATATTTTCATTTAAAAAAAAGATTAACATGCAACAATGTTTGTAATTACAGTCAAAGTGAAATTAAGTAATTTTATTAAACATTGCACATTTTTAAAATACATTGATATGATGATTCATTCAGTAAGAAAATAACTGTGATAGAAAGAAAATAACTGTGATAATTTATTGATTATGAAAATAATAATTGTTGTAACAACAATAATTGTTAAAAAACAACAAGAGTAGTAAATATCTATGTGTGTATGTCTACACACACACACACACACACACACACACACCTTTTCTGTCATGTTTGATGTAAAAAAAAAGAATAAAAAGATAATAATTAAAACAGTGTGTCTTTGTTATGTAATTAGCAAAATCTGAATCTGTGGAATAAAAAGTTTCAGAGTTTCAGCACCATGGACAGCTGCAACACACACACACACACACACACACACACACACACACACACACACACACACACACACACACACACAGTCTGAATCATCCACATCAACCAGGAGTCAATGTGTCAGCTGCAGGACGAGATATTTCCACCGTCACCTCATGAAGAACAGACTGAACAACAACACAAAGCGTCAGTGATTCTTCACCCACCTGCTCCGTCCGGTCCGTTACCTGCTCCGTCCGGTCCGGGACATGACGGCTCCGTCTGAAGCAGCAGACTGGACTCTCCAGCTCCGGACAGATCCTCGACTCAGACCACACGGACACCAACTCTCTCTCTCTCTCTATGTGTGTGTCTCAGTGTCTCTCTCTCTCTGCACTAATCATGAGGTGTCCCCCTCTCTCTCTCCTCTCTCTCCTTCTGTCCCCCTTCATCCTCCATCCTCCTCCTCCTCCATCCTCCTCCTCCTCCTCCTCCTCCTCCATCCTCCTCCATCCTCCTCCTCCTCCTCCTCCTCCTCCTCCTCGCTGCATCTCTAAAGCGGGTCACTCTCACCGCAGTGCCCCTGATTTCACATCACGTATCAAACACGTCGTTTCAGACCATCTAGCTCCTGTTGGTCACGTTTAGAGGAAACATCTATAAATATATAAAACACAGGATCAAAGGAAACATCACAACCTTCTACAATAAACAAACTGAGGCGGTTTGCGTCTCCGATGACGTCATATAAAGTTTAAGTGAATTTAAACTTCAGGTGAATTAGTTTCACTGCTGCATCGTGTCTGACACGTGACGACTTCCTGTTCACTGCTGCACCCCCACGATGCTCTGCTGCCACCGCGTGGCCAAGATGTGTCACTACAACTGCTGCCGAATTAAGTTACAATGAAATAAGTTAAATAATTAATAAAAAAAATAATCAATAAAATAAGACAAAATAAACTACGTTAAGTTAATATAAAATGATATAAGACAAAATACAATAAAAAAATGAGATGAAATAACAGAAGTTAAAAAAAAAAGATATTACCATGTTGATTCTCACGATGTTACAGCGTCTCAGGCAGAGTTAATACTGATAAAGATTCAGTAATAATACAACTATTATTACGTATTAGATGTTATATTATAATATTATTATAAAAAAGTGAATAAGGATAATATATTAAAATATTATAAAACGATGATAATTATATAATAATAAATAAATAACCCGTCATAAAGAAAATTGTAACAATAAAATATAAAACTATAAACATTGTTTTATATCAAACGTAGAGAAAATAAGAAACAGAACAATAATTAACTCGCCCATCCCATTGATTTAAATATATTCTCATAATAATTTAACATTTATCTTTAAGTTTTTTATGTAAAACTGAAAAGAACTGTAAAAATAAGAATATTATAATATATATATATATATATATATATAATTCCAAACATGATAATAACATAAAAAATATTAAGATTCGTTTTTATAAAAAAAAACACTGATTAACACTGATTAATAAATATTGTGAAATATTAGTGAAATATTTAATATTTAAATATAATAAATATTTAAACATGCTTTTATTGTGTTAACGCTTCCTCCGCTCTGACGTCACTTCCTCTATTTAAAAATGGCGGAGCGGCGGAGACTCGACAGATGAAGTGTTTTGGTGAATTTCTGTTAAATTTCTCCAGTTTTATCAACATGAGGATTTTTATTCTGCAGCGATAAAAAAAAACAGGTTTGTTTGTTTCATCTTCTCGGACTGAAAATTATCGATTTCATTATTTTATCTTTGTGTTTTCAGACAAACGATCGAACCTGTTTTCAGTGTTTATTTCCATCACAGCTGCGACGTTTACTTCACAACTTCAATTAATTCAAAGACAAACGATCAGTAATTAATAGTTTTAACCTTTTAACTGTTTAACGGTGATGATTATTATTATAATTATTATTCTACATCTAAATAAATAAAACCAGTGAAGTTACAGATGAATTAAATACATTAACAGCATCAGCTGATAATGACCTGAATGAATTCATCTGTTCACATCCTGTTAATTTAACTGCATGAGATGAAATCATAACTCATCTATCACACCACGACTCTTTTTATCAACTATTATATAAATTAAATAAACTATTTCCTCTTCTTCAGACAGTGAAGGTGGAGATTGTAAATAAAAACAACATGTCTTGAATCTAAACTGAGGTCAGTGTCAACAGGCAGAGACGACGTGTTTCCTGCCAGTAAGAAGTTGAAAATGAAAATAAACCCAGTGAAGTTTTGATATAATTATATATATATATATATATAATTTCACTCTTTCTTTTTCCTGTAGAGCTGAACCATGAGCAGCCGGAGGAAGAGGGCCGCTCCCGTGAGGGTGGATGAAGAAGCCAAGAAGAAGTTGAACTGGAACATGTTGGACGATCGTAAGAACGAGTCGATGGTTGAAGGCGACGACCAGACGCCGACCTGCTCCCTCCTTCTGGTCGACTCAGCTCCCAGCAGCCAGCAGCTCCCAGCAGCCTTCGTCTCCGTCCCCGAGGACGTCAGGGAGGCGGCTGCTGCTGCTGCTGCTGCGGCTCCGTCTGCGAGGTTCACTGAGGACGTCGCCACCACATCGGCGGAGGCCACCGCCGCCTCCGTCTCTTTGGGTCTGACCGTGGTCCCGGCCTCGACCGTGGGTCACGTCTGGAAGGCGCTGGTCGGGGAGTTCAGCGTGCGGCCGGCGTGGCTCCCGTGTGACTGTGAACAGAAAGCGTTGACGCTCCACAGGATCAGCGACCAGCTCTGCCTCAGCTACGGCAGCTGTGATGAGAGCTCAGGACTGTGGAAACCTGAGGAGGACGCTTGTTCGGTGGACTGCAGCCTCAGTCGGATCCCGCTGGAGGATCTGGACTGGCTGCAGAAGAGGAAGGTGGTGCAGCTCTGCCACCAGGTTAAAGAGGAATCAATCAAGGTACGAATCCAATAAAACTCTTTGTTCTGACACATCGGCTCCTTGTAGTTGTTGATACAACTTAACGTTGTGTTTTTTATATATTTATTCTTTGTTTCACCAGACTGGCTGCTAGTGTGTGTGTCTTCATTTATGGTCCAAAGAAAATAAGGAAATTCTTACATATGTAGTTGTCAACAGTGTTTGTTTGTAATTTAACCAAACTTGTGTCATATTGATGAAGAACTTGAAGTTGATTTTTATCCTTTTATAAAAGAGCTGACAGTTAAAAAATAAAAGCACCTAAGGTCTTTATCTGGACTTGAACCAAGGACCTTTTGATAAATGGACATGGTCTTTCAACCCTCAACCACCACAGTTCATTCATATCAGTTCACACAGACCCAGTCCCACTGGTTCAGTCTTCTGTTGGAGTGAAACTCTGCTGAACAACTGAAGATGTTTCAGCCGTTTCATGTCTGTGTTCGGCAGGTCGGGATTTATCTTCTGGAAACTGGACTCGGGAAGCCTGAGTTCCTCAGCGAGGGAAACGCTCGTCTGAAGAAAGCAAATCAAGTGATGCAGAAGTTAATGGAGTATTTCTATGACTTCATCATCCCTGGTGAGTGTGTAGCGCCGGTTTATGATCAACATCAACTCTTCGTGAAACAATGTCGAGCTCAAATCTGCTGCTGTAGAGGTCGTAGAAAACGAAGAGGAGGAGTGCGACACTGACCTGGAGAGGCAAAACGTGGAGGAGCTCTATGATTACGTGAGACATCTGCACCAGAGAGAGAGTCCGGAGATGAGCTACGACGTCCAGCACAAGGCTCTGATCCCCGTTCTCCGACCGTATCAGAGTCAGGCCGTCAACTGGATGCTACGGAGGGAAAAATACAGAACCGCTTCAACTAAAGGTACTGAACTGTTGTCACATAAAACAGACAAGAACAAAAATCATAAAGTAAAACATTTTTATTTTCTTACAGAACAATCGTTGCATTTCCTCTGGAGGGAGATGATCACTTTGTGTGGGAAGAAGTTGTTTTATAATCCTTTCACCGGCTGGTGAGAACTTTACTTACCTAACCCATGTGTCAAACTTTTCATAACTCGCCTTTTACTACAAAATGAATATGAGTTTGAGGAGATGAGGAGACGTCTGTAGATAATCTACTGACCTTCACTCTCAACAGGATTAACATTTCAGTAGAAGGAAGCTTAAAAAATTAAACTGTTGTTTTTCATACAAAAACCTCTAAAATCAAGGGTTTGGGTCGAGTTGTAAATAAAATAATATCTGAACATTTTGATGTAAAACCAAACTATTGACAGAGAAGAAAGAATAAACGGGTGTTTTCAGGGATTTTTGAATTCATTTGTTTGTTTGTTTGTTTTGAAGCTTAATTCGAGAGTTTCCTCTGGCCGGGATCGAGTGGCCTGGTGGGATCCTGGCTGACGAGATGGGGCTGGGAAAGACGGTGGAGGTTCTGGCTCTGATCCTGTTTCACACACGGCAGAACCTGGAGCAGGCGGCTCTCACTCTGCCGGTGGTAAGAGTCAGTAGAGTTAAAAACACAGACTGTAACATCAGCCTGTCTGTCAACAGTCTTTCTTTTAAACCATCTGTGTTGATCAGTTGAATTGTGACATGGAAAATGTTCTGTGTTTTCACGGTGATGTGTCTCTTGATTTTTCAGGGAAAATCTGTGAATTACTTTGTTCCTCCTCCTCCATTAGAAAGAAAGAAAGTAATCTACTGCAAGATCGAAGCTCAGCCTAAAATGAAAATGTCTTACCCGAGTATGTCACTCACAATCCTCCGACATCTCAGTTGTTACTGAATCTGTGGTTTGACGTGCGACTTCTCTTCCTGCAGCCGTGCGCGTGATGCTGCTCACAGCGATAAAAGAAATGAGATCTGGTAAAGGAGCCTCGGTCAACGCTATCTTCTCTTACATCCGTGCCACTTATGGCTACGACCTGTTGAAGAACCGAAATCACATCAAGAAGACGCTGGCGAAGCTGATTGACGAAGGTCTGGTCGACCGGGTCAAAGGTCGCGGCTTGGCAGGGTCGTTTAAGTTGGGGAAGAACTACAAAGAAACAAAGAAGATGTTAGCAGGAGCATCTAAGACGGTGAGGATCAAAAGCCACTGATAGGAACCTTTAATGGTTCAAATATCACTTTGCTGTAACTTCTAACTTTTCTGTTTTTTTCTTTTTAGAGTTCAAAACACACAGAGGGCACGCCAAGAAAAATGTTTCAGAGACGAGCAAAAGAAAAAGCAGAAGCAGCTCTTCAAAACTCTCTGACTGAAGATCAGAGAGACCTGAGTCCCTCTACGTCCGACCGCCCTGTACCAGAAGACACGAAAACAGAGGATGAAAGTGTGAATGAACAAACACATCATGACGGTCTGGATACGTCTCCAACCTCCTCACAGACGTCTCAGGGTAAAAGTGAGACAGACACGCAGGACGAGCTCCCTGGACATAAAGAAGCCGCTGAGCTCAATTCACAGCAGACAGAGACGGAAACTCCCACCAGAGCCTCCGTCGTCCCGTTCAACACCCCCGACTATCGCTTCGAGTGCATCTGTGGAGAACTGGGCATCGTCGACTACAAAGCCCGCGTCCAGTGTATGAACTGTCAGCTGTGGCAGCACGCAGACTGCGTCAACTACAAAGAGGAAAGTCTGGAAACGACCCCGTTCTACTGCCCTCACTGCCTGGTGGCCATGAAGCCCGTCTCCACCGGCGCCACCCTCATCATCTCCCCCAGCTCCATCTGCCACCAGTGGGTGGAGGAGATCAACCGACACATCAGGTCCTCGTCTCTACGAGTGCTGGTGAGAAAGCAGAGACGTTTAATGTCCACAGGGTGAAACCGCTTCATCGGCCCAAAATATCAAAATCACATGAAGAATTTAATCTTCGGTCAGTAAAAATATCACCGTCTGGGTCAGACCACGCTGGACTCTAGACCAGATCCTGGTTGATGTCTTTTTATCTAAAACACAAAGGCTGTTAGTCATTAAAATACACATTATTATGCACCTACATAAAAATAAACACTTAAAAAATAAATAAAAACCTAAATAAACATTTAAATCATCTCTAATTAGCAGGTTAGCCGCGTTAGCATAACATCCGCGTCTGTAGTTTAACACAATTTAATTAATAAAAACTGAACTAACGTGACATGTTGCATCGATATAGGTTCATACTTTAAGTTAAAAATGTCACATTAACTTTTCAACAGGTGACATTTTCTATTTTATTTAACATCTAAGGTTAGCTTTTATAGAAATGAGACCTTTGATCATAAACAGTGTGAAGAGTAAGAAAACTCTCTTTTAATCTAAATGTGCCTCGTCTCCCTCAGGTTTATTACGGTGTGAAGAAACACGGCTTCATCCAGCCTCACATGTTGGCTGAGCAGGACGTGGTCATCACCACGTACGACGTGTTGAGGTCGGAGCTCAACTACGTCGACATCCCTCACAGCAACAGCAAAGACGGACGCCGCTTCCGCAACCAGAAGCGCTACATGGCGGTGCCCAGTCCCCTGGTGGCAGTGGAGTGGTGGCGCATCTGTCTGGACGAGGCTCAGATGGTTGAATGTCCAACTGCAAAGGTAACAAACATCAGTGTTTTTATACATGTAACACGACACTTTACTGTCCTCAAGTGACTCCAGGTTTTAGGTCATAACATCTGTGACTCAATGAAAGAAAATATTCCTACAACCTTTCCATTTAAATAAAATAAATATTTTAACCTACAAAAATAAGAGTATCATCGTGTAAATGACAGTGAATGTAACTATGACTCCACAGTTTGATTTATTATATTTAACAACTCATCTGAACCACGTGTAAACGTGTCTTCTGTCTCATTCAGTACGTTCAGTATTTAGTCTTTTTATCCAAACTTCACTTCTCCGAAGTAAACTGTTTATTTTCCCGTCAGGCTGCAGAGATGGCGCTGCGTCTTGCATCTGTGAACCGTTGGTGTGTCAGCGGGACTCCTGTACAGAGAGGGTTAGAAGGTAACGACAAGAAAACCTCAGCACTTGGGAACATTTATCTGTAGAAACCAGTGTTTCATAGCAACATGGTACTAATACTGGAGTACTGAATACTGGAGTTGTTTTAACTTCACTACATGTTCTCATACTTAATTACAGTAAATAGATACTTTAAGACTTGAGTATCATTCTTGTCGCTGACTCGACCTTTTTATTTCTACTTTTATAAACACCGGTAGCAGCTGTGTAAATTTGATTTGACGCTGAGATTAAAATCATTAAAAGCTGTTCAACATCAAATAAACTGATTTTCAGATCTGTACGGCCTCGTACTTTTCTTGGGAGTGGATCCATACTGGGTGAAACACTGGTGGGACCAGCTACTGTACCGTCCTTATCGCCGTGGAAACACAGAGCCTCTGTACAACGTGATCGCTCAGTTACTATGGCGATCGGCCAAAAAGGACGTGATTGATCAGGTGGGTTCTTCCTGTTTGATAATGAAATGAATGTAAGAAGAAAAACACACGAATCGTCTGATGATCGGATTTTCTGTCCTGACGTTTTCCAGATCCAGATCCCGCCTCAGACAGAGGAGGTCCACTGGCTGAACTTCTCTCCCGTCGAAGGTCATTTTTATCATCGTCAGCACGAGGTCTGCTCCCAGGACGCTCTGCTCAAACTCAGGAAAATCTCTGACTGGAGCCTGAAACTGGGCAGCCTCGACCGCCGCACCGTCAACACCATCCTGTGTCCGCTGTTGAGGCTGCGTCAGGCCTGCTGCCATCCTCAGGCCGTGGGGCGAGTTCCTGCCTCTGCAGAAAAGGTAGATGACGCTCGGTATCGTGTTTCAGAGTCGTTCTGGAGAAGAGAGGCTTTCTGTGGGGACGGCTGCACCCCCTTAATTAACAATTCACTCGACTAAATAGAGTTTGGCAGCATTCGTAACGGTAAAAGACTCAGTCGCACAGTGTGTTTATTTAAAGCTGACCCGCTCTGTGTCATTTGTACTTTGAGGGTTTGTAAAGTGGTTTTGTCTGTCGTCTCCTCAGCACCATGACGATGGAGGAGCTCCTGAAGTCCCTGCAGAAGAAATGTCGAGTGGAGTGTGAAGAAGCTCACAGACAATTGGTTTGTGCGCTCAACGGCCTGGCAGGAATTCACATCATCAGAGGTATGAAAACCCACTTCTCTGCTCCCAGTTTCCCATGGGAATCAGTTCAAACATAAAGACGAGCTCTTGGTCTCGTCTTTATGTTCCCGACACGTTTTGAACCAAGACGTTTTGTTGAAGGTCTCGGTGAGCTGATGTGTACAATGTATACGACTCGTCTCATTGAGTCCACGTCTGACAGATGCATTGATGCTATTGATGATGGTTTCCTCCAGGTGAGTTTGTAGAGGCAGCGGAGATGTATAGAGAAGTGCTTCGTTCATCAGAGGAACACAAAGGAAGACTGAAAACGGATTCATTACAGGTGTGTGGCCTCTTTCTATTCACATGTTTATACGAATCAACACTGAAACACTCTCTTCTCAACATCTGCTTCATTTAAATTCATTACCCAAACACTTCTGGTTGAAAGTATATTGATTTCTGGTCAATTTGATGGTTAAATACAAAAGAATCTAATTACTTCATGTGGTAAAACAGAGACTTCATGCTACTCATAATCTGATGGAGCTGCTGAGTGCAAAGCATCCTGGGATACCTCCTACGCTGAGAGATGACCGACTAAGTGAGGAGGTACGGTATTAACATTAATCAATTAAAACGGAGAATAAAACCTCGTTAAATGAGTCTCGTCTGTCTCAGGCTGAACAGCTGCGACAACATTACATGACCAAATACGACTCTGAGGTCGCAGACGCTCATCAGGCCCTGCAGCCGGTGTTACTGAACATCAAAGAGCTCAAACGCAAAGTGAGAAACTTCATCAACATCTAGACACATGAAGTCTTGATCTGTATCTGCAGTAAAATGACGTTTTAGTCTGAATTCAAACGAAACAATAACAGAAATGTCTTGATGAAGGTGAAGCTGAACTCTCCGTGGTGGCTCGACGTCATTCAGAAATCGATCCGCTGCTCCACCGACGATGACCTGGTGTCGCGCATCAAGAACGAGTTGACGTACAGCTACAAACAACAAGCCAGCAAACTCTCCATGGCCGACAAGTAGAGCTCGTTTATAAAACACTAATGATGGTTGACAGTCTTTGTGAGCAAATGTGCTCAAAGCATTTCTTCTTTCCGTCCTTCAGGTTCCGTGACGCCAGTGGTTTACAGTTCCTGCTCACAACACAAGTTCAAGACCTGATGAAATCTCAAAAGACGGTGCAAGAAGCAGTGAAGAGTCTCGAAGGTCCGGCTTCAAAGAAGGTGATTGACGAGGCCACGGTTTGTCACCTCCGGCCCATGAGGCTGCCGCTCAACAAGTACGATGTTTTCCTCTAACTAACTTTTCCTCGTAGCTTCAATGGTTTTTATCAACTAACTTTTCCTTCTGGTCGTTTCTCAGCTGTGTGTTTTGTAAAGCAGATGAACTCTTCATTGATTATGAGTCCAAGCTGTTTTCTCACACGTAAGTAGAATATATTTAGGTTGAACCATTAAAGTGCATGAAGTCATCGTGGTTAACTGGAACATGTCCCGCCACAGGGTGAAAGGTCAGACAGCCATCTTTGAGGAAATGATCGAGGATGAGGAGGGGCTGGTGGACGACCGTCTCCCCACCACCAGTCGAGGTCTGTGGGCGGCCAGCGAGACCGAGCGCACTCTGAAGGCCATCTTATCTTTTGCCAAAAGTAAACGCATGGATCCAGAGCTGGTGGAGGAGGGAAACATGTTCATGGAGCTGTTTGAGAACTGGAAAAAGGAGTACAAGGTTCACACAAACATTTACGACCTTTATCAGCTGCAGAACCAGTTTAAAAAGCCAAAGTACGAGTACCTCGACATTCTTTAACAACAGTGATGTTTCTGTCCTCAGGTGCTGCACGAGTACTGGATGGTGCTGAGGAACCACGTGTCGGCCATTGATGAGTTGGGTATGGCCACAGAAAGGCTGCGAGTGCGTCTCCCTGACGAACCGAAGCCCAAACTGCTGCACATCATCGAACCACATGAGGTGAATTGGAGCTGATGAAGTGACTGTTGTTACAACTCGTCACGTCACGTCTGTCCTGCTGAAAAGTTACATTATCAATTATTTATGGATGATCAATGATCAGGTACCGACAGTTTACACTGTACTTACGGAGACAGAGAACAGTTGAACGGTCTGATCCTCATCCTGTCATGTGATACGTTGGTTGGATGTGTAACGACTCAGAAGCTTCATAAAAACATCACAAAGATGTTTTAAGGTTTAAACTCGTGGTTTCCACCTATTTGTCGTCTTTTCTCTCTTAACCAACCTCATCATGAAATACAAGCTCTTGACTCTGATTGGCTCCTTCACTGTCACATGACTGTAGCTTCATCGCTGATCTCCTCTGAAGGGAGGAGGTGGAGTCAGAGTGGGGGGCAGCGACATACATGTGACGTCACAAACAACCGTTTTTTAATTGACCCATTTTCTAGAAATGTTTCTAAAAGAGGAGTTTCTATGAGGAGACGTTCAGAGTCTCTAGAACGTTTCACATGTTCCTGAACCTGGACGACTGTTGTTCAACAGAGACGAGGTTGTTTGATTCTCTGTTGCCTTTAAATGACACAAAATACTGAGGAGAGCCACAGATAACTGCTGAACATTTACTCAGTATATCGCTAAACTACGTAGTAGTCACTAAAATCACTATGTTTGTGTTTATTTATTCAGGTGGAACAGAACAGAGTCAAACTGTTGAACGATCAGGCCGTCGCTAAGTCTCAACTTCAAAAGAAGCTCGGTCAGTTTCTGTATCTCACAAATCTGGAGAAGGTAATTTATACTTGACAGTTACTACAAATCACAAACTACACATTCACAAGATTCACAAGACTTACAGTGTGAATTAACCATTGTTTCAGTCTCAGGACAAATCTACCGGAGGTCTGAATCCAGAGCCGTGTCCCATCTGTGCCCGGCCGCTGGGACAGGAAGTGAGTATCGTTTATTTGCAAGAAACTTTTATCTTCGACGCGCCCAGATGACCGAGTGGCTGGGGCGCACCACTTCGGCTCAAAATCGAATGCCAGCTGTGACAATCATTTCTGTCTCTTCTCCCCACCCTCTACCTTCACTGACCTGTCAACGAAGGCAAACGGCCAAAAAACACATCTTTAAAAATAAATAACCGTTATCTTCATGTGTTGTATCTGTATTTATACATGTTTTAATGCATACATACAGATTCAGTCCTAATCTCCTCTGACTGGATGAATCTTTTAAATGTGACATTAAGCGTTAAATCAACATAATAATCCTTCAGCTAAAGGAGGAAAGGTTTGACCTTCACTTTCTAGAAGTGCAGAAATTCACTGAGATTAGTGATAAGCATCCTCACTCCACGACTGCACCTACTTCATCAACAAGGAGCCACATCCACATCTCAG
This sequence comes from Polydactylus sextarius, assembly GCA_016801845.1. Classification (NCBI taxonomy): domain Eukaryota; kingdom Metazoa; phylum Chordata; class Actinopteri; family Polynemidae; genus Polydactylus; species Polydactylus sextarius. The sequence goes on from CM028919.1 coordinate 15,340,798, forward strand.
TGGACTATTTCCTGAAGTAACAGTGTTGCGTCTGTTTTCCGTCCTGTCCAGTGGGCCGTGCTCACCTGTGGCCACTGCTTCTGTAACGAGTGCATCGCAATCATTGTGGAGCAGTACAGCGTCGGCTCGAGGCGACGCGCCATCAAATGTGCCATTTGTAGGCAGACGACGTCCCACGCAGAGATCTCCTACGTCTTCACCACGCAGGCGTCCAGCCAGGACCAGGACATCCCGGTCAAGGTTCGTCACCAGCATCTAAAACGGAACCAGAGCAGGTTTATGATCGTGGATCCAAACTGTTTGAGCAGTTGGTTAAGACTGTGACTGACACGTCTTGAGCTCTAATGAAATGACCTTAATTCAACATCTAACGTTCGTCCTGTGTTCATCAGGGAAGTCACTCCACTAAAGTGGAGGCGGTGGTGAGGACACTGAAGAAGATCCAAGTGACCGACCCCGGGGCCAAGTGTCTGGTTTTCTCCACGGTAACTGTCTAAACCACGTCAATCAATCAATCGATTGATTGACTGATTGTCTAAACCACGTCAGTAACGTGGCGATTCGTCCTGATGTTTAACTGATTTGTCTCCGGTGCAGTGGCAGAGCGTCCTGGACATCATCGCTAAGGCGCTGTTCGACAACAACATGGACTTCTCACAAATCAACGGGATTCACAAATTTCAGGTTTGAAGAAAAACATGAAAACAGCTGCTTATCAGTTGTTTCCATCTGTTTAAAACGTTTCATTCTAACGTTTCTTTGAAGGTTAAAAGAAGCTAGAAGTCTAACATAAAAAGTCAAACATTAACAATAATCCCAGGATAAACCCAGAATATTTCACTGAATGACTCCACTGGGTCACACTCGATGGAAGAAACTATCAGTATAATCATTTTTCACTCAATAACTTCATGTTTCTGTCGTTCGTCTCCTAACGTGACTGTAACCATCTAATTATTCACCTCCTGTTCCAGGAGAATCTGAGCTCCTTCAAATACGAAGACAAAATCAACATCCTCCTCCTTCCTCTGCACACGGGCTCCAACGGCCTCAACATCATCGAAGCGACTCACGTGTTGCTGGTGGAGCCGATCCTCAACCCGGCTCACGAGCTGCAAGCCATCGGCAGGGTTCACCGCATCGGACAGACCAAGTAAGAGGCGGCGCTGACCGCAGACGCTCTGGATTTACTCCCGACTCATCTCTGGTTTCTCTTCTTCCACCAGACCGACATTTGTCCACAGATTCCTCATTAAATCGACCATAGAGGAGAGAATGCAGGCGATGCTGAAGACGGCGGAGAAAAGGTACGAGACCAGAAGTTTTACAAAGAGAAACTAGTTAAAAACGTAAAATAAAAACCCTGAAATGTCTGTTTTCAGTCACAGCAGCGCGACCATGAAGCACTCGGAGGCTGCGGTGCTGACGGTGGCCGACCTGGCGGACCTGTTTACTGAAGACACCGAACCTCTGGAGTAAGACCCGGTCCAGAGACCCGGCCCCAGTTCCAGTCCAGAGACCCGGTCTCAGTCCTGGTCCAGAGACCCGGCCCCAGTCCCAGTCCAGAAATCCAGTCCCAATACCAATCCCGGTCCAGAGACCCAGTCCCAATCCCAGTCCAGAGACCCAGCTTCAGTTCATAGACCCAATCCCAGTCCAGAGACCCAGTCCAGAGCCAGTCCCAGCCCAGAGACCCAGTCTCAGTCGAAAGACCCAGTCCCAGTCATGGTCCCGGTCCAGAGACCCAGTCCCAGTCATGGTCCCGGTCCAGAGACCTGTCCCTCTTCACACAGCTGTGATGGATGAACTGATTTTGCACATTCCACTTTTTTATAAAAGTATCCTGAAGTAATGAAACGCATTTCCAAAAAAAGGAAAAAGCTATTTTAACAAATCACTGACTACAACAGATAACAACATGTGTCTTATTTGTACTGAAGACCAAATTTAAATCTGTTTTTGTTGCAGTTGTAACGTAAAACACTGACTGAACTTATCTGACGAGTCTGAACTGTACAGTGATGTTGTTAGAGTCTAATAAAACTACACATGTTTATAGAGAAGACGGACGAAGCTGAAGCCGCGTCAGAGGTGGAGGTTTCCTCTCAACAATCAGGAAATAAAAATGTGTCGACAGGTCGTCACCTCGCTGTGAGTCCGTCTGGTTGTGGTTTTATTTCTACGTAGTAAACATGAGGACAGGGAGGAAACGGAGCAGAGGTGAGAGATCACGTTATATTACGCATTATCTATCACATGATATGTTATATATTATATTATATATTGTAGGATTCTCTCCTTTGTTTAAAAAATAGTGAACACTTCAGTCAAGACAGAACCTAGACGGTTCAGTGTTGTGGAAACAGATCTTGTAAATTAAAGTCATAAAAACTAAAGACGTGGAGATGTTTTCTGTCACTGCTGCAGTCACCTCATCTTTGACTTGTCCCCGACACGTCGCTGTGTTGTTGTGTCAGACTTTCATCTCTCACTGAAAATCTGACCAAGTCGATTTTAACATGTTCCACTGGCAGATTTTATTTTTACAAAAACTCTTTGTTTTAATTTTTTGTGTCAAAAAGCTCAGTGTCATTTGTTCCACTGGCAGATTTTTTCACTTATTACAAACAAATGTTTTGTATTGATCAATTATTTCTTATTTTTAAAGGACAGTTCTTTGCTGTGTAGTGTTTTATGGTCTGATCCACACACACTCACACTACCAGGTCCTTGGCATCATCACTGAATTGTCCTCGACTCGTAATGACTTTCTTTCAGCCTGACCGACTGGGATTCCCGCTCTAGTAAAGATTTTAAAATGTCCAGACAAAGGCTGTAGACAACAAAGGGTTTCCAGTCCAGTGCTGTTGGTTACCAGACGTAGTAAGAAACAGTAGTAAGATGTTTACTAAGAGGACAACGCTGCAGTAGGCGGTAACATACGTGTCTCCTTGGACTCCCCTCAGTTCCCCCTATTCATGTGTGGAATCTCATTGTTGGCGGGGACATCATTCAAGCTGGTGTTTTAAGGCCGAGGGAGGCTCCCGGTTCATTAGAGCTGTGTGTCGAGGGTCGGAGTGAGAGAGGGCCACTTCGTCTCCTGGTGACAGAGTCCCAGGAAAAGTCCACAAGGTTTAGGGAGAAAAGGCCCAAAGAGGCAGAGCGGTGGTTGAGTTCAGAGGAACCGGAGAGACGATCGCTGGAAGATGACAAGCGTCGGTTTGGTTTTAGTTTGGTGTCTGTTCGCCACCAGGACGCTGGTCTCAGCCGCCGACGTCGACCTGCAGCCTGAGGACGGTGAGTTCACACCTCAGATCACATCGTCACATCACACGTCAAGTCTCAAAGAGACATCAGGGAAACGTTTAACTTAACAAACCGACAGTCTGTTCACGCTGATGATCACTGGTTTAACGTGTCCAGATGTGAAATGTTTCTGTTAAATCGACTCTGAAATCTTCAAAACAGATTTTTAATGTTTCTAGTTTTGTATTATTATTATTCAGATTTTATAAAAAATGATTATAAATTAAATGATAAATGTTTTGAATATTTTTATCACAATTATCATGTGAAGTGTTTTACTGATGTTGGTCCAGAGAGTTTTAGTTAATTACTTTATATTATTAATTCGTTTGGTTAATAACAATACATTGTTTTAAAATGGTTTTATTTTGGTATGTAGACTCTTAATTTGAAATATGAGAGAAAATACAAAAGTGTTAAAATATATTAAAATAACATTGTATAATTGTGTAAACGTTCAGTTTAGAGGAGACTTGATATAAATGAAGACAAACTTCTTCTTTTTTCATCAGAAATCAATGAAACTGTCGTTTGTACCAACGATCACATGGAGGTCATTATTCCCAGCGCCTTTTTCCTCAACAAAGTTCCTCCAGTTTATGTCAGTTAAGTCTCATATGGTTTTTATTTCTAATATTTTCTTCAGTTTGATTTCACTTCATCGCTTTGTTTCCTCCTGTGAAGGTTTGGGATTTACATCTAAATGATCCCGAGTGTCGTGGCGTGGAGGTCGGAGACGACTACGTCTTCAGCATCAAGACGAATCTCTCCGACTGTGGAACGATAACGGTTTGACCTTCACTCTGTTACTAAACATTTACTCTCGAGCCCGTGAAACCGTCTCAGTCGAGGTCACGTGTCAACGATTTATGTGTCTTGAAAAAAAAAAAACCTAATCAAACGTCACACGTGAACGGAGACGTTCAGAACAACTTGTAACAAAAGAGAAGACATCAGCTTTAACCAACATGAAGACAAACTACACTCATTCTCCATTTTGAGAACATGAAATCCCCATTGTCATAAATTATCTATTTTACGATGTTTGTGTTGTTGTGGGAACTAGACGTGTGGGAGCTCAGCTTTTTTTTCTGCTGTGACGTAGACGTGAACTAAAACCTTCAGTGTTCAGACTCGAACCGGAATCAGCTCGTAGTCGAGAAGAATAAGATGGAGAAAGACCCAAAGTCTGAGGCCAGAGAAGACGAAGAGGGGGTGGTGTGTGTGTAAAGAAGAAGGGAGGTGTTGTTCCTTTTCCTTTACAACACAGGACCTCATTCAATGCAGCAGAGGGACTTTGAATGGCCTTGTAGTCCTAAATTAACAGAATTTACATGGAAATGATGATTATTTGTTGAAGTTCACTGAATGTGAAGGCCATAAATCATCAGCTAACTAGACCCTAATTATTTTAATCCAGCCACTCTCATGGATTCAGACTTTTTTAGAGGTTTTAATCCTCCTCCAGGGCACAAGTGTCCTTGAATTTCTTGCCTGGAATGCATGAAGGTTTTTCTTGTAAAGAAAGAAAAAGGTTAACACAGAGAGAAAATCCTCCACCTCAGCAGTTTTACAAGAGTTTTGCGGAGCGGCCGAAGACAACACGTCTGCAGGATGAGACGAGTGTTGCTACAGGAGAAGAATGTCGTAGGTGTTGTCACCTTGACCTCAAACCTTTTAAACATGTCGTCAGAAAAGAAATGATGGAATTGTTGAGTGTAAAGGTCAAACATTTTCATTCAGACACGACGGCGTCCTCGCTGGTGTTTGACGTTTCAGAGTTTCAGGGACCAGAATGACGAGATCAAGTGTCGGTGGAGTTCAGCAGTGAGACCTGTGACTTACAGGAACCGGTCGGCGGCGCTCACACTGGGGGGTCGTGTGTTTACCAAGAGGCAGTAAAAGATGTCTGGACCATCAGAGCTCTGATCCTCCATCTGCTCCCAGCGGGGGCCCAGACGAAGCCTTTCACCCTTTCTCCGTTTTATGGTTTTACCAACGTCACTGTCCAGCTCAAGAACATTGACTAGTGTCGCTCACATTTACAGTGAGAAGACGACGGTCGTTGAAATTAAAGCTTTGGAGAGAGAGGTCACATAAAGTCGCCTCCTGAGACATTTTAATGTGTAAAAGCTGCAGCGACGGCTGACGTCCAGGTGATCGACCTGTTGATCAGCGACTGTTTTAATAATCACGACTCATTTTAAAAACTGGATCATAAACGTGGGAATTTGCTGCTTTTCTGTCAATGACTGATGTTTCCTCTTTATTTCTAGGAAACTGTCAAATGTCACATCTTTGGATTCTGACATCAGAAGTTGATAAAAATCATGATCACTTTGATATATTAATGAATTAGTTAACTCTAGGACCATTTATAATCAGCTGTGATTTACATGTAATATAAGACATTAGAATATTTTATAATGTAAATGATGGAATGAAAAAATAAATCTAACGTAATGTTCATTTCTCTGTCTCTTGTTCCCTGCAGGTGTCTGATGACACACACATCATGTTCATAAACACCATCCACAACAATGACTCTGACGTCATCACCAGAAACTACATCAACATAACGTTTGTGTGTCGTTACCCCGTCAACTACATGGTCCAACAGCCCAACGGAGAAAACATGATCCGAGTGGACGTCAGGTAAATGTTTTAAATCTAAATATCTGATGTGTCTGTTTAATCATGATCCTGTTTGAACCTCGTTGTGTTTTCAGGACTATAACTCTGAACACGGAGGATGGAAACTTCTCCGTGTCCATGTTACTGTTCAAAGACAAAGCGTTCGAAGACCGATGGACGACCGTGCCGTCGCTGACGCTGGATGACGACATCTTTGTGAAAGTTTTCATGGTAAATCACTGAGTATGAAAGACATCTAAGTCGTTCTCTGACTCAGCAGTGGACAGTCACAGTACCTGTTTCAGACGAGTCCTGGCAGAGATTGTGAGTTCGAAGTATTCCTACTATTGACAGCTATTTTTGGATGAAGTGAAGTGCACCGTTGCTCGACGTTAAGCAACATGTTGTGTGATAATGTTGGAAATCCAACACTGCTCCCGTGACCAGAGCGGCTCCAGTCCTCTCTCTGTGTTGTTATAACCTCCTGCTACAGCTGTTGTTTACTAACTATTACTCAGCATTTCTCAGTCTGATACCGGAAAAGTGTTTGACTCGACCGGGTCAACTCCACCCGACTCTGTCCCACAGATACCGGCTCACCTGACGCTGCGTATAGAGAGATGCTGGGCGACGCCAACCAGTGACCCGTACAGCAACATACAGTACACCTTCATCAGAGACAGGTCTGTTTGAACGAGGAAACGTAAAAACTGAGACAGACCTCGGTGAAGCTGATCCTTTCTACATGTGTTGGTTTGTAGCTGAAACAGTAAAATTAAGCAGGTAAAGATTTTAATTTCCACCACCGACGTGTTGAAACCTGCTTATGTGTCACACTGTCGGTGTGTTGTTTCACCACACCAGGCAGCTCTAAGTCCTCTTACACGAGCGCTGTTGAAATCTGAAATAAGAGATTTTGTTGCTCAGAGAGCTGGCTCAGACAACAACCAGTGCCCGGTCATGTGACTCCTGTCTGAGAGGCCACATGCGTTTCAGTCCAACAGCTGTGCACGTCCTTGACGACCAGGCAGTATTTGGTTCCGTTAGCAACGGCAGAGCAATGAAACGGACAATGATTTCACAATGTAGCGGGGGGAAAAGAAAATACTCAAACTAATCCGTCTCTCACTGAGTCGAGTCTCTACAGATAATGTTGACTTTATTTCCTGGCTTTGCAATTCATCAGGTTGAAATCTTGAGTTGAAACGTGTTCGTCTCTGTCGTGTCCTCCAGTTGCCCCGTGTTGTCAAACCAACAAACCCTCAGCGTCCTGAGGAACGGCCTGGGTCCCGAGGCCACGTTCAGGATACAAATGTTTAAGTTTGTCGGCAGCTCGTACACCAACGTCTTCCTCCACTGCAACGTCCAGATCTGTCACAACGCGGCGGGACTGTGTCGACCTGTGAGTCAGCCACGATAAACAGCCATTCCTCGCATGTACGGTCATGGGCCGGTTCAGACAAGCAGCCTGCTATATGTGCAGCTTATGTCCTTAATATAGACCCATCGGCCTGGAATTGTTTTTCTGCTATGTGAGCTACGAGTTAAGCTGCCCCAATTTTTTTATGTGCACTCCTTGACCCTGAAGCTCATTGCGTCACTGTTCTTTCTGGTTTCACTCTTGTGTTTGTGGACAGAACTGCTCTGGTGAGGACGGATCGGTGAGGATGCGGAGAGACATCCCACTGTCCCACACGGTGTCATATGGACCAATCAGACGACAGCTGAACGGCAGCGAAAAGCCCAATCAGAGTACGTTTTTATCTTTTATATAATGTATGTGACGTCCTTAGAGATTCAAGATATTAAAACCATTCATTCATCACCTGCGTTACCACCTGGGCGGTGTTGTGTGCAGGTGCAGGCGTCCCCCCCGTGGAGACGTTTGTCCTCGGAGGGCTGCTGGTCGCCCTGCTGCTCATCACAGCCGTGTTTGGGAAACTGTGGCTTCGCTCCAGACGTTTCTATCCAGCTCGGGAGGCGCAGCTCACTCTGTCCAACATCCACCACATCTCAGAAGTGGCTTCGTGAAGAAGAGAGACGGAGATGAAGAGTTGTTAAGAGCAGATCAATGGACAAACACACGTACAAACACTCGTGATCAGGTTTGATTAATGTTCAGAATCAAAGGTTTTGAAATGTTTCTCTTTATAAAATGAATTTAGTTTTGTAGGAAGTTGATTAAATAAACGTCTCCTCCGAGTGTCGTCTGGTTCTTTCCTGTGATGAAATATTGTGTTGAAGAAACACGTTTGTTTGAATATTCTCATTTTATTCTTGTTTATACGTCATTGTTGTGATTATTTGATTTTACAGATTTAAATGTTATAAACAAAACCTATGATCAGCTTCTGAAGATTAAACATCGTCTCAACCAGTTGATACAGCAACTCAACACACAAATATGAAATATAACTGAAACAACAGTCAGCAACAGACCAGTTCATATTTGTAACTAATATAACTAATGTAACTAATGTAACGAATAAAACTAATGTAACTATTGTAACTAATATAACTAATGTAACTAATGTAACGAATAAAACTAATGTAACTATTGTAACTAATATAACTAATGTAACTAATGTAACAAATAAAACTAATGTAACTAATGTAACAAATAAAACTAATGTAACTATTGTAACTAATATAACTAATGTAACTATTGTAACTAATGTAGCTTTTAATTGTGAAGTTGTTTAAACTACTCTAAATGCTTGGTTAAATTAAAACTGTGGTAAATATTTAACTTGTATCAGAGCCGTTAAACATTTGAGCATCTGGACTTTTGGTCGTTGATTATGTAGATCTGATCAGGAATAGAAGAGGACAGGGATTATAGATGCAGTTCTGATGTTTCCCGCATCATCGATCTCCTCCTCATCAATGTTAACGTATTTCCAGTTGCCTAGCAACAGTCCGGACCCATTAAAGTCCAGACACTCGCTGATGTTTGTCCAGAGGGACGCGTCAGTCCTCGGGGTATTCCCCTGCGTCTATTTCCGTCGCAGGTCGACGTCCATAACTTAAATGTGACCGGTCGCTGTACGTGATGACGTAGCACGGCGACGTACAGCGGCTCGGACCAAACAAACGAGTCAGAAGAGCGAAGGTCTCCGGAGCTGCAGGACGAAGATCCAGTCCGCGTCTGGACCAGACTCAGACCTGGTTTAAGTTTCAGAGACTGTGTGGTCGTAGTGTCGCTGCTGATGAGCTGACGTGAAGTAAAGAAACGTTTTAAAAGAAGAAGTCGGAGCTTCGTAACTCGGGTGAGACGTTTTCTTGAAGCTAACGATGCTAACGAAGTAGCCGCTAATGCTAACAGTCTGGCCATGTTGTTGATGCTCTTTTGTTTAACTTTAAAAAGTTTCACCACTTCGTCTCTTCACCCCGGTTGTTGTGAGTTGATATGAAACAGCTTGTCGCGGTGCCTCGGACAGAACCGATCCCACCGGAGCCGGTGTTTCCGGTCGGTTTGATCTCGGACCGGTTGTTTCTCGGTTGTTTGTGTTTTTAGCTGTTTGCTAACACGCCAGCGTGAGTTGCGTAATTCATCCAGCCAGTTGTTGCTGGCAGCGGCTGAAGGAGCCGGAACAATAGCGGTCCTGTGTGTGGCTGTTGGGACTTGCATCATTGTTGTGGGTCTGTAAATTACTGTTTGTTGTCGTTTTAGGCAACATTCATTATCCCTTTTACACAACCACCACATGAGCCTGAGGCTGATGAGTCAGAGGCTTTAACAACCTCAGATCCTCTAAAGGTCCTGAGGTCAGAGGTCACCAGGTGTCACCTTCAGCTCTTAGAAACATGTTGTGAAATGTTCCTGACCTGGATGCGTGTTGATGTAAACGCAGGCCACACGTGGTTACAGATGCACACCACAACATGCTTGTTGTGTTGTTCACATCATGTAACACCATCTGACTGCTCCCTATTCACCAGAAGATCTAACCTCATTTTATTTTGTTGACTTTGTTCCAGGGTTGACCATTTCATCCCCATTTTTCCAGTTTGGGCAAAGAGCATTAAGTAAAAATGGAGCCTGTGCATCCTCACTGCCTCAAGTGCATCAACAGGAGATGCATGGTGCGACCAGAGACGGGCGTCTCCTGCGACCTCATCGGCTGCCCTCTCGTCTGCGGGGCAGTTTTTCACTCCTGCAAACTAGACGAACATCGTCTGTTGTGTCCGTACGAACGGCAGCCGTGTCTGAACAACGGCTTCGGCTGCCCCTTTACCGTCGCCAGGATCAAGATGGCGCAGCACCTGGAGACTTGTCCGGCCAGTATAGTGTGTTGCACCATGGAGTGGAACCGCTGGCCCGTGAGCTACGCTGATCGAAAGTCATATGAAAACTTGAGCAAAGACTTTGATGAGGTGGAGCAGCTGGACATGGCCCTGGCCCTGCAGGACCAGAGGATGTTATTAGAGTCTCTGAAGGTCACAACCAACGTGTCAAAGAACGGGGATAAAGAAGTGGATGAAAGTGACAAGATGGCCACAGCATCAAGTTTACCAGAGACAGTGTTAGGTAACGGGACCGTGGAGATGGAGGAGGAGCCCTACACTCAGCTGTATAACGCCTCCGAGGATCCGAACAGAAGTTTAGCAGCAGCTTTGGATATCCTCTCCAATGCCAAGGATATAGATGTAATTGTTGGAAATCTAAATGGGGAAAAGACTGATAAGAACGGAGCGCTCCACAACGGAGGAAATGGCGACAGTCATAATGTTTATGTTGCTGGGGGTGAGAAGAATGTGGACATGCACGAGAGCGACTGTGACTCGGAGTGTGAGCTCGGAGCGGTGGGTGGTGTGGATTGTGCAGTGGGGACGGACGAAGACGGCATAGTCTGGGCAGAAGACAATGATTTTGTGGAGTTGTTTTTTGATGACAAGGAAGATAGCATCGAGGAATCAATTAATGATTCCCACCTCGCCTGGCCAGAGATGCCCCAGAATTACCTGCCTGTCGTAGCTCTGGGGGCTCCTGAACCTCAACCAGCACCACTACCACCTCCAATGCCATTCCTGCTGTCTGATCACGTGAGAAATAACTTCTTGCAACATTTACCTTCTGAACTCAGGTATAGGTGCTTGGAGCGTAAACTACAGAATGTAGAAGTCCTCAGAGGCATCAGTATGTTTACATTTAATGGACGCCGGGCTCTGCTGTCAGACCCTTACTTGTTTCGTGCGAAGATGGAGGACAAGGCGGTTGACACGTCGGACCTGGAGGTGGCCGACGACCCCATGGGTCTCCACGGCATCGATCTCATTACCGCTGCGTTGCTGTTCTGCCTCGGCGATTCTCCAGGTGGCAGAGGAATCTCAGACAGCAGGTTCGTCGACGGCTACCACATTGACTTTGGTACTCAGACGTTCTCCTTCCCCTCGGCCATTCTAGCAACCAACACCATGGTGGGGGACATCGCCTCGGCCTCGGCCTGCGACCACGCCAGCCCGCAGCTCTCCAACCCCAGCCCCTTCCACACCCTCAGGCTGGACCTGGTGCTCGAATGCGTGGCTCGATACCAAACCAAACAGCGCTCTATGTTCACGTTTGTGTGTGGGCAGTTGTTCCGGCGGGACGAGTTCTCTTCTCATTTTAAAAATGTTCACGGCGACATTCACGCCGGACTGAACGGTTGGATGGAGCAGCGCTGCCCGCTGGCCTACTACGGCTGCACCTATTCCCAGAGACGCTTCTGTCCATCCGCACAGGGTTTCCGAATCATCCACGACAGGCACCTCGGCTCTTTTGGAGTCCAGCCCGGCCTGCCTTTAAAAACCGGGGACAGCCGTTCAAGAAGCACCTGCCACTTTGGCTCTCAGAGCGACCAGTTCAGCAGTCTTCCCTTTGAGGTGTTGCAACACGTAGCAAGCTTCCTGGACAGTTTCAGCTTGTGCCAACTATCCAGAGTGTCCCGCACCATGAGGGACGTGTGTGCCAGTCTGCTGCAGATGCGTGGCATGGTTGTCCTGCTGTGGGAGAAGAAGCGGCGTGCCGACGGGTCTCCATCCTGGCAGATCACAGATAAGGTCTGTTATTTTTTACCATTACTATTTTACATATTATTTACATTTACACTCACCGTTTACCGTTTGGAAACATAGAAATTCTCTGCACCGAATGAAATGTAATGGGTCGTTTCCGTCTGTCGAGCAGGTGTGGCGGTTCAGCACAGCCTTCGGTACCGTTAACGAGTGGAAGTTTGCCAACATCGCCAGCATGGCCGACCACCTCAAGAAGTGCAAGTTCAACACGATCTCTCGCCGGGAGGAGGCCATCCCGCTGCCCTGCATGTGCTTCACCAGAGAGCTCACAAAGGAGGGGAGGTGTCTACGTTCAGTTCTCAAACCGGTAGCATGAACAGCCGAGTCGCTCTCGGACATTTTCTCCTCCAGTGTTTACAGACATCGGCCTCTTTTAGCCTCACAAAGATAGAAACCTCCCGGTCAACGGTTTGTTTTTCTTTGCTTCATGGTGGAACAAAGTTGTCGCTCCATATCGAAGACGAAGCCAGTAATGGTCTGAGGCCGACGCAATGCAATCACAGATCAGGATCTAACCAGTAAATTTAATGACTAACCTTGTGGCTCCACCATCTATTCTGACATTGTGTAAATAATCAGAAGTTTTGATGTAGAATGTGTTATTGGTTTTTTTTTTTTTTTTTATTTTTATATGGAAAAGTCAGTACTGTGCTACATTGGAGGAAAGAATAGAGCCTTAATTTGTGATAAACTTGATTTTCTAGTCTTGAGGTTGTTCAGAAACATCTCAGTGAGATTTCTCAACCACTTGTCTCTGGAACAGTTTACTGGTATCTTGCACGTTTTTTTATTTTCTCCCAATACCTAGAGTGACCACGTGTGTGTTGCTTTAGAGCTGCATAGATTTTATGGCTTTAATTCTACATTTGACGACCAAACATCTGTGGTTGCTCTGCACACTGTATCGTTTGTACAGGAAGAGCCAACTGTATCACTGTGGTGTTGATTTCTGTTCACCAGCACATGGTGCGTTTGGTGTTTGTGGCTTTGACACGTCACACTAAAGTTAATGCAGGAACAAAGACGGTCCATCTTCTTCTGTCCTTCTCTCACATCTGACTAACGAGCTGGCGTGTTGGTCACAATAAGTAAGAGTTTAACACTATTACAACTATTCACCAGACAAACGGCACAACGTTTTTAGCTGCGGTTGACTTGTGGTCTTTTCTATGTTGATAGATAACCAGCAAATGTTTGTGGGTTCTTTTCTTCTAAAACAACTAAATGTAGCAAGTGAAATAATGAATGTAAACAGTGAATGTTAGAATCCATCAGTTGTGTCAGACCACATCAAACCTGCAGGTCAGGTGTTCAGAGCCGCGTCTCCTTCAGTAACAACAACACTAATACCGTTCACATTCATTATTTATCATGTTTGTATGTGTTTGACACTACTGGTGTTCAAATGTTTTAGTGTCTCAGGGTTGCAGTACAGTGAGTGTGTGTGTGTGTGTGTGTGTGTGTGTGTGTGTGTGTGTGTCAACATAGTTGCTCAGAACGACAAGACGAGTCGCCAGCTGCTTGGTTATTATGGGATGTTAGAGCCGACTGGAGTACCGCTCAGTATTATCCTAACGTAACGGTGTGTGTTGCAGTGCTGGACTAACACAGTGTTGTTCATCAGTAACTGAAACAGTGAAAATGATCTTTTAAAAACAGGAAGTGATCAGACTTGATTAAATGAAAACAGTCCAACTTGACAAATAAATGAGAAAATGACTTTAGATTCTTGCTGTTTTAATGTGGTTTGTGATAAATCTGTGAAAACTAAAACGATTGTTAAGAAAAACCGATGTTCCTTTAAGAAAAGTGTGTTTTTGTTTTTATATTTTTTGAAGTTTGATGTAAAAACCAATCAATGTTTTAAACTAAACGATCTTTGTATTCTAATGAGTCCCAATCTGTTTTTACTGGTACTTTTGTTTGGAAAAGAAAAGTCTGAAATGTCTGGATTTGAATCGAGTTGAACTGATTTGCACATGAAAGCATGTACTGTAACATTTAAATCATGATGCTGAGGAGTTTTACTTGTTTTGTTCTGCATGTGAGTTTTTGTTTCGTTTTAAATCGGTCGGTCCAGTTGTAGACTCGGTCACGCAGCTGTTTTCTCAGGCGCAGTGTTTCCGTTTAGTACGTTCACATAAGCTGTTACTTTTTTTGTAAAAAAAACAAAAAAACAAAAAAAACAAAGCACAAACTTGTATCATGAGTTTAATCCAGATCTGATAATAACCTGCCTCATTCCTCAGATTTGAACCTTTTTAAAGTGATGAATGAGTTAACGCAGCGTTTGTACGACTTGATTTCATCGACGGCGCCGTGTTTTTATTAATCAGACGAGTCTTTACAGGAACCTGGAGCGTATCAACACTTTCATCTGACATTTTTGTTTTGTTTTCACTCCTGCTGAAGTGTGTGTTTTTTCTTCCCATCACAATATTGCCAGTGTCATTTTTTGACTTTTGAAGCATTTTAATAAAGAGGTTCTTGGTTTTTAAATATTTTTCTGTTTGTTTTTTACCTTCACTTCTCCAACATTACATTTATCTTTAAGTTAAAATGTCCTGTCCCGTATTAAGGCGGGTGATCGTAAACATTTGAGCAATTATACAGGAAGCATAAAGACTTAGGTTAAAGCTGATAAAAGACATTTCCAGGGGCGGTCCGAGTCTTTATGAGGCTGTAAGCACCACCTCCACCACCAGTGTTCAACTATTACTGGTTAAATACTGTAACAACCACCATCATTTACATTATTAGTAGTTTACATCAAAGCAGTGTCGCTTAACTTTACAGCAGCAGCTTATTCACAACAATGGTCTTGTTGTATTAATTCTTCAGTGACGTATAAATGAAATTGTATTTAAAGTAACTGAAAACTTCATCAGATATTTACAGAAAACAAGTTAAACTTTAATTGTTTTTGTTTTTTAAACGTGGAACATGAGCAACTGTTTGTAAAACGTTCACCATCCGTCTTCAAAATAGAACCAAATTATGTGCTCATTATCATTCACCTACATAAAAAACACTTAAAATATACATTTATTAAATATATGCTTAAATAACGGCACAGGTTATAACTTTATAACTTATCTCAACACATTTCATAGTAAACTGAGCAGATACCGAGCAGTCACATTAACTGACCTGGTTCAGCAGCTGACGTTGAAACAGACGTGTTCGTCACTTTCACACGATGGAGGTTTGTCGCGTTCAGACGCTTGTGACTGCTCCTCATGTTCAGGTGCAGGTCGGTCTGTAGAAGATGAACCTGCAAAGAGAAGACACATAAAATAAACATCGTGTTAGATGGCGTGACACTGTCATGATCAAAGTAATGAGAGTGTCAGTCAACAACAAATATCTCACGGTCACAGTGTCTCTATGATCTGAGACTAAACCTCACTTGTCCTGTCATTAGCTGAGGAGACTCGGTCCACAGGTGGAGGAGGTTGTGGTCCATAAGGCTCTGAGATAATATCAGAGATGATTTACCCAAAAGTCTTATTCTGTCACTAACACTGCAGTGTAATTAGAGTAAAACAAAGACACCAGATAATATTGAGTTAAAATGTTTTCATCACAGTTTTAAAGGCTTCGTACCAACACGTTACTTTTCATACACGCACTTTATCTCTAAGTTTTTATGGACATTGTGGATCCAGCAGTAACCAGTTAGATCCAATAGTGACCAGTTAGATCCAGTAGTGACCAGTTAGATCCAGCAGTAACCAGTTAGATCCAATAGTGACCAGTTAGATCCAGTAGTGACCAGTTAGATCCAGTAGTGACCAGTTAGATCCAGTAGTGACCAGTTAGATCCAATAGTGACCAGTTAGATCCAGCAGTAACCAGTTAGATCCAGCAGTGACCAGTTAGATCCAATAGTGACCAGTTAGATCCAGTAGTGACCAGTTAGATCCAATAGTGACCAGTTAGATCCAATAGTGACCAGTTAGATCCAATAGTGACCAGTTAGATCCAATAGTGACCAATTAGATCCAGTAGTGACCAGTTAGATCCAATAGTGACCAGTTAGATCCAATAGTGACCAGTTAGATCCAGCAGTAACCAGTTAGATCCAGCAGTGACCAGTTAGATCCAATAGTGACCAGTTAGATCCAGTAGTGACCAGTTAGATCCAATAGTGACCAGTTAGATCCAATAGTGACCAGTTAGATCCAGTAGTGACCAGTTAGATCCAATAGTGACCAGTTAGATCCAATAGTGACCAGTTAGATCCTGTAGTGACCAGTTAGATTCAGCAGTAACCAGTTAGATCCAGTAGTGACCAGTTAGATTCAGCAGTGACCAGTAAACTGGCCAGTCTGGTTCATGCTAGCTTTAGCATCGGTTAGCCGCGTTAGCCTCATCATAATCCTCGGTAGATTAACCCAATTTAATTAATAAAAACTGAACTAACATTTAATTTCAAGTCAGCTAGCCGTTAGCTACATGTCAGCTAGCCGTTAGCTACATGTCAGCTAGCCGTTAGCTACGCTAGCCTGAACAAACAAACTGAACTGAAGGTTTATTTGATGATTATTACGATAAATATTCTGTAACTGATCATGTAAACTTACCTTAATCTGCCGTTTTTTCTTCCTCTTGTCTCCTCATTCTATCTTCTCTGCCCCTGAGGGATAAATATTTTCATCAGACACGCTAAATACACGCTAACAACACGCTAACAACATGCTAACATCATGCTAACAACATGCTAACATCATGCTAGCATCATGCTAGCGCCGCAGTTGACTTGTCCTTGACCTCTCGTTAGACCTGGAGCTGCTGCGCATGCGCTGTTCAACAGCGGCAGCAGGAATGTGTTTTATTTTATTTTCACGATTGAAAAAACATGAAAATGTTATAAAAATCGTTTTCGTGTGTGGTATTTTTATTTATATGATTCAGTATTATTTTATTTGTTTTAATCAAGTTGTCGACATTTCAAACGCTCTTGGACGCCCCCTGGTGGGTCCAAAGAGGACCGGTTCAGCAGGACTGGGTCTAGTGGAGACCTGGTACCTGTACACTCTGTGTCTTCACCAGGCCTTATTACATCCTGTTCATATCAATATACAACAACCCTCTTTAACCACTAGGTGGCACCAGATCGATACGTGTTCACCTGCTCTAATTGATGAAAACTCAGGGTTGAGGATCAAATGCGACCCGGTTTAGTTTCTATTGTATAAATTCAAATTAAAGGGCACTTTTGGCGACAACCATCACTGGTATATATGTATATACAGTGAGTAAACTACAAGACAACACTGTGTTTACATCTGGTCCAGATGACGATGCAGATCCGGATTTAATCACCGGTCTCTGTTACAAACAGAATCACAGTCTCAAGCTGAGCGGTGTTTCCTCCTTTGTGGTTTCTGAACCTGTGTGACTCTGCTAATTGTCTGTGTGTGTGTGTGTGTGTGTGTGTGTGTGTGTGTGTGTGTCTGTGTGTGTTACTAAAATAAGCATGAACGATAAACACTTTGCTATAATTAGCGATCACTTCTCAATCTGTCGGAGGCTGGAAAATGTTGTGGAGTGAAGCGACGGTTGAAGGAAACATTCGTCACATTGATCTGAGGAGACTAATTCAGTGACGTCATCTTCGCTTCACGTGGAAGATAACGAGTTGTTGTTTATTTTACTTTGTTTACTTTTCATCCCACGAGTGTCTCCTGTGGAGGAAAGTTCAGTTTAAAAGTTGCAGCCCTGTGTTTACCAGGAGTGGGGTTCGAACCCACGAGGACTATTGTCCATTGGATCTTAAGTCCAACGCCTTAACCACTCGGCCATCCTGGTCGGTACGGGCATGTGACGTCACAGACACAGGTGATCCACCACTACGGTCAGAATGACAGGTGAATACACCTGAGTGTATAGTCCAGTGATGCCACAGTGACCATCAGACCAGCTTCTCAGATCACACACACACACACACATATGTATCTGTACCGACCGGTCCATACGGTGGTCTCGGTTCGGTTCACTATGAATCAAACAATATGCAATTTTACATTCATTTACGAACTTGTGACGATGCTCGGTGCTGGAAGCTCAGTGGATCTGTGATCCCAGATCCACTAAACTGCTCCTCCCACATTCAACAGCCGTGTTTCCACCAGTTAGTACTGGGAACGTTTAGGGGCCGAGAACTTTCCAGGAACGTCGTCTCACTGGTCCCAGCATCTCCACGAGGATCAGACCCCGACCGCTGACGGGACGACTTCCTCTGTGGTCGCTTCATAAACATGTGTGTTTGTGTGTCTATATATATATGTGTGTGTGTGTGTGTGTGTGTGTGTGTGTGTGTGTGTACACACACACACACACACACAATCTGAGCTGCTGAGGAAGTGGAGGTGTTACACACACACATGTCTCAACACTGGGCAGAGGCGTGTTTGAAAACACCTGATGTAAAGTGGGATTCCCCCGGTGGACAATAGGACTCATTGCAGGAAAAAATGTGTTTTTTTTAATTCGACAGCTGTTCAAACAGAAGATGACCTGATTTGTTCTATTCTCGCTGAGAACAAACATGACTTGGCTTCAGCCGCAGGTTTGAACTGTGGATCTGTGGAGTTGTTGTGAAGCAACAACCTCGAGAGCCACCAACACCAAGTTAAACAGAGGCAGCCTGGGTACCGTTGCACAATCCACACAATGTGTCTCACCTCAGCAGCTTAACCACAGTCAGAGCCTGAGCGTCGTCTTCACCCTGTTTCTAAAGAGGTGTTAAGCAACGGCAGTAATAACAAACAAGCTTTACTTTAAGTTCCAGTTTCAAGCTCTGAAGCTACAGACTTACATTCAGGCGTCAGAACACTCGAAGGCACTAAATTACACTTTACATCACTTAAATATCTTGTCATCTTCACCATTGACAGAGCGAAACAATGAGGAGCAGGGAGGCCGAGAGATGAACATGCTCTCAGTAACAATCAGGAAACTAAACACTCATATCTCACTGTACACATTTGCATATGAAGGTGTGGTCTGAAGCTGCTCTCGACTCTTTTTCTCAGAACAGCTCAGTTAAGAAAATAATGGTGGAGTGTGAAATTCAGACCTAAATAAATACATGAAATGAAGCAATATGTTACAGCCATCTTTGCACGGGAAGTTAATTTGTATCTGATCTAAATATTTTGATGACACCAAGGAAAAAATATTAGTGCTGTTTCATTTGCAGCAAGGGAAGCAACAGCAAAAGAGTTTCTTGCATGGATTGTTCTTCTTGTATTTCACAGCCTTCTTGACCTGCACCGCAGCTTTGACGACATAGTCCTCAGTAGCGATGACGTTGGCTTCGATGTTGTCCACCATGCAGCCCTGCTGCTCCACCAGCATGGCCATCTGGGAGAAAAGCTCCTGAATGTCTCTGATGCGACTCTCCAGCTCCAGAAGCTCCTTGTGTCGGTTCTCGATCTCGTTCAGAGCCGACCTGGCGCTCTTTCCCTCCAGCAGGAGGTTATCTGAGAAGACATTCCACTTGCCCGTCTCGATCATCTCGTCAATCTGCTCCCTGGTCACCTCCTTGCCCATGATCTCCGCCTGCCTCTGGATGCGGGTCTTGCAGTTTTCCTTCTGCGTCACCTCGGCCTCGTTGAACTCAGACATGGTGTCGTGGAAGGCAGTGGTGAGAGACACGTACTGCGAACGCACCATGCGAGCGACAGCTGAGGTCGGCCCGTGTTCCTCCTCCAGCTGTTTGCTCAGCCGCCCCATCTTCTCCAACCGTGAGTAGATGGCTTCTCCTCTGGCCTTGATGTCACGGCCCAGAGCGTTGGAGTCCCGTTTGATGCTGCTAAACCTCCTGATAGATGTAAGGAACCTGGTGTTCTGCTTCCCAAGACGCTTCACGTCCAGTTTGAGCATCATCATCTCCTTCCTCATGGTCTGGGCGTCCTTGTAGATGTCGTCCATAATATCTTCTCCCTCAAACATGACGACCTCGTGCTCTGTATTACCTCCATTCTGGCTGGTATGGTTGTAGCTCTCCGGAGCCTCGCTGTCCTCTGAAACCCGGGGGGTCAAAGTCTGCAGGTCAATCAGCCGGTCCCTCATCTCACCTGAAAGACGAGACAGTTTGAACAGTTTGACATTTTGGAAAATAACAATTAAATATGAAGCTACATCCAACAGATAGCCTAGTTTAATATAAAGACGTGGAACAAAGGTGCAGCTCAAAATTAATAAAATGCACCAATTGTTCATGAATAAACAACTGGAGTGGAAACGGGAGGAAACAGCTCTCAAGACTCTAATTTCTCTAACAAATTTACCAACCAGCACCTCTAAACTTTAATAATCTACTAGTTACATTCAGTGTAAAAACTAGAAGCTGATGTCCCAGATGACTTCTCTTCCTCCTGTCAGTCAGGGTTCAGTTCACAAGCCAGAAAATCATCTGCAGAACAACATGTTTGTGTCTTTTAGTAAATGAGTCAGTCGTCTAAGAACAACTGGACTTAACTTAATAAAGTCAGAAAGTGTCTCCACCTCAGAGTCGACACTTTATTAATATAAATAATAATCAGACTCGTTTCTTTGCTGAATCAACAAAAACTGCTTTTTACACTTAGAGCACATTTAAAATGTTTAAGTTCTTTATAGTTTATCTATAATGATGTAACTAACGTATTTACAGTGATCTACAAGTGTTTTTACATCTTATTTGAATGTATCTGAGAATATCCAAACTTTTCTCCTCATGTTATGTTTCATTTAAACCAGATAAATCAGGCGAATAATAAAATAATATGGAGACTTTTTGTAGCGTTTCTTTATATTTACCCAGACTTCAGTAATAAAACACTAGTGTGTCTTCACGTAACAGTCACTTCTTCTTTACATTGACATGTTTTAGATTGTAACAGTGAACTGATGTTGAGGAAGCTCAGTTACTTCCTCTGACGTTCTCATCTCACACACTTTAATATCAGGGCGTCGACTCAACTTATTTCCTTCAGACTGAATCTGCTCCTCAGACTTAATGTGAAAGTGTTTAACAAACAATAAATAAACAACATAAAGAAAATCTGAAAGCATCACTGGATGTGACAAGTCAGGACCCGAGCAGATAGAAAACCGTGTGCGTCTGCGCCGAGTACGAGAAAACAAATCACTTAATCGATAATTTGAAACAGAAACAATGAGACAATAAAAGACAGAGACACAGACCTCGTTGTGTTTTCGTCCAGCGCTGCTATGATGTGAGAGTCGCTGCAGCAGGGGAGGAGACCACGCAGAGACTCATTTCCTCTTTATATCACTTAAATTTCAACATGCATGAGTCGACATGAGTCTTTACGAGAGTCTCAGATGTCTGAGTTACATTAAGCTGCTTCACAGATGCAGCAGCAGGTACTAATGCGGAAGATCACGCCTCCTCACTCACTTCAGCTACAGCGCTTCTTTTTCTTGCGTCCTCGAGGCTGCAGCTGATTTTACGCATTTTGGCGCGCGACTGCGTTTTTTCTGGATCAGTGAAGACACATAACGGACTGTTTATTTTGCAGTTACTGCATCATATGAACCATCACATGATGTGACACCTTGAGATTCATCGTCAAACCTTATGACCTCAAACTAAAAGAAGAACCAAAACACTTATAAATTTATATTTTCTAGAAAAACAGAAGTTGATATAATCGTCATTTCACCACAAAGTACGTTTAGTTTCAACAGCGATGGGGGAGGAAGTGTATTTATATCTTTTACTGGTGGTTATTTATGATTTTTACCCAAATAAAGTAAAAACAGTCCATCACTGGTAAAACTGCTGCAGAGGTCCACAGGCGACTTAATGAAAATGTTCTTTAAACATCAATGAACAAAGTTGTCAGGGTGAAATTATATCATTGCATTAACACGGAGGAAGAAGAGCTCAGATACAAATATGTGTTTTATACACATGATGGTTAAATCAGCAGAAACATCAGAAGACATCATGTTTCAGTCAAATACAGTCGATGAGATTAGTTTCATTTTAATTTACAGTTGAATCTATAAAGTTATCAATGAATTATCAGATGATCTTTGTTTGACATGTTTGTTCGTTCAGGCAGAGAATCACCTCATCTTCATCATCATCGTCTTCATCAGTCTATAATAATGTTAAAATCTTCCCCCTTTTGTGTGCAAACCTCCAGTGTGTTTATTTATGTCTCATCATATCTATGAGTTGTAACAGGGGAAACAGCCACAGAACAGCTTCTTGAAGGGGTTGTTTTTATCAGTTGCGGTGGCTCTCTCCAGTTTAAAGGCTCCCTCCTGAACAGTTACTTCACAGCCCTGTACGTGTCTCTGGATGTTTTGGATGCCCACCCCCTGCTCCTCAACCAGCAAGGCCACATCCAGGAACAGCTCCTGGATCCCTTCGATCCTCTTCTCCAGCTCCAGCAGCTCCTTCTGGCGACTCTCTATCTGTAGAAACGCAGTGTGGGCCGTTTTACCCACCAGCTGGATGCTGAACACAGTCACCTCTTCTCCATCCATCATCTCCTCCAGCTCCTTCTCACTGACCTCTCTGCCCACCACCTCCATCTGCCTCAGGATCTGACGTTTACAAGCCTCCCGGTGGCTCATCTCTGCGTTGTTGTAGCTGTACATCACCTCCTGCAGAGCGTGACTCAGACACTGGTACTGTGTCCGAGCTATTCGTGCCGTGGGGTCGGCGGTGCCGCGCTCGGCCTCCAGTTGTTCGCTGAGAGCGTTCATCATGTGCAGCCGCTGCAGCACGCCGTCCCCCCTGCGTTTAATATCCGCCCCGATCACACTGGAGTCCCGCTTTGCTGCAGTGTTGAAAGTGGTTTTGTTTAAAGTCTCGTAATTTACATCCTTCAGGTCGATGATGTCGTTCTGGATCTGCTGGATCTCCAGACGTATCTGTCCGGCCTCCTGCAGGACGCCGTCCACGTCCCGGGCAGATTGAGATGCTGCTGCTCCGAGATCTGACAGGTTGTCCAGCTCCACGGTGCTAAAACCCTCGGACTCAGTCTGAGTCTGATGGAGGTTCCTCAGTCTGTCTCTCATGTCTGGAAGGAGGAAGACACAGAAAACAGTTGTCATGTTGGAGGTTGACCTCGTTGAGCTCTAGGGGTTAAGATAATCATCTCTTTACTGTTCACTTATTCATCTTTTTCCCAAAGACAACAGCCTCCCTCTGCACAACAAAGATGATTTAACCTACATTGTTGACCAACTACGTTGAGCATCTTTGGGAGACTATAAAAAGTCACATCAATCCAAGTCCTGTCACTACAACACCTGGTCGACACCACAGTAAACTGTAGAACATAACATCAGGATGTGTGTTCAGCTAAATGAAATGTAAAAACCAGGAAGAACAACCACACAACTAAACAACAAGTTAAAAAAAGATTAATTAGATGTAACAAACGAGTCTGGACTTGTTGTGTTCAGTGTCTCCTGAGCAGGTTTGACATCTGCAGCACAAAACAGATAAATGTAATGGTTTTGTAATCAATATGCAGCGCAGGTGTGTGTGTATCACGTAATCTTAGAGGAGCATACCAGACCGTACTGCCTGTTCACGACTTACCAAACAAGTTTTAGAGCTGAAAAGTGAAGCGAATATTTTAGCTGCTAATCTGTTTGTTGGTAAAGACAAAAACTTTCCAGTGATTTAAGTCAAACTCAGTGGAAACGTATCGAGTTTAACAGGAGCATTAATTAACCAATGAAACAAGAAAGTCTGGTTGTTTTTGATGATAATTACATGAATTTAAATCAAATACAGTTTTATCATAGTTTCTGATTGTTCTCTACAACACTGAGCATAAAGAAGTCATAAATATTAAAATGAGGTTTGTCATCTAAGTTGACATGTAAAATAAAAACTGAACATGTAAAGTACAGTAACAGGAGGTATAAGACGTTACCTGTGTAGGTCAGTTACCTATAGACAGTGACACCTTCACAAACTGATCATAGAAATCCAACAGGCAGCGCCGCCGCTCAGAGATTTTCAACAAATGTTAAACAACATTACTGATGCACCTTTTCAAGAGGAAAGGTTTTGTAGAAACAAAACTTTCTGCATTCCTCTTGTGTCACATGTAGACACAGGGAGCGACACAGAGTCTCTGTCAGGATCATCGCTGATGGACGTCTGATTACATTTATCTGTATTTCTGGGTCAGGTGGTTGAACAGGCCTGTTTATTCAGTTATAAGAGGTTGAGAGAAGAGAGAGATGTTAGTTGAGGTCTTGAAATAGAAAAAAAACACATATTTGAGATAAAAATCAAAGAGTTACGTGACATAAGAAATGAAAGTATGTTAAAAATAACAAGGAAGTATTTGAGATATGTTATCTGTGTTTGGAGACTGAAGCTTCGTATGTGATAACAAATGATGAAGAAGTTTTTTCTTCCAGGCGTTGAGGGGAAACCACCTCTGTCAAGTGACTACCAGTCACGCTACCAGAAAAACAAAGCAGCTTCATCTGAATGAGGGAAACGTGGTTGAGGTGAAGTGTAGGAAGCTGTGTCATGCAGTCGTTTCCACAACCAACGGGGCTCGAGTGCAATTCGTCATTTCCATCAACATCTGAGTCACTGGCTTCATTTTTCTCAAAGGGGATTTTTATTTCAGTCAGACTGATGTGTCACTTTGCTCTAAATACAAACTCCTACAGTTTTCACCTCTGAACCGGCAGCAACCAACAGCAACCAGTAGCATTTGGGTGTATCAGTGTTTCAGTCTTTAATTGTTTAATTGTTTCAGTGTTTAATCATTTCGTGTCATTTAGTCGACTCACAGAGGTCGTGTTTATTATTATGAGTTCTTTTTCTTTTCATGATTCAAATACATCATGATGACACTTATAAGTGGTACTTTTACATTTTGCAGGATTTTTAAGAATCTAAACTCTTTTCCACCTGAGTCCTGATACATTTGTCCAGCAGATGGCAGCATCACAACATCTCTTCCATCTTCCCCTTTTCATCATCAACACGTTAGTGACCAGTGTATTTATAAAATGACTGATTGGTGTTAATTTTATTAACCGAAGTGATAAAATCTGACAGTTATTTATGTTAAAATACAACATAACGTATTAACACACAGCATCAGTTGATCAGCTGATCAATAGATATGAATCAATCGAAGACTATAAACTGAATGTGGTTCAGTTTATGGCAACAAACATAACTTTATGTCGTCTTTTTACAGTTATGAACAACCCAGTCACTGTCCTGAATGAAATCAGTCCCACAGTCACTTCAACTGAAACATCAAACAACCAGGTTTCCTTTATTCTTACACTTTCTATTTCTTTTCTTTAGAAAGTGGATATTCGTCGACTCGTTACGTTTGTTATATTTATTTCTACTTTGTCCCAATAAACAAACATGGTCAGATGAAAGTTCCACTTTAAATCTAGTTATTTCTTCTTCAGTCATCTGGTTCTGATTTGAGCAGCGTGTTTTATCAATAAAGTGCGCTGCATGAGTTTGCAACGCACTGTCAACCTCATCAGTCAGCATGTGATCAGGTGAAATCTGCCTTGGCCTCGAACGTAAACGCATCTCAGTGTTGCTCAGTGGTCAGATCGAACAAAACAAGGCACAGAAAAAGAACATTTATTGTGATGTGTCAAGAATATATTGTTAAATCTGTAAATCTGCTCAGCTCCAGGACAAAGCTGTGTGCACCGGGAACTTCAAAGCAGCACATTTCACCTCTGACATCGCTGCACCGTGTCAACGCGCCACATTTCTGTAGCAAATCGTTTTATTGGAAGTAAACAGTTGTATGCGTGTCACCAACAAATCATGATAACATGATGGAGGTTATACGTGAGTGGGTCATAAGAACAGAATCATCTTTGTAGATTCACTTCTCACTTTTTACATTTTCACCACGGTTCAATTCTTCTTACTCTAAACGTCACTGTCACAGTGTTAAAACAACAGATGTTAGTCTGAATCACTGTAAATCAAAAGTGACAGATTTTTAATTAAACAACAGGAAATATAAGTCAACTGGTTTTTTTCACTGTTCTTACATAAGAAGTGAATCACTAAAAATGTTTACGTAGCAGTTTAATTCTCTAACACAGTGTGTTTAATCTAATTTGTGAAGATTTTCTGGTTATTTAAAGAAACAAATAACAGCAATGTTAACATCATGATGTAAAGTCTGTGGTGAATGTAAAGTTGATGATTTGTCTAAATTCTCCTCTTAAACAAAAAACTGTAACTGCAAAAAAAAAGGTTAAAGAAAGAAAGAAAAGGGACATGACAATATAAAACCTCCATGGACCCTGATCCAATTTAAAGCGCAGAGCATAAAAATTGATGATCAGATATAAATTTCATCCATAAACTCGTGTTTGATTCCCGGTGAAGACGAACACAGACTCAGACCGACTCACCGAGACCCCCCGTGGTTTATTTCATTAGATTGCATCAGGCCTCAGGAGTTAAGTTGCTGTAATCGGTGGAGAAAACATCAGCTGTTTCTAGTTACACAAAGTTGTGACTCTAATTAATTCAACTTATTAGCGTCGTACCGAGGTTCACATAACAGCACCAGTGTCTCTGTGAATCTGATCAAATTAACATGAATGTCTGTCATGGGTTTGAGATGTTTCTCTGCTCTAACGTTTCCCAAGGTCTCACTTTGTTCAACTGAAGTGACACATCACTGTTGTTTTAGGTAAGTTGCTCTCAGCTTCAGTAAAGAACCCACTGGTCCACACGTTGGACCGGTTTATAGTCTCTGTTCCAGGTATAAAAAACCTGAACAGTGAGATTCAGTCTCCAAAACAACAAATATTATCTCACAAACAATGACAAGGCTGAATTAAATCACTGAAGTAAAGACAAACACATGGTGGGATAGCAGTACAATTATACGCTTGTCTTGTATTAATCGTAAACTTAATGAAACAGTAGCAGACAGAGGGATGTTGTCGCATCACTGCGAGCTGCAGCTCAAAGGCCTGAAGTTTCTGTAGTTTATTACTTGTCCCTCGGAGCCTGACGTGAACCTCGGCTTTACAAGCTGTTGGCAGGAAAATGGACCGAGAAACAAACAGATTTTTTAAAGTAGTTTTAAAGGACTTAAAGGATTTATGGACATATTTTACATCAAGTGATCTACGGTGCTTGTCCAACACAATGTGTTTAACTAAATGGGCTTAAAGTGCAGGTGGGTGATAAACTAAAGGAAACTGGAATTACAGCTGAAGATAATTAGTGAGTGAATTCATGAGTTTAGGACAAAAACATCTTTGTGACTTTGAGTCTCAAAGTCCAGTCAGTTCATCTGTAAGTTCAGGTGAGATTTAACACACGACAAAAAAAAAACACGTTCGTGACCTTGAAACACAATCACTTCATCCCTGAGTCCAAGTGAACGTTTGCAACAAATTTAAAGAAACTCCCTCGAGTTTCTGAGATAAAGAAAGGACAACCCCAAACCATGAAGATAATGCATTCAGTTATTCAGTGTTTCAGCTGAACACGCCAGAGGACAAACAACACTGAACACTGGTCACTGAAGGTCAGCAGGTCTGACGAATGTGAATCACGTCTCTATCTACATCTTTTTACGTCTCAACACACCTGAAAAGTGTCATAAGATGACATCATATAAACAAACTGAACTAAACTTTAAACTCTGACTGATGGATAAAGACGTAAACTAATGTTGATAAACGAGGCTGAAATTCCTCAAAGTTTCTAAACGACCAACTTGAGTCACGGCAGATAGAGCAGTGTTTTATTTAAAGGTCAGTGAACATGAACTTCAGGTTTAGTTCTTGGCTCTTTGACAACTACTCAGACTGTATTATAGTGTTGTCCAGCCCTGCTCATGATATTCTGCCCACATGGCTCAGCTTAATCTTCAAATTATGTTAAGTCTGTTTTGCTCCAGTTACATTTGACCAGTCAGTTGATTTCCATTTCCCCCAAAAAACGTCTTGCTTGTCTTTAAAAAAAAGTCTTTATAATTCTCATAAACTTTCATGTTGTTACAATACGCTGCTTTTCCTGCATCGACAGTTTTATCGGTTAATCTGTGAATTTACCTGAAATGCTGTGAATCCAGTGAGTGACAGATGAAATGATGAAATGTTAATGACTTGAGTATGACTGGCTGTAGGAGCATCATGCATATGACATCTTCTCATGTCTGAAGGTTTCTGAAGTTTCTGAATCAAATCAACAACAAGTCACAGCTTCTGTTTCTAACCTGACGTGACCTGAACAAACATGGGAAGTATAAAAACTCTCATTTCACTTTGTTTCATAGCGATGCATCACACAGATGAGTTAATAAAACCAGTGTCCTGGTTTATCTGGAGACAGTTCTCAACACAGGACTTTTATTATTTATGATCAATAAATGTTTGATTGATCATTTGAAGGATGTTGTCGGCAAACAAACTCAAACTCTTTATCCTGGAGGAAGTGGAGGTTGGAAAGAGAAACAAGTAAATTAAATTTACAATTACAAACATAATGTTTCACATTTATAAAGGTTGATATGTTTTTTGGGTTTTTTTTGACATTATGTTAAATATATACAGCTCCGACCAAAAGACAGGAAGCTGAGCACGTTGTTGCAGCTGCTGTTACATAAACACATTAACAGAAGAGGTGGAGTCGCTCTAAGATCCTTCATCAGCAGTTGCTTTTCACTCTGGTCTCAGATGACACGACAGACATCCTTATCACGTTTACTTACTCATCTGTCAGACTGAATGTGCAGCTTCTGACTGGACTCCTCCGAAAAACACACAGATCAAGTTGAACAAACATGAGATCATATTGAAACATACACACTAAATTAACAAGATCAAAATAGTAGAAACGTGTCTTTTCAACTCAGTTTTGGTTGAAGTCAAAGTTTGTTCAACCTCAGACTGTGTGTGTGTGTGTGTGTGTGTGTGTGTGTGTGTGTGTGTGTTGTCCTTCCTCTTCTCATGATATCTACTCACATGTCTTCATCAAGTCTAATAAAGCTCCATCTCTTCATTGTGCAGTTTGTTTTTAATCTCATGATCTCAAAGTTCAAAAGTTCAAAGTGTAAATTTCAGCAGTTTCCTTCATTTTAAAAAATAATAACAGACATGAACAACACATTCACACAGTGAGTCAGTGAATCTGTCTCTTCTCTTTCTTCAGGTCTGTGACTTTAAATTCATCCTGATGCGGATGTTAACGCAGGTTGTTACTCGGACGTTTGTCTCAGTCATGAGAACATGAGGCTGTGGTTTTTTACAGTTTCTCTTTTTTTCATCCTCTTGATGCAGAGAGAGGCGGGCCGGGCCGGGCCGGGCCTGTGGGCCTGGCTGGGCTCATAATCTTCATGTGATGCTGCGGGGAGGTGTTTGTCTTTTTAAAAAAGACTTTTTCAACATCTCACTGCACCATTTGAGAGCTGACAGCGTCTCTCTCTCTTGTTCGCTCTCTCACTCGGAGCTTACCGGTCCGCCTGGGTTTTTTCTTCTTGTTGTTGTTGTTTTATTGTTTTTGGAGGATATTTCATCACTTCATTCCGGACAGTGACGCGCTGCAGCTCTGACAATGGGAGACGCTCAGTCTGCGCAGCGGGAGAACAAGAAGGATGCGGCGGCGCAGGAGGAGAGCGGGGCGGCGGATGATGCTCGGACTGAACCGGACACTGAAGACAAGGTCTGACTGCTCCACACACACTGATTTTACTCTAATGTTACTTCATACATGTACAAACTTTACAGGCTGACACTGACTTATCCTGCTTCACCGCAGTAATAAATACATCTATTAAAAAAACAGTCACAGGTCGCGTTGTTATAAAGATGCTGAGCTGGATTTTATAAGTCGCTGTTGCCAACACATCCATTAACCTCATGATGCAGGAAAAAAGTCTTTATGTCATCTGAAATAATTGGATTAAACAGTTATTCTGGGACTGTGGCTCTTTGAAGACGATGCTGGCGAGTGCAGAAGTGATGCCACTGAAGGAAACTGATCCTCTGGTTGATGATTAGGTTTCACAGTTTAGGATCAGACCTGTTTTTGTTTTTTAACTGTTGGCTACATTTACAGCAGATGCTTCGACGTTTACTGAAAGAGGATGTATCATGGAGGATAATGACCTTCCTTCCTTTGAGGAACCTCAGTAAATTCCTGGAGACGGATGAAATTTCACCTTCGCTGCACTCAGTAGAAGGAAACATTGATTATTTTAGTTTAACATGATCTTTGTGTCGTGGCGAACGGGAAGTCAGTCAGACTCAAACTGCTGTTAACGTGTCCTGATGATGAACATGGTGTTTGGTTGATCTGATCAAATAAAAAGTGAAATATGTTGAGAAGAAGATACAGAAGATAAAATAAAGGGGATATTCTACATGTAGGAACATTTGTTTCATTTCAACCTATTTATAAAAAAAAAAAAAAAAGGTCAAAACTTATTTCATTTCACAGCTGCGTTTCTCTAAAGTTCAAGACTTTAATCTCGACCCATAGTGACACTTCATCATTCGGACTCGGTGGTGTTGATCGCTGCATGATCAGTCACTTTAAATGTTAACAAGCAAGTCAGTTTTTCATGCTCTTAACATAAAATCTAGTTCTCAGATCATTGAAATAATGAACCATCAGATTATTACATTTAAACACCACGACAGACGTTACACAAGAGCTGGATAAAATCAGAAGGATAAATCATGGAGACCTGAACTACACACAGATACCAACAACTTATTATACAGAAACATCCTTATACCTCCCATATATCTTAAAAATAACCAGACAGAAGAAGGAAACAGAGTAAAACATGAAAAGAATGAAAAATATCTGGAAACTAATCAAGTAGATCAATGTCCAACATGTCCAACAACGTCATAATAAGTATTATAAGTCCAAAATGACCCTAATAGCTTCTTTACACTGTGAAGTTTTGCGAGTTTCTCCACTAGTTGAAGGACGTGTGTTTCTTGTTCTCTATAACCTGCTCAGACTCTCCCGACTAATCTGTCTCACGGATTTGAGATTGGGACAATTAAGGTTGTTAAAGTATAATGTTACCTCCAACCAACACTAACTCAAAACTGGGCTGTGTCGCCCTCAATTAACTGAAGATTTAAATTCTTTGTTTGCTTTCATAGAAACACAAATTCAGACAGATTTATTAAAGCTATGAGACAACAGCCCATGTTGTGCTTTTCTTTTGTTAAAAGGTAATAATTATATGATTACTATCTGTTTATTGGAAATGTTTGAAACTGCTGACACACTGATTTCTGTCATTTGATGTTTTATAAAGATCTGATCTCCATCAGAAGAACGGAGGTAGATTGTATATTCTGTTTTGTGTTTCAGCTTCTCACAAACGAGAAAATCTCTGAGATCAATGGAAAAGCAGAAGAGTCAATAACAGAAGTTAATAGTCACTGTGAGGATGAAATCGCTCCAGACGGTGGGTATTCACAGCATCATTTTAACATGTGACACGTTGAATTTCAGCAGACAGACTTTCCCCTGTCATCAGTATTTCACAGTTCTTACAAAGGAAATGTTACAATATTTAATCTCTTCTCTGATTTAGCATCCCTTTCTCCAAAGGAAGATGATACAGAAAAACCACCTGAGGAAGACACACCACTAGAAAATGTTGAGATTAATGAAAAGGCATCACCTAATGAAGCTGATGCTGATGAAGTACCGCCGGTGGAAATTACTGAAATAGATGCAAAGCAGAATGACATCAATGAAAGTTTTAGGAAGTTTTTTAGTAATATCGGTTTGAAACTGACGGTCAAAAGAGGCTCGACAGACATAACTGATGAGACCAAGAAGGAAGAATCAAACAGTCCAGAGGACGTGAAGGAAACAACGAACGAACCGGCCAGCGAAGAGGCTGAACAACGTGTTGATCTGAATGCAGCACAGGAGACGTATGACAATGATTCAACAACATGTCCGACGCTGACGGATGTTACATCGGAGGATGTTCAAGAGAATGTAGATGAGAAAACAACAACAGAGACCAAACAGGAAGTTGAATCTGATCATGTAGACGCAGCAAAAACCTCACCCAAAGAAGTCGATACAGCAACAGCCTTACCTGGAGATGAAGAGGAAAAAGCACAACAAGACGCCACACATGAAGAAGACATACATCCAACATCTACAACCAGTCCTGAAGAAGAAGAAGAGGTCGTGTCTCCAATTAAAAGGTTTTTTACCACTGGGATCTTTTCTGGACTACGGAAGAAAAAGAAATCTATTGAAGACGAAACAACTGAGAGAGAACTGATTGACATGAGGAAGAAGGAAACAGAAGAGACAACGGACAAAACTGTGGAAGTACAACAAGAACAAGAGGAGGCGAGTCCAGACGTACAGACAGAACATGAAGACAAACTGAAAGAACCGACAGATGACGGTCCGTCACCTCCTGCAGATGAAACAACACTCAATGGACCTGAAATTACAAATTCTCAGGAGAAAGTTGAAGCAAGTCCTCTCAAAAGGCTCCTATCTGGGTCTAGTTTCAAGAAACCCTCCAAAAAGCAAAGAGAAAGGAAACCAAGTGACGCAAAGCTGTCAGACTCTGGAGAACACTCTTCAGATCACCTCATGTCCTCTACCGAGTCAACTGAGAATCAGAAAGAAGAAAGACCTGCACAGCAAACTGAAGAGGCAGCAGGAGAGGAGGAAAGTGCATGGGCATCCTTCAAAAAACTTATGACACCAAAAAAGCGAATGAAGAGGCCCTCTCTGAACAATGAAGAGACACAAATCCAATCCACACTAGAGGAGACAAAACCAAACGAAGGAGAGCAACTGTCCGATCAAAGCAACGACGAAGGCAAAAAAAGGAAAGATTCATCGGTGTCATGGGAAGCTGTTTTATGTGGATCTGGAAGGAGAAGAAGCCGAGGCCGAAAAACATCAGATTCTGAGGATGAAACGCCACAAGCTGAAAATGACAAGAGGCAAGAGTCACAACTAGAAAGTTCAAATGAGGTCGACGATAATTTAGTCCCCAAACAAGCAGGAAGTCATTCAGAGGACGAGGGAGGATCAACATGGAAATCCTTTAAAAAACTGGTCACCCCTAAAAGGAAATCCAAAAATGATGAAGAGAGCAAAGACAATATACAGTCTGACAGTGACATTGCTCAGGATGATTCCTCCTTTTCAATAAAGAAACTTATTCCAGGTCGAAAAAAGAGAAAGTCTGCTGAAAAGCAAGACCAGGCGTCTTCAGATGAAGCTGATAAAGAAGCAGCTTCAGGTGATGAAGACTCTGAGACACCAGCTGTGGTACCGTTGTCTGAGTTTGATACTCCTGAAACAGAAGTTCAAGTAAAAACACAGGCGGATGTGGAAAGTCACGTGTCTAAGGAAACAGATGAACTGCAGCAAGATCCCCTGAACCAAATCTCTGAACAAATGCAAACTGAAGCTGAGAAAATCCAAGAAGATGAAAATGTTTTAGACAAAGAAGCAACTCCAGCTCCTGTTTCAAGTGAAGAACCTGAAGACCTCACCGCCTTACTCAGTAAACATCAACAGCTCAGTGATATTCCAGAGGAAGGTGTAATTACAGACACGATGGCTACTCCAGCTTCAGTCAATGAGGAGGCAGCTAGAGACGACACTCTGGCTGAGGATCTGATAGAGATCACGTCTGAAGCCATAACTGCTCCAGAGCCTGTAGACAGCACCTTGGCTGATGAAACTACAGAGATGATCTCTGCCGTCTCACAACTATCAGAGTCTTCAAAAACATCTGGCAACACAACACCGGTCCCGGAAGAATATGATGTCAAACATACAGAGACACTTCTGCATCAGGTTGTTGAAACAATCTCTATAAGTGCAAAGGAAGTCCCGGTATGTACCGATGATGTGAACTCGGAAAGAATAGTTGGATCTGTCTCACATCAAATACTTCAAACGTTTGTAAAAACGGAACCAACAGTTTTGGAAATACACAGGAGATCAGATGCAACAGCCATTAACACTGGTCTAAGTGTTCAAGAGCTAGATGCAGTCAATGAACTTGCAGCAACAGCTCAAACAGAAAGTATTTCAGAAGTCAACGAAACTGTTTCCACAGAAATGGTATCTGAAGTTTCTACAGAAGAGTTTGACACTGCTGATATCACTGTAGATGAAGTCCACGAGGTCAGTGTTTCATATCCAGAAGAGAGCATAAAAACTTTAGAAAGTACTGATGAGAGCCGGGGATTGGTGGAAGGTCAGTCTGAGGTAAATGAAGGAGAGTCTATAGAGACATTACCTAAACATGAAGAGGTTGTTGCAGATGTGGGTTCTCTTGTTGGGACACATAAAGATGAACAAGAGCCACAAGAAACTGAAACTCAAAAACTAGAATCAGCTGCTACAGTTACAGAAGAAAGTAAGGATGAAGATGTAGATCAAGAGGAAAAAGAAAACCTAGAAACTGAAACTCAGGAGGCAGAATCAACAGCAACAGTTGTAGAAGAAAGTAAGGATGAAGGTATAGATCAAGAGGAAAAAGAAAACCTAGAGAATGAAACTCAAAAACTAGAAACAACAGCAACAGTTGTAGAAGAAAATAAGGATGAAGGTATAGATCAAGAGGAAAAAGAAAACCTAGAAACTGAAATTCAGGAGGCAGAAACAACAGCAACAGTTGTAGAACAAAGTAAAGAGGATGTGACAGAAGAAGAAAAGGAGCCCCTAGAAACTGAAACTCAAGAAGCAGAATCAGCTGCTCCAGTAGAGGAAAAAAGGGGAGATG
This sequence comes from Polydactylus sextarius, assembly GCA_016801845.1. NCBI lineage: Eukaryota > Metazoa > Chordata > Actinopteri > Polynemidae > Polydactylus > Polydactylus sextarius. Next base: position 15,375,579 of record CM028919.1, read on the forward strand.
GTGTAGAGCAAGATGAAATAGAAACCCTAGAAACTGACTCACAAGAAGCAGAATCAGCTGTTGTGGTCACAAAAGAAATTAAGGATGTAGATGTGGAGGAAGATGAAAAAGAACCACCAGAAATCAACTCAAAAAAAGAAGAATCAGCTGTTACTGAAGCAGAAGAAATCAAGGATGTAGATGTGGAGCAACACAAAAAAGAGCCCCAAGAACCTGACTCTCAAGAAACAGAACCAGTTTCTACTGAAGCAGAAGAAATTAGGGATGTAGATGTGGAGAAAGATGAAAAAGAAACCCTAGAAACTGACTCTCAAGAAACAGAATCAACAGTTACCGTAGCAGAGGAAAGAAAGGATGGAGGTTTGGAGCAAGAAAGAGAAGAGCTCCAAGAAACAAAACCAGCTGCTACAGAAGAAGAAAGTAAAGTTGAAGGTGTGACACAGGATGTCCAGACACTGACACAAGAAGATCAAATATCACATAGTATCACTGATCAAGTTCAAGTCGAGGATAAAGATCAAGCACAAGCAGTGGAGGACTTACAAGAAGAAGCAACTGCACCATTAGATTTAGAGGCGAATGGTGATCAGTTGCTTGAAAAGGAAGTTATATCACAGGATACTCCAGCAGAAGAAATAGTTACAGACAAACCCAAAGACGAAACAGAGCCTCTCACTGAGGGGAACGCTGAGGCAGAGAGGGAAAACAAACAAGATGCTGCAATAAATGAAAAATTAACAGAAGAGGAAAAGTTAGAGGCTGAACAAACATCTCCTTCAGACACAGAGGAACGTAGAGTTCAGTCGCCTCTACTAGATGTTCCTGCAGTGGAAACTGAAACAGAAGAAACAAAACAGGCAACAGAGAACCTCATTGAAGCCAGTGTTGAACCACAAAACAAAGAAGTGGAAACAGATACTTCAAATATTACTGTTGCTGAAGTTGCAGAGAAAGAAGTTATATCTGACCACAGAGAGACCACAGAGACAGAAACCGTTTCAGATGAAGTAAAGAGTCCCAGTGAAGAATCAGAGCTGCTGGTCACTCAACCAGTGGATGTTTATGAAACTGAACAAGATCAAGAAGAAGAAGAAATAGAAGCAACGCAAACACAAAAACTAGATTTGGAAGAAAGTGTCCAGTCTCTAGAAAAGGAAGTGAGATCAGAAGAGATTATATCAACAGAAACTGTTACACAGACATCTGAAGGCAGTGCAGAGGCAGATCAAGTACCGTCGGCAGAAGATGTTCAAACTGAACATGTTGAGTCGTCTGAACACGACATTACGTCGGAAACACAAACTGAACTAGAATCATTTGTGCATGCTCCTGTAGCTCCAGAAAGTGTTGAGGATGTTCCCAAACAGGAGGCTGAAAGTGATGTTATTGGGGAAACTGAGAGTAAAGGTGTAGCAGAACTGAATCAGGCCTCAGAGTGTACATCACAGGACATTCAGGCTGGACAGGATCCTCACACAATAGATGTAATCCCTCCACCCTGTGTGGACGTAGCAGCAGTTACACATGAAGCTCAGCAAGAAGTGCTTGTTGGTGAAGTGCAAACCAACCTTGAGAGAGAAAAAGCAAGTGAACTTCCAGATGCAGAGATAATGAGTGGTGATGTTGCTAATGCCGTAGTGACACAAGTAATCACATGTTATCTAAAAGATGTTTCACCTGCGACGCCTGATGTTTTGACGGAGAAAACCTCAGATGTTGGTGTAGCTTTGATAAACTTGGTGGCCAGTGAGGTGGAGGTCCAGGACACAATTGAGACAACAACACTAATAGAGAAAGAAGTGACTGTGACAGAGAGAGCAGAGGAAGGCAGCACGGTAATGACGGTCAACGTGCCGTCGGTACAACTCGAAGACAATCACAGGATTCAAGTGCAGGTGGTCCACATCGATATCAACTCAGCCGAGACTGTTGTTGACACGGTGCTAGAGGTAGGAGTAACACAGGCCAAAGAAGTTATAGATGTTTGTCATGAAACAGTTAAAGAAGTAGATCAGCTCTGTGCCACATCAGAGACTGAAGAGACAGTAATTGATCAGGAAAACAAGGTGTCAATTCAAGAAGTTGTTCAACATGTGAAGGAGAAATTACCAGAGACAAAACCTGAATCAGTGATTGACAACTTGGATCAAGATGTTACAAACCAGCCAGATGCCGTAACACAGGAAAGTGAGGTCGCTCAAAGTGAAGTGGAGCATCAGAAAGTGATGGAGGACAGGACCGAGTGTGCTGCGATCAGCGATGACTCAACTGAACAGAAAGTGTCAGAGGATCTCACGCCAACACCTGATCAGGAGGAAGTGAAAGATGAACTAGAAAAAGTTGAAGCAGACATTACAACCGAAGAGGTCAAAGTATCATCACAGGAATTAGATGTGAAGAAAAGTAACCAGGAAGCACTCGTTCCACAAACGACGCAGAATGAGGTTGTGACACCAAGTAACACCGGACTGGTCGCCCCCCAAAACACAGGCATCATCTCATCTATAGGCAACGTGGAGTCTCCATCCAGCCTCTCTTTGGAGTTCAAACTTAACATTCAGTTTGGACAAACAAAGGCACCTGCTTCTCCACCACCGCCAATGGAGAGAGTTGAACCAGTGAAACAGACAGAAGTGTCTGAGGTTGGGGTCCAAGCAGAGGAACCAGAACAACAAAAACCTCCAACACCAGCAGCTGAGATCCAGAAACAAACAGAGGTGTCTGAGGTTGGGGTCCAAGCAGAGGAACCAGAACAACAAAAACCTCCAACACCAGCAGCTGAGATCCAGAAACAAACAGAGGTGTCTGAGGTTGGGGTCCAAGCAGAGGAACCAGAACAACAAAAACCTCCAACACCAGCAGCTGAGACTGAGAAACAGACAGAGTTGACAGAGGTCACTGTTCAGGCGACAGAAATCACAGAATCCAAACCTGAAAACTTAGATTCAACATATATTGCTGTGATTATGGCTCAGCCAGTAGTCATGGATGCAGTCAAACAAGCAATAGAAACAGTGGCACGAGCAGAACAAATCAAATCAACAGAGATAGAAACCTCCAACATCCAGGTAAAAGAATCAGTCAGACAAACAGAGGAAAGAGAGGCGGTCCAGACTCCACTAGTCTCTGAAACGAGTAACCAAGAAATAAAAGCAAAGAAACCTGTTAAACAAACAGAGGAGGAAGATGTGTGGATGGACGCGGAGGAAGACATCGACACTAAACAGGATGCCAAGGAGTCGCCTCCAGATGTGGACGAACCTCTGGATCATAAAGCAGAAGGTGACCAAGAGGAAAAGGCAGCGCTAGAACAAGAAGTTGAAACGACTCCTCCTCCACAGGCGGAGGAAGAAAGTCAACAAGAAACGACCAAAACAGCAGCAACATGTGACGTTGAGAGTGAAAGTGAAGACTTTGCTTTTGCTCTTGAGCAGCCAGATTCAACCACTACGAGTGTCACTAGGGTGGAGTGTGACTAACGTCAGTGTGACAGACTGGTAAGATCCTTTATATATTATTATATATTTAGAGTTCACTGTCATTTTTGAAGGATTTTAATTAATTTTTTCCTTTTTTTGTTTCCTGGCTGCGTGATGAAAAAGAAGTTGGTGAGATTTTATCATGAATCCATTCAAGAGAAGGACGTTGACCTCGTGGAGGAAAACTACAGGAAACAGCACCGTGCTGCTTCATTTGACTTAATGCTAAAACCTGATATTTAGTGATGATACTTGTTTTAGTTGTAAGATTATTTTATTAATATTATTTTATTAATAAGTGAGTGATACATGAATGAGCTCTAGAGAGTAACGCTCCTCTTCTCAGGAGGTCAGCAGTGACGGTACGTTCACTACGTCTCTTTTGATAAATGTATTGATTACTAATCATGTCCAGTCTTTTCAATTATATTGATTTGGAAAGGAAAGAGAACGTCTCGTGTGATAAGACAGTATTTTTATTAACAGTCTGTCTTTTTTTAAGGTGAAATGTTTCTGAACATTTGTGTTAAAATATAAATCATCGGTTCTTTAGTTTCTCTAGATGTTTACAGTTTTATCAGCTTGTGTAGATATTTCACAACATCAGTCATCGACATCCATCTATTCAGTCGTTCAGCGTTTGTTTAATCATTTCTTTTCACCTTTGCAGGTAAATACAATAATCAGTCTTATTGATTATACTGCAGATATATAGTGTTACTGTATATTATCTTGTACATAACAACTGCTTAAACAATCCAGAAAAACATAATATGAGCATGGTACACGTTGGTTCTAAATAATAATTTTACATCTTATTTTAGATTTCAAATTGATCATTTATATAATTATATTCAGCGAAGCCTTAATCTTAAATAATCTGGGCAGCTTCATGTTTCTTTGTGTTTTTAGTTTCTGATCTGAGATGATGTTGTGATGATGATGTGACGCTGAGAGAAGAAATAAAGTTGAAACGGCTGTTTGTTCTTTTTTCACAAACTGACTTTTATTTTGTTGAAAACTCCTGCTGATATATGTGATGTTAACCAATGACTAAATGCAAAAACATAGACCTGCTACCTGTGTTTGTGTATTTACCAGTTTTATTAATAAAACATTATTCTATTTGAATAAATTCTTACCTGTAAAATTAAAACTTGTCTTGTATATTTTACACAAACACTGAAACATTTAAAAGAAATAATTATTTAATTACATTCTTTCTGAAACAGCAGTTTGATGATTTCAGACATTTTCCAGCAACATGATGATTTTCCTACTGATACTGATTGACACACGTCGACTCCTCCACACCAACAACATTCACAGGATTTTTCACACAAAGTAAAAATGAAACATCTGGAGCAAAATATAAAGACGTTAAAAGCCACAAAAAGATGAGATTTATTGTCTTGTTGTTGTAATGTATGAAAACAACAACCTCACCAGTAAGACTTTCTAAACTTTTTGGGTCTTCTTCATTATTTCAGTTTCTCCCTTTGAAACGTTGCTGTATAGTAATAACAGGGTACCTTTGTATAGTGCAGCTTTCTTCCTTTGCAGCTTTTTTTTTTTTTTTTTTTTTTTGTGTAGTTCAGAAGATCATTTTTGCGAGTTCAAACATAACCTGCGAGGAAACACAACAACAGATATGATATGTTTTTGCGCAGCAGCGTCGCTGTGATGTGATGAATAAAGTGAGTTCTTACCTCGATAGTGATGAGGATGACGATCATCCACTCCAACCTCAAACTGTGTTTTTCACTCAGGTGACTCCTCATCAGATCCGTCAGCTGTGTACAATGTTCCAGCTTCTCGTTCACAACCTGAAAAAAAAAAACCGACAGAAAATGTTTCAGTCTGAGATCAAAAACAAAACAAGCACAACGTTACAACTATGTGAGTTAAATCAGTGTATTTCAGCTCAGGTTTCATTACGTTGACTCTGCGGTTGATGCTGAGGAACTGACACGTCTTATCGTACAGTTTTTCCAGGTTTTCTCGGTCCCAGTAGAAATCAGGAGTGAGGAGCAGGTCAGACCTCAGGTTTATACAGTGTCTGTCAGAGAAAATATAAAGGTTTTACACAGAAATACTGAACATCCAACTTTATAAAAGAGGTTAAAGTTAAGGCCAGAAACTGAAAATAAAACAGCTGAACAACATTTCTGCTACTTACACAAACATTGTGAAATTATTTATAGATTCAGCTTTTAGCTGAGTAATAAACTTGTGTGTGAATATGAACGTTGACATATACAAAACAACATCCATCCAAGGTGACTGTCTGTAACAAGCTGTAAACTTTTGACAGAAATAGAAATGAGCCTTTCTTCTGCTAATGACACAAAACTGAGTTTACCTTAATGTGAACAGCTCTCCTATTTTCTTCATCACCTCTGCAGACGACAGCTTCACCCTTTTACCAGATTTAAGTGTCTGAGGAAAAACACAGTTAAAGCATCAACATTAAAGCATTAAGAGGAGCACTTTGAAATAACAGCATGACCTGTGTTATGAACAAACATCCAACTCAGACAATCAATTATTCATAATCTCTTGCCGCTGGCCGTCGAGTAACCACCATACCTCGGGAATTGACTGAATTGACTCTACAAAGTCGTCTAATGACACCTCCCATATCGCCAGTTTGACTGGAGAAGAAACCAGACGTCAGACGTGGAAAGAAAACTCCATCTGTGTTTTATCTCACAATTATAAATGTTAACATCAGATTCTCACCTGACAAACACAGCGCGTTTGAAAACGCAAATTTCTCCAGAACGGCTTCATCCTGATCGATCTGATCGCTCAGAATAAAGTTACCGCGCTCGAGCTTCGTGTTTCCTCTGAAAGAGAACAAAGGTTTTATTATACATCAGCTACAATAAATGTTGAGGTGCAAACAAACGAGTCAGAGGGTGAAGCACAACTGACTCTCCCACTGTGTAGTTGATCTCTTCATTTTCCCAGTGAACTAAGGCGACTTCATACGGCTGAATCTCATGACGCTCCAATATCCTCAGAACGTTTTTCATCTGGAAACACAAAGGAAATTAGACTGAAACATTACACCTTATAAACAAAACATTTTTTAAATGTAACATATTATAAATGAAACATTTTATAAATCTAATGTTTCATAAATGTAACATTTTTTTACCGTTTTCTCTTCAACGTTCCAGAAAACAACTGAACCTTCCCTGAAAAGAGCATTTTGTTCAACATCAGTTTCAGAGTTTTGGCAAATTTCCAAAATTTCTCAACATTTTACTTTAGAAATATAAACATGCTTTTGTGCAACAAACTTCTCATTTTATTGTGTTTAGTTTTTATGTAAGAAGTGAATCAAGGTCAAAATAAATCTGAACTTAAAAAACATCTGACAGGATAATTAAACAATAATTTATTTCTTTGGTTTTTTGACACAGGACTCTAGAGACACATTTCTGTCAGTTCTCACTAACTCTAAAAGTCATAAAACTCAAAAAGCCTCATTAACATTAATAATACATTAATCAAATGAACCACTGAGAACAGCCTTAGTATCTATGTGCATATGGACAAATAAATCCACCTGAAGAAGAACATGAGAGCGTTGTCATCTGGTTTCATAGCCATGTCAGTGCTTATCACCAGCACGTTGGAAGCGTCTGTAATAAAAGAATGAAATGTCATGTATTTGTTGTTCCAAGCAGAAAAAAATATCTAAATATACATCAAATCGTTGGAGAGTGGTACCTCTTGGTAAATCTATCTCTTGGAAACTGTGGCTTATCAAGTCGTGACACAGAGTTGGTAAATGATACTGATCAGCTGTTGCAAAAGCGATGCACTGCATCATGTCCTAGAGAGAAAACACAGAGTTGAATTAATGATTCAGTCACTTTAAACAAACATTGGTGATTTGTCTCGTGACCGCGTCACCTTGTCCTCACTCAGAGACGGCTGATTGGCTCTAGACGGCTGTTTTGTCCTCGGTCCTTTGGGAACTCTTTTTCCAGGCACCGTCACCGGTTTTAAACTTGACTTCAACATCGACTTCACTAACTCTGATGAATAAAAACGACTGGGTCCATTTCCAGATTTACTCTGTATTCCCGGTTCAACTGACAACATGTTCTTTAAAGCTGGTAGAGCATGTCGAATGTGTATCTGTCTTTGGTTTAAATAACAGGTGCTCGAGAAGATCCCAGTACCCAGTGAGTCTGTGTGAGTCCAGGGTTTGGATTCATGTTTATGTAGTTGAACTGTGTGGTAAAGACCAACCGGGGCACCGGTGCTGACCGACGTCCTGTCGACAAACCGACGTGCTCCTGGTTGAGACCACAACCTCCGGAGAAACATCTTCTGTTAGAGACACGTCTCCTGTTAAAGACACGTCCTCAGTTAGAGACACGTCCTCAGTTAGAGACACGTCCTCAGTTAGAGACACGTCTCCTGTTAAAGACACGTCCTCAGTTAGAGACACGTCCTCAGTTAGAGACACGTCCTCAGTTAGAGACACGTCCTCAGTTAGAGACACGTCCTCAGAGACAGCTGTAGATGTGTAGATGAAGAACAACACATGGTTCAGTGGTTACTGACATGTAGCTTCATATATACAAACACAACCATCGTCAGGATTCATATAAAACATCATAATTCAACATATGTACGAGGAAGTTTGATCATTTGTGGACAAAAACCAGTTGATCAAACAGAAACATTTAAAGATTTTAACTATAAAGTTAAACAGAGAGAAACATTATAAAACATGCTGATGAATGAGAAACAGGTTCTGCTCTAATTTAACATCATAAACTGAACAGAAACAAGGACTGACCTTGACGTCAGCAGCTGTTCACATCAGTTTAAATTAAACAGTTTTATTTAAATATTTTCCAACAGGATTTAAAGTCATTAAATAAACAACAGAAACGGTCATAAACGTGTTTAGGTTCGTGGTTTTAACATTAACGGGAGCTAAAGGCTCGTGACTGATACAATGTGTCAGTTTTCTTACCGCTGACAGGACCATGACGTCACAACATGTCGACGTTACTGATGTTGACGTCATTCAACTTCGTTCATCTTCATGCTTGTTCCTTGTTTCATGTTTGAAATGTAAAAGTCAACGCTTCGTTTGTCTCAGGCACGAGGCGTGTTCCCTGTTTGTTAATAAAGGTTTGTTGTCGCTCACTTCCTGTTTGACGTGTGACGTAACACGTCTGCGACACAGACGTAGCCCTGAACTCAGTCTGGCAGGTGGTTTATATATATATATATATATATATATATATATATATATATATATATATATATATATATATATTAGAGTCTTGTTAAATCTTCACTAATGTCTTGTACCTTCTTTCATCCTGTAAAAACAAAATATCACAAAACATTAGAAATGAAAATAAAAACAAATATTCACATAACTGCTGGTTCCCAACCTCAGGTTTCATTTCATTTGTTGAGTTGATACTTTTCACCTTCTCGTGTTTGACAATAAAAAGTCAAACGTAAAAGTGAGAAACCGTGAAACCATGGAGACTTTGAAGTTACCTGCAAGTTACAAAGTTGGGTAAAAAAACCTGATAGACCGTGACCTTCACACACACAATCATTACTTTTAACTGTCGTTACGTTGCGTTCTTTATCAAATAGTTTATAGGATTAAATCTATGATTGTCTCAACTCATTTTAACCTGAGGATTTTATTAACTTTAGTTTTTACGTGTCACAAGCTGTGAGCTACAGCGCCCCCTCTGGTAGAGCCTGGTAACGTCTGTGTTTGCTGTTGCCAGGAAACTTAAAACAGTAACAAAGGAATCATCTGTTTTCACCACCAACACGTCTAATAATAGAAGGAATGGAAAACTCTGAGGAGGTGAGATTAAACTAATAATTCAACTAATTAATTCAACTAATTCATTATGAGCTGAATGAATTGAAACCTGAAATAAATCACACCTTTAAAGTGGTAACTTCTTGATCAGACTCTCAACCATTCAGATACTGTGACATTTTCTTTCTGTAGAGCTCATAACACTGTTTTAATTGTCAGGTGGATCAGTCTAATGAGAGAGAGAGGCTGAAGATGAGGATCGTTGTTCTGGAGGAGAGTGTGAAGTCTTCAGAGGTGGAATGTAAAGCCAGCAGAGAGACGGTGCTGAGGCTGGTGTCAGAGCTGGACAGAGAGAGGAGGAAGGCTGCCAACAGTGCAGCGGCTCTCGACTCACTCAAAGTGGTGCTGAGAAGCTTTTAAACCATATTAACTTAAAGTTATATAGTTATAGGTGTAGTTATATCAACATTTGACCAACTCTACTTGTGTTTGTATCCATCAGGAGTTAGACGGTCTGGTAGTGAGAAGGAGAAGTGTTGAGATGGATAAAGAAACTCTGATGGAGCGACTCGAGGCCAACAAGAGAGTGACCGAGGCGGCAAAACGAGAATCAAACTATTTGGAGAAACAGGTGCAAGAGCTTGAAAGAAAACTTCAGTCGAGCCAAGAAGAGACTCGAGCAGGTGAAGACAAACTGAAGATGTTCCTGAAAACAGTGTCAGGTGTGCTGCAGGTGGTGTCTGACGACATCATCCTGCCCACAGAGAAAGATGTCGTTCAGGCGCTGGATAAGGTGAGAAATCAGAGGACAACAGACCTGGTGGCAATCTTTTCAAGGCACCAACATGTGTGTGGAACCACACAAGTGTTTGGGCCTCATTTCTAGTTGTGAAAAAAAGCTGCGAAATAATGACTCTGCATTAAATCTTCCATTTTGAAAAGAGGCTTTGTTGCTACAATAAACACTGACATCTCTGCTCCGTCGTCTTTGTGTTTTACAGATGGTGTCAGACACGAAGGCCAGACTGCGTCACGTCTCTGAGGAGCTGAGCGAGCAGACTGAGCTCCAGCACAGAGCGATGCAGAGGACTCAGCTCGCAGAGCAGCAAGTCCAGGACCTGAGAGAGAGACTGCAGAGTCTGGAGACCGAGCTGCTGACGGCCGACAGACAACGTGACGGGCTGAGGAATAACAAACAGCAAGTGAATGAAGTCATTGTAGTTACAGTAAAAGTGATACAAACGTGGTAGATGCCGGTGATTACTCATCATTTGTTGTTGCAGTATGAGGAGTTCCTGGAGCAGTTGTCAGCAGCTATGATGGTCGACAGCATTGCTCTGGATCTGGGCTTCGACATGAGGCTCAAACTCGTCCTTTCACGAGCAGAACAACTGGTCAAACAAGAGGGAACTGCACTGGTGGAGAGTAAAAGTCACACTTACAATTTACAGAGAAAGGTAGAAAACATGAGCAGCTGAAAACTAGAACTTGATCATCTCTTAAGGCATTAATATAAAACAGTTATTATGATGCACAAAGCAAATCAAAAACCTTCCTTTCCTCAACAGCTAAAGTCACAGAAGGACCAGCTGGAGAGTAAAGGACTCCACATCCAGCTGCTGAGGAAGAAGGTGTCAGAGCTGGAGGAGGAGAAGAGGTGCCGGTCAGCGACGGCCGTCCAACGAGACGAGGTGGAGGTCAGGAAGCTGCAGAGAAAACTAGAGCGTCTCCAGAGCGAACTCAAAGTCACCAAGATGTCCAACACTGAGCTCAAGGCTAAGCTCTGTCACACCAACGAGCTCAAGGTAGAGGGGACGAAGGTTCAGACGCAGAGTCGATCCAGAGGCGTTTACACCTTATAATGTTTGTGTTTCCGTGAGTTTAAAGGTTGTGGGGGGATTTATATTTAATGTAAAGAAAGTTAACTCAACTGTCAGTGTATCTGAAAACAATAAGCCAACATCATCTCCTTGTTTCACTCAACACCTCTGACCTGACAAGTTGAAAGTCAAGGACCAGAGTCAGACGCTGCAGGAGCAGAAAAAGAAGCTGGATCAGCTGGTCGAGGTGAAGAACAAGGTGGAGAAGAAACTGAGCTCAGTGAGTTTGGACCTTCAGAGTCGAGAGAGGAAGATGAGAGACGACGAGCAGCAGCTCAGTGTCCTGAGACAGAGTCTGGTTCATCTCTCTGAGAAGGACAGAGAAGTAAGGAAGTGATGTGGCGTCTGTTTTAACAAGGATGAGGGTGTATTTTATATTTATAACTGTCTGAAAATACATCTAATTATAAAACCACCACAAAACTTTCCTCTCAGGACAGATGTTTATGTTTACTTTTACTGTAATTTAAGTAAATTAATTAAAATAATTATAATTATTGAAAACTTTTACATTCACATATAATTGATGTTTTAAATGTCCTGTAATTAACCAGGAGACAAATATCTTCATTACAAAAAGGTTAAAAAAACAGCGATAATAAAGAGGATGTCTGTCATGTCTCCTGATGACACTAGTTTATCATTATTTCCTCACATTTTCTCTTGACTTTGTTTTTCTGGGGCGTCACAATAAAAAAAACAGACTTTTCACCTTTAGCTTTTAGTGTTAATCAGTTAATAAGAGCTCATCGACACTAAGGTGACATCTTCAGTCAATAATGGAACTAAACTAATAAATGATGTTTTCCATCATGTTCAGTTGGAGGATTTCCGTTCGGTTGTTTCCCGGATGCTCGGTCTGGACGCTTCGACTCTCGCGCTCCCAAACTATGAAATCATCAAATTCCTGGAGACTCTTCTTTGTGCTCATCATCACCATCACCACCTTCATCACCACGTGAACCACGTGAACGTACCGTGGCTCTGTCCCACTCACCAGACGTCTCATCTCCAGGATCCTTCCACTTCCTCCTTCGATGTTTCCACGTCTGCTCTTCCTCTTTAAAACACCTTCATTTGTTCATCAAACATTTAAAATGTAAAGGTATAAACTGACCTCAGCACAGTATGAAAATCACATGAAATACTCAAATAAAAACACAAATATCAAAATGGGGATTTGGCATTCATTGTTGTTGATGGTCACATATGCATACATTTCATTTCTCATCTTCATGTTTTGTCTTTTATATACACGTTAAATAATCCGGGGCCGTTATACATTTGATACTGAGCCGACAGTCATACAAAATATACAATAGATCTATGTTTCATTATTCTTAAAGTTACATTTCATATTTTTAAAAAATAAAACCGTAAAATGTATAAAGACCATGGATGACGGGTGTTAAATACTGAAACAGCATCATGTTTAAATGAAGTGACTCTTAATCAATCAGTGTTAATTACAAATGGACTTTTACCACAGACATAACGAAAGATGTAGGTAAATAAGATCAGAACTGCATGCCAAAGTACAAGTAAAAAAATAATTGCAATGTCAGATATATTAAACGTTTTGTTTGTTTCTTTACAAACGTTTGAGTTACAAGCAAATTCACAGGTTATATTTCAGCTTTGAACTTTGGTGACAGTTTCCTTCAGAGATAAATCTGAGATAAAACAGTTCATTCATCAAAGACGGTCGTGAATCAACACAGCGTTACAGAGTTTAACAGAGAGATGCTACACACAAACATTAACTGGAGACGGCAGCAGGACAAGATGACTGAGATCATCGACGAGATTCCAGTTCATACTGATGTAAAATAAGAGAAAAGAAGAGCCCCGGCCGCCGGCTACACCGGAGGAGGTCCGTTAGTGTAGCTGAGCATCGGGTAGAAGGAATGAGCAAAGTTGTTGGACTGAGCGCAGTAGTCGTCCTCAGACGGCGGCAGCAGGAAGGCCAGGACCAGGACCAGGAGCAGGAGGACCTGGATCGGCAACGCGGCCCAGAAGACGCGACGCAAGAACCAGGATCTCCGAGCCGCCGAGGTCTCCGCATCAGAATGGAAGGAACCGGATCCAGCGTCGCTGCGAGACCTGATCACACACACACATGTTCACAACGAGGTCACTTCCTCACGACCGCTGATAGAAACATCTGGATCCTGACTTCACCGTCTAATCACATTACAACGGCAACAAGAAACGAGCCGACTGTTTTTTTTTTTTTTCAATCTTTTGTGTTGATAAAAATAAAGTCAGTAAAAATAACTAATATATTAAATTAGTCTGATTCAATCAACTACCTCCTGATCGAATCTCTCCTCTACATATACTTCATTGTTTAGGTGTTTTCAATCCAAGTAAGATCTGACTCAGCGACAGGAGACACATCACCAACACGGTTCAAAGATGTTGGAACAATGTTCGACACTGTGGTCTTCATGCTTCACTGGGACCGGGTGGATCAACACAACTATGCAGACGAGTCACACGACTAAACAGAAACATTGAATACGTCGGCTCACATTCCTTCACAAAGGTGTTAATAAAGACAACAGGCATGCTGCAAGTATCAGCTCATGTTTTAAAGGCTCTTTGAAAGTTTGCGTCCAGTTGAAGAATGCAAAGCATGCCGAGGCAAGAGGAGCAGAGCCATCAGGAAATAACCTCAGGTAGTTTAACTCCAGGTAGTTTAACTAATCTAGACCTTGTTCAAGAGGAAATATCTCAGGAAATGTGAAACATGGTTTTATTGTTGAGAGTTAAACGACAAGATCAGAGCTGATCTGATCACGTGATTCATTTATCAGTTTCGTCTCAACAAGAAAAGTAGTCAGCAAATCTCCCAAAATGTTTATGAATTTATTTACTATTTACTGTCACCATCACCCTCAGATAACTAGATTAACACACTCAGTTTACTTTCAGACCTACTGTTAAAACAATCACTGACTTATTTTATTCATATTTTAATAATATTATAAATCATCTGTGACGTGTATAAAACACACTCAGGTTGTTATAACAGTGCCCCTCTACCACTTCACAAAATGGAGACCTGAGAGGCAAAACTCACAAATGGTGGACTGAAGGAGAAGATGGTGGATAGTCAGTGAGAAACAGCAGCAGGAGCAGAGAAGAAGACGACAGAGAAGATGGACAGAGACAGAGAGAAACTGCAGCCTTCGCATTGTTCATTGCAGACATTTCCTGGCTCGGAGAGAAAAAAGGAGTGTGTGCGCTCAGTAATAGCAAGGGAGAGTTAGACGTGAGGAAATACTTGTGTTACACGTAAGAAATGCCCTCTGGTTAGCGCCATGAAGCAGCCGAGGACGCGTGTGGGCTTCACCTCACCACCGCCTACATACAGCGTCTAGACGTACAGAAGATGATGGAACTCACTATCATGAGCATCTGACACGGGATTCAACTACTCAGATCAACCCTTTAAAACTCAGCTGTGTTAAAGACTGAAGGAGGATCAACGGACATGAAAATCAGCCTCCGAGTGCATCATGGGATGATGAGTTCCATTATCTTCTGGTTGTGCTAGAAACCAACAGAAAGGTACCTGTGGTGTGGACTGCTCACAGAGGGTCCGGCCTGTGACACACTACATTTGCCCCGTTTCTGTTTGCAATGAACAGGGGGGGAGGGGGTAAAAGAAAGAAAGTATGTTTCAGTCCAGGCAAATCAAGACAAAGCTACCGATGAAAAGAAATCCCAAAATGAAAGAAGAGCAGCAACAAAATCATATGAAGGTGACAGATTTTGTAACTCGTGGTAACAAGGAATCTGGCTTTTCAAAGTGTTTCAGCTCGTTAATGAAACACAAGTGACTGCAGATTAATGTGTAATGAATCTGTCACTAGCAAGCACACAGAATCAGCAGTGACGTGCTTAATTCGACTGATCTTCAGAATGACTTAAAAATACTGCACTTTCATTCTTGTAGCTATCATCGTAAACAAACACATGCTTACTACATCATTAATCACATCTTCTTTATCAGTTAGCTGACAGCCAGTATTCCTGAGAATAACATAGAGTAAAGGATAAAAACCAAACTAGAGTGGGGAAGTTAGAGGAAGTCAGAGGAGAGTCTAGTGAAGGAGAGAAAACTGTAAAAAGACTTGAGGAGAAACAGTGAGCTGTGGGTTTGAACTGAAAAGGTCTACAAAGAAGAGGACAGAAGAAAGAAAAAAGCTTGAAGAAGAAAGGATTCCCTGGTTTAGTAGCAGGATTTGCTCTGGGAATAGACAACATGCAAGAGGAAGAGTAAAAAGGCTGTGGGAGGTCAGGGTTGAGGAGGTGTGGATGTGGAGAGATCCTGGGATGACAGAGGGTGAATCTGGTCTTTAACGGGGCATTCGGGGCACAAATTACAAAACGCTCTATGTTGGGAGGTTTACCAAGCACCTGGTATCTCACAGAGAGACGTGAACAGGGAGGTGTTAACGTTACCGATCGTCGCCGACTTGGTGTGCTCCTTCCTGACACGGGACTGAGGGAGCCGGACGTGTCCAGCTCGTCAGCAGACGACCAAGAAGACAGATCCTGTCGAAGGAAACATTCACAGAAAGACACAGAAAATCAGTGAGACACTGGAGATACGAAGAGACAGAGGTCAAAAAACCTGGTGTAGATTTACCTGTTGGCTGCTTGTGATGTCCAGTATCTTGGCCAGCTCTCGCAGGTCTCTGGTCACTTCTTTCAGCAGCAGTTTGAGGCGGTTCCCAATAACATGGACCTTCTCCTTGGCCTCCAGGCAGTCGCTGCCCTGAGAGTTGACCAGCAACTGGAGGGACATGTCTTGTAGTGAAGCCACTTTCAGCTGCGAGTCCAGCAGCTCCTGGCGGATTTGCTGTGAAGAATTAAAACATGAAGTTAAGTAACAAGCCAAAGGGTGGTGCAGAGGTGTAGTTTAGAGGATATTTCTGTACCATAAGTGTTTTATGATGCTCATGAAGAGTGTCGCTGTCCTGGATGGGGTCGATGGGAACCACCTCGTTCCTCCGCCGGTCGATGTTTTCTAACCAAAGCAACAAACCGTGGCTCATCTCATGGAAGTCCTGCGGGTCAGATGGAGGTGAGAGCTGCAGAAATGAAGTTGTTCATTAAGGCTTCATCTTCTGGCAGTGATGGACACTTACGTGACACTGCATGAGGGCTTCTTGTAGTGAAGACCTCCACTCGTCCAGTGAGTTGCCCATTTTGTCCCAGCGGTTGTTCATGTCTTTCAGTTTGGCCTGAAGCTCTCGAGACTCGTCTGTGTCCGACTGCACAAACTCAGCGCTGCACAGGTTGATGGAGAGAACGATGGCCTTGCGTTTGTCGTACGCTTTCTGCAGCTCCTGCAGACACACGGTCATTTTATGAATCAGGAGAAGAACAATCTGATTTCTCTGACGGGACAAGAGGTCAGTATTGTTCAGTGAGTGAAGATAAAATCTCTTCTGATTCTATTGAAACATTTTATTGTTACCTTGAGTTTCTTGATGCGCAGCTCGATGATCTGGATGTCTGTGCTGAGGTCCAGCCTCCGCTGCTGCTCCAGCTCTTCCTCCGTCTCTCCCAGCCAAGTCCACACTTTGTTCAGGTCAGAGTTCAGCTGCTGCCACTGCTGCTGGCTCTGCTTGGAGCGCATCTCTTTGCTGAGGTCCTGAGCCTGCAGGAGCTCCCAGCGTTCAATCACTCCTGGTGAGAACATCAGAGAGTCGGTGTCACACAAGACCACTCAGCCTAATTTATATGTGTTAGCTCAGGTTCGGTTGTTGTGTGATGTTACCGGACGTCTGGGACTCTGAGCTACTGGGATCTGCCAGTCCAGACACGGCGTCGTCCTCCTCCTTCAGCTCGGACCCCATCCGCTTCACCGTGTCAATGCTGCCTCGACACTCGCCCAGCAGCCGCATCTACGGGACAGATGAGTCGGGTTACAGGGTTTATTTATTTAGATTAAATATCTGGATGTTCCACATGTGGTAGATGGTGAATGACACCAACATGTTGGTTATAGAACTAAATAATGGTTAATAATAATAGTTGTCGTTGTATCTGAACTGTAACTGATCTGTCACGTACGTATCCCATGTAGGACGCGTCCATCTCTGAGCTTGCCGGCGTTCGGCTGCGGCTGCCATCTGAGTGTTGCAGATGAAACCGACTCATGTCCAGGGGATGAATGTGAGGCGAGTCCGTGGAGACGACTTCTCCTGTGAAACATGAAGGTCACATGAAGGTAAAACAGGTAAGACCCCGTTCACACAGAGAAACACCAGAGGCACAAAGTGATTTTAAAGAAGTAAAACAGGAATGCAGATTTTCTTGTCTATTTGTTGTTCGTGGTGTCGTGATCCAATTGAAGATGCATTTAAAAAAACTTTATGTTTTTTCTTCCTCCATGACAAAATTTCAGTACATTCATGTCTCACAAGTCTCATCCTTTATTTACAGTCAAGCTTTTCAAAGAGACAACGTGTCTGTGTGTGAACGGAGTACTAAAAATAAATCTGCATTCTCTTTGGTGATAAATTTAAACTTGTTCACAAAACATCATGCTTGTCTGAAAAACAAAATGCACATCAAAAAACCCAAACAGGTTAGCGACACATCACACTGCAAATCAAAGAAAAGTGTGAAAGCCGGTTAGAAAGGAGGGTGAGGATGAATTCCATTTCAGTTCTGCTGAATTAAGACACCGAAGCAGAACCAACGAATTGAAGAAATAAAATGGAATTGACCCTATGACCCAGTGTTAGAAAGTGCTGCCACTTGTTAAGGCCTGTGCCCAAAGATTAAGGATTAAGAGAGAAATTAAACCAAATCAAAGACTAGGCTGGAGGTGAGAGATCACTGTTATTTCTGGCCCCAAACACTTGTGGCATGCTGGGGTCTGTTCCTACCAGTGGAAGACCTCAGTGTTTGTTGTGTTAGTTTAACAAAGGCCTCAGGGCTCTCTGGGATCACTACATCTGGAAGAAACATTATACAGTACACACATTCAGCAGAGGCATCAGTGTTGACATTCACCTGTTGTTGTGATAGATGAGTTTATATCAAAGATCAGAAATGAATAGTTGTTTTTCATTTTAAAGAAACTCTGAGAAACTTTTGGTTCTTTGGTTTCATGTTCATTTCTTCTGAACTGGTACGTGATGTCTGAATGTTGGTTTTACTCTATTCTACTGTCACTGACAGATTTATTTAAAGTTACAAATAATAAACACTGATCAAATGTCCTGAAAATCTCTCTCTCGTCTGGTGTTTGTTCAAAAAACCGACCTGACAATCCAGAAGCAGGTCGTTGGATGAAGTCTCCCTCCTCGCTCTGCTGCTCTCTCAAGGCTCTGCTGGCGCTTTCTAGTCCGCGGCTCAGGTCGTAGTCGTGGTCCCACTCCAGAGGGATGGAGTCCACGCTGGCCGGGGTGTCTCTGCCCGAACGTTCGGTCCGGAGCTGAGCTGCCAGGGAGGCGGAGCGGCCGGAGGAAGGTAGAGGAGACAGGAAGCCGTCGCCCAGACGTTCGCTCCATGGCAGACCGGACAAATCGCCGTGTTCGTCCAGCTCCAGCTCACGGTCCGAGAATGACACTTCAGTATCATCATCTGCGAGCTGAAAAAAAAAACAAACAAAACAAAAATTTATGACATAAACGTCAAGAGAAGTCAAGGTTTGAAGTCTTTACTTATTCAAAGATCTTACAGGAAGACGAATGAGTTTTTTGTAGTAGCGCTCCACTCGACCAAACACTTCCTGACAGTAGCGTTGAAGCTCCTCCAGCTCCTCCTCGATGACGGCAGCGTCCAGAGGTTCGCTCTTCTCTATCAGCGCCTCCCCCTGGTGGAAGATGTGCTCGATCTTGGCTGTGGTCAGTGAAATCTCCTGCTGGAAGGACTGTTGGAGGAGGATGAGGACATATAAACAAATCTTCATTAGTTTTGTTTTTCAAATCAAACAATGACTTCTTTCACAATTTCAAAATGCACAGACATTTCCAGATGTTAATTTCCTGATTTATTTTACTCGTTTTAATCTGTACTATGATTTGACTGATTATAATTAATCATCGGTCTGGCTGCTCTTCAAAAGTCAATAAGAAAACCTCCAGTGATGAAATAAGATCGAACTTGTAAAACCAAAATGTTTGTCTAAAAACATCTGTTGTTGTAAGGAATCTGTTGTGAGATCATGTTGGTGTGAAACATTGTGTCAAACTGACCCTGAGTTGTTTGATCTTGGCCTGAATGTCACATTCAGAGAAGTGTTCGATGTTGGTCAGCTGCAGGTCCATCTCCGTCAGCCACACCAAGATGCCGTCTCTGGCCGTTTCAAACTCTTCTCTCTGACTAATAAAGTGCTGCACGTTCAAACAGAGAAGATGCTGTTAGACTCATCAGTTCTCTACCATCTGACCTGAAAGTTAAACATGAAATAATACATGGGAATAACAACGAATCGGGTCGATGTTGTCGTACCTTCAGCCTGCGGAGGATGGATGCCACCCTCTTCTGCAGGTTGTCCCATCGCTGATTAGCATCATGTGCCATTTCCCTCAGACGACAGGAAGAGTCAGTGCGGTTTTCTCTGGCCAAACGACGATATTGCTTATTGATTAACTCCAGCTGGGTCAGACTTTCGTGGACTTGCCTTTGGAAGGCCTCAAATTTCTTCAGTTCCTCTTTGGCAACGGTGTAGAGGACACCAGAGGAGTTGGGCAGAGCGGCCGTCTTCTCTGAAGTGGCCAACCACTCTTCAAAACGCGCAAAGTCTTCCAGGAACTTCTGCCATAAACGCCACGTCTCCTCGATCCTGACAGAGAAACATTAGTTCATTTAGGTAAAGTTCATATATAAAACAGGAGAAGAAAGAGGATCAATTCTCCTTCACATACTTGAGTCTCCTCTCCATAGACAAGGCACAGATGCTCCTCCAGCGGCGGTCGAGGCTTCGAGTCGCCTGTTGGATCGAGTCACACTCGGCGTCGGTGGCGCAGGCGTCACAGTCGTGAAGAAGAACCTCACATAGATTCAACACCGACGCCACGCCGGTACTGTGTTTCTCGATGTCACGCTGGAGCTCCTGAGACGAGAGAAACACAAGACAAAGACTGAGTGAATGAGTGTGATAATAAGACACTGATATAAAATAAACACAGTAACTTAAGGTTCATTCAATCAGATTAAACTAATTAATTATTCAATCAGATGAATGAATCCATAGATGAATCTATCATTAAAGATGAAACAGAAATGCATTTTCTATTCCACATGTGTGTCTATTAGAATAACATCGGTTCAACCTATAACAAACATGATAAACATGTCTCTGAGGAGTGACAGGAAACCTGTTGCAGATCCAGTTTCCTCTGAATCTCCTGGTGGTCACAGGAGTCGTATGCGATGGGTTTGGACAACTCGGCCTCGATGTGAGCCAACCAGGAGCGCAAGCTGCTCATGTTCTTATCCAGCTGCTGAACGGCCACCAGAGTTTCTCTCAGCTTCTTCACTCTACAACACGATGGATGAAACGGTGTCAGTGATGGGAAACACTGTCGTATGTATGTTTTAGTGTCTTATTTAGAACGATTAGATGACCTGGCTCCTATCAGGTCCAGCAGGTGCTGCCAGCGGTCGCTGACTTTGCTGAGTTTCTGTTCGATCTCGGTAGCTTTGTTGTGGTGACTGGCTCTGGCCAGACGCTCGCCGAGCTGGTGGAGCTGAAGCTTGTTCTCCTCAGACACAGTGATCTCTTCCTGGTAGTCCTGACACACAAACAAACCACAGATTCAACATGAGAATGATTTGTTATTTTATTCACTCTTACAGTTTTAAAACCCTTCATCTACTTCACATTTACCTTTCGGAGCTTCTCGATCATCTCCTCGATGCTGATGTCACCGTTTTGAGAGACTTTGCTCTCCATGTTGGTGAGCCACTCGCAGAGCTCCTTGTACTTCTCGTTGAAAACTGTCCATTCATTCAGCTTCTCACTGACCTGCTGCCTGCGCAGCGACAGCTGCAGACACACGACAGAGTTTTAACAGGAGACTGCACCATTGTGCAAAATCCATAATATAAATGAATGCACCTTAAACTGCAGAAAAGTAACTTCAAGTCAAGAAGTCTGCAGAGGAAGCCGAGTTTCACAGATGAGTGTGTCGTGACTGATGTAGTTGCACCAAACAGCGAGTGCGCGTTTCCTGTCTGTGTGTTTCATCTCGTCCGCACAGGATGCGACCGAAAAGTTTCACTTTACTTTGCAAGTTAACGGAACTGATGTTGACAAAGTTCCTTGTTGAAACTTACAGACAAGTGACAGTTTAAGTTTAGTTTTTATTAAACTGTTGGAAACACGGTCAACACCAGTCAAATCAGAGAAACTTCTCTTTTCATAAAATTTAGCTGTAGATTTGAAAACATCACTGTGTTTGGTTTTTTCAGCTGTTCTGGTTTGTTCACTTTCTAGTTCATCATTAAGTTTGACATTAGCGCCACCCTCTGGTAACCGAAGGGACTGCACAGAAAGTTACAGTCAATCAAATTCCCAGTAATTTAAACTATGCTCAGATGAATCAGTCGTACCTGGTGACAGATTTCATCCCACTGTCGATGCAGCAGCTCGATTCGTTCCTGGAGGACTGAAAGATCCTCAGCGCTAATGTAACAAGACAGAGACTCTCTCAACACGGTCAGATGAGCCAGATCTCCAGTCCATCCATCAAATGTATTCTCCAGGTCCTGGTGTTAAAAACAGGGACATTATTAGACATTTATTCATTGGACTGTTACCAACATTTCTTTCTTTTTCACCAAATGTTTCAACATTTTACAGGCCGATGTTGATGTAAAGTTTCCTTATTGTTAAATTTGCCTGTTACCTTGCATCGCATCTGTTCAGCCTGTAGATCCTCGTGGTGATCAGGGAGTGGCTGGGAGAGCTGCCGTTTGAAGGCTCGAAGTTTCTCCAGAGATCCACCGATACCTCTCTCACACCTCTCCCAGTCCTGAACGTCACAGAAAATACACAATCATACGAGACAGCTGGTTGTTCTCACCTCCAGGTGACAAATTAGGGTTAAAGGTTAAAAAAATATACACTACCGCTGCTACTCCTATTATTACTGCTGTTACTATTACTACTACTACTTCTTTAATGTAACAATAAATAGTCATCTTTACGGGTCTGTTTCCTAAGTTACCTTTAACAAGGTGGCGAGCTCTTTCTTCTGTTCGTCCAGACAGATACTGGCCCGTTTCCATCTCTCTTGGATGTCAGTGAGCTCCGCCTGCAGGACCGTCTCTGCCCGGCTGTCGGCCGACAGCAGCAGTTGTCTGCCGGCCTCCACCGTCAGGATGTAGCTGCCCTGCTGACGCTGCAGCACTTTCTCCTTCAGCTGGAACAAAACGTCACACAATCACTGAGACTCAGCGCTTCTTTGTTGCATCATATGAGTGAAGTTTATCACATCAAGATCAATGAGACTGTATTTAATGTATGTAATGTAATGAGACTGTATTATTGTACTGTATTTGTTGTAGTTATTGTGATTCAGTTCACCATCATTCACCACATTGCACGTCTTCCTGACAAATAACCACCGGTACTGAAACATGAATCAATATGGTGAATATACACCAGGTCTGAACATATCAGACTCTGATCTCTTAGATATATCTAAGACGTGTCGTCTGTGAACTTCTCCATCACGTACCTGGACAGCGTCTAACATGGAGCGAGCTTGTTGCAGAGGCACTGTCGTTCCCGCCTGTAGAGCCTCTGCAGGGTGAGAAATCTCCACCATCCATTTCCGTAGCTTCTCCACCATTTCTCTGTAGCGTTGCCACTGACGGATCAGGCCATCGATGATACCGCGTCTCTGCTGAGCTCGTCGTACGACTCCCTGCCACTGGTTACTCAACAGCGCCAACTTGAGGTTGAATTCATCTCTGCAAGACGATTGAAAATAAAGAAGTGTTAGATGGAAAAAAAAACATCAATTTGCCAGGTTTAACATCTTTAGCTGAGAGTTACTGATAATAAATAAGAGTCGTCCTACCTGTCATCTACCTGACCCTGCTCCAACATCCTCTGACCATCGCTGATGATCGAGTGGAGGATCTGTTGGCGACTGAACATCTCTGCTTGGAATAACTAGAAAACAACAGACCAATAATTAATACACAGGAACTTAGAATACATTAGTTATGTCAATATTTTGACTCTTTCACCTCATGAGCTTTCTGCTGCTCCATCAAACTCTGGTAGTTCCCAGAAATTTCCACAGCCAGATTTTCTTCAGTTTGGACCAAAAACTCCATCCAGGTTTCACATTTCTCCAGAAACGTCTGCTGCTGCAGCAGGAACGACTGAAGTTTGCTGCAAAGACACAAACAGAAAATCAAATCAAATCATTTTGTTTAAACTGATGATGGAGCTTGTTGTTGATAAACTTCATCAGTGTGGTACCTGAACCGCTCGGTGGTCTGTGCTGAGGCCGTGGACCAGCTCCTGTTCAGGTTCTGCATACGTTTGATCTCTGAATCGTTCAGAGGAAGTCGGTAACCGAGCTCATTGAGACGCTCCAGTTCAGGAGCCATGCTGCTGAACTTCAACATGAGCCTCTGTGAGAAGATGTTGACAGAAATGTTACACTGAACATTTCAAAGACAGTGAGTGAAGTTTATTTGTTCGACTAAACAACATAAAGAAAACCAACCTTGAGCTCCTCCATGCGGTCCTGGATGACAGTCAGGTCAGTGCAGCCGTTCGGATCCTGAACTTTCAGAGCCTCTTCAGCTTCAACTATCCAGGATCCCAATGAGTCCAACTGGTCATTAAAAGTTTCATAATCCTGAACTCCAGTCTGTTGTGGGAGAGTGTAAAAGTTTAAAATTCATTTTCCTACAACTTGAAAGACGACTCAAAACTGTTCATCATGAGTGTTTTTACCTGCAGGGTGGTGAGTTGTCTGGTCAGAGCCTGTTCGACAGCAGAGAGCCGCTGGGTGAGAGACAGGTGATCTGACTGGATGTTAGATGCTGCTGATGTGTCCACCTGCTGTTTCAGCTGCTCTCCAAGCTCCTGAAGAACCTGCAGAGAGGCCTGAACTGGAGCCTGAGACCGGAGCAGCTCCTGAGACAACACATCCACAACATTCGGAGCCATTTAAATATTTTATTACATTTAGATTTGATCCTCACATGTGGCACATATTTGCACAGATTTAACATGTTTCCAGTGGTTTCACTTACGCTGCATTCCTGGATCCAGTCCGACACTTCATCATCAGAGATGTCCTTGCTGCAGGTGGTCTTGAGGAGCTGATCTGCCTTTTCCTCCTGCAGCTGGATGCTGCTGCAGCTCTGCTCATATAGCTCCTTGTAGCGCTGCCACAGCTGGAGAAGAGCTTTGCTGCTTCTCAGGCGCTCTGCGATCTCCTCCAGTAAGCCAGTCCACCTGAGAGAAAACACGTCTACTGATTTACTGAAATCAAATTAACCACAAGACATGTATGTTAAAGTTAAGTTAAAGTTGTGTCACCTTGCGTTGACATCCTTCAGCGCGTTGTTCAGAGAGTCTGACACTGAAGGATGACACTCCTTCAGCAGCTGATGAGTCACAGCACCAAACTTCCTCAAGCTGCTCTCCTGTTTCTCCAGCTCCTCTTGTAAATCCTTTGCAGATGACAAATAACACACAGTTTAATTCAACAGCTCTGGTGAAAACCAGTTTTCACCTGTTGATCCTGACGTACCTGTAGACTCTGCACCTGCAGGCGAACAGCCTCCAGAGAACCAGTAAGGAGGCGGAAACGAGACACGGAGTATCTTCCCTCCATCAGGTGGCCATTGATCTCCTCTGACGCTCGTTTATATAAACTCCACTGATCCAGCACCGACTTCAGGCTGATCTTCAGTTGTCCAATCTGTTACAGGTGAAAACAGACGATGAGAAGAATATGTGGTATAACAATAGTACTACTTTATAACACATAGAGTGAGAGGACGGGGAGCTCACCAAGTGGTCCAGGTTGGCCCAGGTGTGATTGACACACTGGAGTGTTTCCATGACGATGGCGCAGGCCTCATCCGTCTTATTCTGGACGAGAGCGCAGCCCTGCTCCTCCACCCTCTCTAGCTCTTTCTCTTTCTCCTTCACCAACTCTTCCATTTCCTAAAAGTTGGATTAGTTAAGATGAAAACTTTGCCCGTGTGGTTAATTCATCATCACAGTGAAAGACACCGACCTGACAATCTTTCAGAGCGTTCTGCACCGATGTTAAATCCTCAATCCGGTGTTTTCTCTTAAGTCGTTCTTCCTGCGCTGCCATCCAGGACTTCATGGCCTGAATGCTGCTCTCATACTCCAACCACATCTCCAGGAGGTTCTCCAGGAACTGGATCTGAAGTGTGAAATACAGTTCAACTGTAAAACTGTGATTTTTCACTAATAAATGTCAACATCAGTATCATGGCTGTGTCCCTCACCCTCTCATTGATGCGTCCCTGTAGGATCTGCCAGCGCCGGTTCATCGCTCCAAGACGTTCAGCGAAGTCGGTCTTATCGCTGCGTTTGCTCTCGACGTCCTGACCACTGATCTGCACCGACTGGTTGACAAAGTCCACCGTCAGCTGCTTACAGCTGAGATCTACTCTGAAGCCCTGAGGTGTCACAGTCACAGTGTGAGTAACAGATCAGCATCATTTATGATCATTTATGATCCATGAAAACATCACATCATGTACTTTAGAAACTCGACTACCTTGTATTTCTGTAAATAGTCTTGTATCACATTAGATCCCACAGCACTTTTGAGGTTTTCTTCATCCTCCTCAATGACGTTCTCCATCAAAGATATCCAGTTAAACAGCTCAGAAATGGCGTGACGAGAAGCTAATTTCTCCATTTGGATCTGAGAAGAATTAAAATAAAATCATCTTTAACATCCAGAAGAAGAACGGTCTCATGCTGCCAGTTTGAAGTTAAAGTGAAAACTTGTTGTAAGTGAGTGAAGCAGCAGAAAGCAGTAATCCTATTTGTGGAGCAGCTAAGCTGTTCAGTCCACATGTGACGATACCTGATGCAGCTTCTCCTGGACCACTGGGATCCGGGTTAGGAGCTCAGTCCATTGTGTGTCGATTCGCGCCAGATCCGACCTCAGCGGCACCGTGTCCACTTTCTTCAGTCGAAGCAGCTGATTTCCTTCAGTTACAACCGACGTCTTCAGGCTCGACTTCCCCTCAACTTCCTTAGAAAACTCCTGAAATAAACAATCAATGGACTAATCAACTGACAGACAATCAATAGTGTATTGAATAGAATGATGACACAGCTGCATGTTCCTCTGAAACTTGTTAGAAGAAACAGAGATTTTATTTTTACTCGTGTGTAGAAATGCATTTCTCCTTCAGTATGAAAGTATTTTAACGGACATGGCTCCAGTCTACACACGAGCTGTAAAATGTCTGTGGATCAATATGAGAAACATATACAATCAGAGATAAGACATCGTCTGTGGCCTCACCAGGAAAGCAGAGAGATGATCTCGAACAGTTTCCAGTTCCTGAGGAACTAAAACCGCCTGCGTGTTCCAGAACTCCAGTCGCTCCAGAGCCGACTGCAGCCACTGGCTGAGGTCTGCACACTCCCTCTGATACCTGCAAAATAAACATGAACCAGTTCAGTCAGGTCTCACTGGTGCAGATACATGTCAGCTAGTTTGATACGATCCCATCTGTCCGCTGACCTGGTCCAGTGTTTTAAAATGGCCTCCAGACGTTGGAGCTCCTTGTTGACTTTGGCTGTGTTGTTGAGCCAGTGTTCACCGAGCAGAGCCAGCTGATTCTCCAGAGCAGGACAACACACCGACAACAGGAGGTGTTTACCTTCATCCAGCACCTGGTACAGTTTGTGTTGGTGCTCGGTCAGTCGTCCCTTCAGACCCTTCAGAGGAGGACGACATAAAGCCAGTTAACATCTGGTCTGTGTGGATGTAGACCTCCTCAGAGTCTAGCAACACATGAACAGATGTCAGATATTATTATATATAATATAACATGAACCACATGACAACTCTTCACACCTGATACAATGAGATTCTCTCCATCAGCTTTTCCTCCGTCTCTTCAACCAAACCGACAGCAGGAATACTTCCCTCCACCGCCTCCAGCTGTCGGTTCAGACTCTGGTAATCCTGCACCAGACGGCACCAAGTCTAAACAAACAATCAACAACAAACAGATGACAATTAACCATCATCAACACAATAAACACGTAAACATGTAAAATATACTCATGAAAACTAATCAGCTCTAAACACTCAATGATTTTCTGTTCAGCATTAAACTGTGAACAGTATGTATCTGGTACCTTTTGGGGAAATAAAGAACATTTTATTCTTTTACATATTTTCTTTTCCTTTGAGTGTGTCAGTTAACATAGTTTCCTCTGACCTCTAGGATACACTCCAGCTCCACTCCTTTACTGTGCGCCTCCTTCAGGACGCCCTGAGCCTCGGCCAGCGTCTCCTCTAAAGCTTGGCTCTCCTTGGGAAGCATCAGGCCGCTGATTTTCCTGAAGTAAGTTTCTGTTAAAATCATATGAGACTCCAGACCCTGAAAAAACTCCTGAAAAACACACAAACACAGTGTAAAGAATCTTAACTGATCATTAATTTAACTGATCTCCAAACGGATCAAACCTTGTGTTTGTCCAGGTGATGCTGAACTTCCTCCACAGAGCTGGCGATGATCCTCTGATCAGCAGCCATTTTATCTTTGGCCGTGTCCACCAGGTCCGTCAGGTCCTGCAGAGCTCGTTCATATTGATCCTTTAGAGCCATGTTCTGGTTCAGTCCACTACGCCGGGAACCCACAGTCATCACCAGCTCCTCATATGAATCCTAACAACACACAACACTTTGTTTACTCACTTATATTTTTATATTACACAAATAAATCCACCAGTTTCTTAATGTAGACTGTAACTGTAGACTTAACTGTTACATAAGAAGGACGTTTACTTTAATAAAAACACCATTGTAGCAGTTGTTACTACAAACATCCGTGAAATATTTCACCTGGAGTTTCAGTATTTTGTTAGTTGATATCTGATCTGCTTGTAGCGCTGCTCCTCTGGTCTTCAGCTCCGTGATTCTCTGTTCAAAGTCTTTCAGACTTTCCTCTGCACTGGCGATGACCTACGACAAACGAACGGCATGAGTCACAGTCACTGTGGTCTGTAGGTAGTAGTTAGTAGTTGGTGGTCGGTAGTTAGTGGTTAGTGGTCAGTTGTTAGTGATCGGTAGTTAGTGGTCTGTATGTAGTATGTAGTAGTTAGTAGTTAGTGGTCAGTAGTTAGTAGTTAGTGGTCAGTTGTTAGTGGTCTGTAGGTAGTAGTTAGTAGTTAGTGTTCAGTAGTTAGTGTTCAGTAGGTAGTGGTCAGTAGTTAGCGGTTAGTCGTCAGTGGGTAGTGGTCAGTAGTTAGTGGTCTGTAGGTAGTAGTTAGCAGTTAGTGGCCGATACTTAATGTTCAGTAGTTAGTGGTCAGAAGTTAGTGGTCGGTGGTTAGTGTTCAGTAGTTTGTGGCCGGTAGTTTGTGGTTGGTAGTTAGTGTTCAGTAGTTAGTGGTCAGTAGTTAGTGGTCAGTAGTTAGTGGTCAGTGGTTAGTGGTCGGTAGTTTACCTCCAGCTGTTTGGAGGCTGGTCTGTCCATTGCTCCAGCTAAGGCTTGAAGGATCTGGCACTTGGTCTCAATTAAAGCAGTTTGGAGAAGCTGTAACTCAGTCTGCATTAGAGACAAGATCATTGACGATGAGAGCAGGTACAGTTTTATCCACTGCTCTCTGATGGGGTGTATTTTAAACATATAACAACATAAACTCATGTGAAGTATAAGCACCTGGTAGGCTGTGAGTTCATGTGCTCTGGTCCTCATGTGGTCACAGCGTTGTCCCAGAGCACAACCCAGAGCTCCTAATCTCTCTCTCAGGCACTCCAGGTTGTCCTCCAGCAGCGCTTGGTCTTCACGTCTCAAACCTGAAGACCCAGCTAGCAGAGCCTGGCTGAGCTTCACCTCCTCGGTCACGTGCCTCACGTCGTTCTCTAACGTCTGTTTCACAAACAAAGATCAGGTCGGACACTTTAACTATGGTAGATTAACCGAGGTCTCAAGTCAACTGAACACATACATTTGATCAAAACTCACTTTAAACGTTCTAGCATAATTAAGCTGCAGAATTACAAGAATGACTCTTTCACAGTCACGTCGTATCGTACCTCCTGTTTCTGTAGCTGGGTCTCTGTGTTTTCCGCCAGCAGCACTGAGCCAGAGAAGACGTTGTTCTCGACACCATCCAGCCAGGAGGAGGTGGATGACACAGCTGAGTAGAGCTGCTGTTCCATCTGCGCCACCTGTGTCTCACCACCACCGGGCTGTTTGTACACAAGAGAGTTCAACGTTTAAAACAAAACTTTTCAACGTTTAAATGAAGAACATTACTATAGAAACAGTATGAACCTGAGTGGTCATGTCTTCTATTATCTGTCTGAAGCTGTCGTACAAAGTCTTTAGAGACGATCTGTCGTCTTCCATTTCTCCTTTAAACAGAGACCCAGCAGCAGTCACACGAGAAGCTCTGGAATAAACCTGGAAACAAAAACATGACGATCTTTAGCTTTATACGTTCACAACAACTGTAATAACAACATCAGCCCCACAGGTTTGTACCAGCTGCTTGTGGTCCTGCTCTAGAGTTTTCTGTAGAAGCTGCAGTTTAGTTTTCAGCTCCAATCTCAGACTCTCCCATCGCTGCCTCATCTGCTCTCGAGCAGCTTGAGTTTCCCTCTCAACCAAAGACGCTGGGGAAAATGGTTCTGTTGAGCTGCACAGAGACAGAAAGATGAATGAATTCATTCGCCATTTAGATTAGTGGCTATATTAACATGACATTTCACTGTAAGTAAAAGGTGTAAAATACCTGCAGGGTGACGCCTGCTTGATGAGAATCTCTTCTCCTCTACTTGCAACTGACTGAAGCAGCTTTTTCTGTTCTGCCAGTTGCTCCTCCAGCTCCTGAAAATCAAACACTCAGTATGAAAACACATGAAACAGCTCCTGAATCAAATATCACATATCAAAAAGGATATTTTGGTCCCTTTGTTGCAGTGAGTTACAGTAAGTGAAATGTGAGCGGTACCCTCTGTCTCTGAAGACTGTCCTGGTGTTGTTGGCTTCGCGTGGTCCGGGCCTGGGCCAGCCAGTCCTGCACACTGGGACTCTGTGATAAACTGGAGTCTGATTCACTGTCCTCCTGCTCCTGCAGACAGACCTTTAGAAAAAGACAATATATTATAGAGCAAGAAACATTTAAGACAGTCAAAGTGAAGGTATGAAACTGCTGAACCAAACAGTGGTACAACATAGTTAAATGTTGTAATGAACGGCTCTGTGAACATTTGAGGCCTGTGCCCAGCGCACCTGGATGTTACTCTGCTTGTCCTGCAGCATCCTCTGCAGCTCCAGCAAACCACCTTTCAACGTGCGTAACTTCCTGGCCAGCTGCTCAGCCTCTTCTCTGGTCTCCATCCGGCCCTCGAGCAGCAGGTTCTCGCTGTACATGGACAGCTCTGACAGAGCCACCACCTTCTCCTCGATCTCCAGCAGCATGTTCTGCAGCAGCAGGAGGAGAGAGGCCAGTTCAAACATGGTGTCTCAGCTCCTCTCTACACCACTTCTACATCAGAGGCCTCCCCAGGCCACAGGACAGGGAGAGCCCCCCCTGTGCCTTCATCCTCGGCCCACCTCTCCCGCCTCGACTCCTGTGCAACATATTACCACTAATCCTTCGCGCGTCGTGCTCTGCAGCACACATAATCAAACTGAGCAGCAATTATCTTGAGCAGGAGACCACGCTGAATATCCAAGTAGATGACACCAATCAGAGGATGCTGTTGTTTCCTTAGAGCATTTCCACAATCCTACAATCGAAAGCTTCAGCAGGTTTGTCAAAGACAGTAACTCTCTGTTCCTCTACTTTTCTAGCAGCTCGACCAACGACACCAATCACAGCAGCAGGACCTATTAATCGTCTAAAAGCCACAACCCCTGACTCCTCCCTCTGCCTCTTACAGGCGCCTGTCACACAGACACATTTGCATAATCTTCTTAAGACCGGTGCCGTTAGTCGCTCAGGAGCATCTGACTCTCTCTAACGCTGCTAATGCTCTTGTTTACTCACTGAGAGGTTCCTGCCCCCTGAGATGATCCATGTGTGGTAGAGAAACAAAATATTGACGTATGAGATGATGAAATGTCAACAGCTCACTGCCATTTTCACCTTAATATGCTGAGACTACATCTAGTTTACATCTAGAAAACAAAGAGCTGCTTCCTTTACTGATGGCACTAACTAACTGATATTCACATTCAAAGTCCATTCACATTATTCAGTAATAATCTAAATGTGCGGGTTGGATTCACTGCTCTGAGTGGGCAGCAGGGGGAGCTGTTACCTGACACTCAGTGAGTTGATCCTCCGTGTCCGTCTCCTCCTCAGCTTTAGGTTCAATGAAGGAGGTGACGCTGCTTCTCATCCTGACCAACCACTGGTCCAGTCCGTCGGCCCGACTGTGGCAGAGCTGAACGGCCTGTTCCTGCCGCTGCCCCTCAAGACGGTCGCTGACGCGCTCCTGCATCACACCAAGTTACATTCAGTCATTTATACAGAAATACAGTGATAAAGTTGGATTCATCATCACAACAGTTTTCATGACAAGATCAACCTCCAGCAGCTGTTGTTTCCCCGAGGCCTTCATGTGGATCGTGGCCATCCTCTCGGCCAGAACGGCGAGGGACGACTGCATGGCCAGCTGGTCGGCCATGTCTGAGTCCTCAGCTTCAGACGCCACATCCTCGGTGAAGCTCATCTGTAACCTGTCGATCTCCGCCTGTACGCTCTGAATCTCTTCTCTCAGACCCTACGAAGAACATTGTTAGAAACAAGACTGATGGAGGCGACCACAACTCTCATTCAAGCAGATTTTATGTCATAAAAGTCAGATTCAACACCTGAAGTCTGGATAATATAGAAAGAGTAAGTAAGTCTCCAACTATAGATACTTTAAACAATTAAACCAAATTATGTCAGTGTAGTTTTAAAAACAGTAAAATAAAACAAGAGTTTCAGTCTGACACAAACCAGATTAGTAATAGATTAGTGTCCAATAAAATAAGATCTCATAAATCAAAATTAGAGAGATTAGATTTTAGAGTTACATAATTTATTTTAAAGTATGTGACTGACCTCGTGGGCCTTAATGTGACTGTCTGGGCTTCTATCCGCCTGCAGAGGTTCGCTCAGTTTGGCCTCCAGCGCCTCCATCTTTGACGAGATCGACTGCAGTGAACCCTGGTAATGTTGTTGTTTCTCCAGAGCCTCATACAGAGACCGCTGCTTCTCACTGATCTGTTGAGGACCAGTTGTTCAATGTAAATCATTGAATCACTGACATCTAATCCATCACAGAGCTGCCACCTCTGATTTCTCACATACCACGTTTTTTAAAGTTTCCCATGAGCGCTGCAGGTCGTCTAAGTTGGCCACAGACTCAAACGTTGGGTCGTATAACTCCTGGATTGGAGCTCTAGTCAATGTCCCTCTTCCCACCTAAAACACATTGATACAGAGCTACCATCAGTGAAGACTAATTCAGTCTTACTGACTGAAACAGGCGGTGGATGAAAGCTTCAGATTCGTCATTAGCCATGATGATCTTGCAGGTGCAGGCAGAGATGGATCATTTTTCATGTGTTACCTGAGAGTGTAGTTTAACAAGGAAGTTAAATGATTACAGAAAAAATCACAACAGATTATTGAGAATAAAGATCAGAACAGGGAGAAACAACGAGTCTCACAAGTAAAAACTATGAAGAGGAAGAGAGAAGGCAGGTACCTTGGTGACAGCGGCCTCAGTGTGAGTGATGGGAGAGGGAGAGCGACACACAGGAGGAGAGGACACCTCGCTGTTGGTGCCCTCCTCCCCAGACTCCTCAGTTACAGGAGACAGGAGTGTGTGACAGCGACCAGCCGTCATCTGATGCGCCATGCAAGAAACATTAACAGAAGAGCAGACGTGCACGTGGAGTTGGAAAGATTAATCGCAATGTGTTTTTTAGAAAAATAAAATAAAAACACATCTTCAGAATGAAAGCAGGTGAGAAACTTTAATTAGTAGAAATTAAAGTAATCAAAATTCTTTAAACTCTGGAGTTAAAGCTGCAGAATGAGTAAAGAGATTATTAATTAGGCGATGCCGTCACCATTCATCAGCATTAGTATGTTAATATGGTTTGATATGATGAGCTCTCACCATCACAGCTTGAGCTGAGGATTTCTTTGATTTGTCTCCATCCATGTCCTGCAGCCCCTCAGGCAGACCCTCCACATCGGTCACAGTCAGCAGCATCGTAGCGTGTTTGGCCTTCACAGCCAACATTTTACATTTAGAGTTGAGAGAAGCGATCTGCTCCTGGTAACCTTTGATCTTCTGGGCAAGTTCCTATTCAATGATATTAAACATCACATTAAATGATTTCACTATTGAATTAGTTAAACATATAGAGTCTATAAACCCTTCTCTACCCTCAACCCTGAACATGAAACATGTAAAACTGATGGATTAAGGTGTTGTACTTCATGGTGAAGGATCTGAGCCTGCAGCTCCTGGATGTTGCTCGCAGGAATCGGACGGTCTTGAATCACACGATGCGCCTCCTCGATCAGCGCCTGTAGGTCTCTCACTTCCTGCTCGTACTGTTCGTACTGCACCACTGCCTCCTGTGGAACAACAGTTGTCCAACAGTTAGAAACATTTTCCAGGATTTACGACACAAGAAGTATCATTCAGTAGCGCCCCCTACTGTACCTGCAGGATGTTACATTGCTGAATGGCCACGTGCTGTAACTGACTGGCTTCCTGCTGCAGACGCAGAGCCGTGCGACAAATGGTGAGATTTGGCATCACTTCTTCTGGGACCCGCAGGGCGCTCTGACACAGCTGCACTGCCTGCACCTGCTGCTTGAAACTCTCCATATCTGCCAACAGACGCTGCAAATACGGGACGTTTAAGTAAACGAGCTACCACATGCAGCGTGAGCATTCGATGGATTACTGCTGTGTGATTACCTGTCTCTGAGCTAGTTGTTCTTTGAGGCTCTGCCGTGCCAACTCTGGTGAGGTCAGCGTGGCCTGGACCTGCTCCAGAGCAACATGAAGGGCCTTCACTTCATACTCCAGAGCCTCCATACTCTGACAACACATCACACACCAGTCAGTGACATTCATCTTATCATAACAAGGTATTCTCCATATCAACAGCGACATTTTTTCCTCTGCACCTTATCTGCGTCCTCCAAACTCTGCAGCCGAGTCTTGATGCTTTGCTGAAGTTCCTCCGTGTGTCGACTGAGTTCACAAACCTGTTGGCTCATTGATTCAACCTGCAGCACCTCAGACAGCAGCTCTACTTTCTCCGCCATTGATTCAAGGTCTCCGTGGAGCTCCCGAGACTCTCAGGACGGCCTAATCATCAGGAGCAACAAGTCAGAGAGTCAGAGGTGTGTGGTGTCCAGGTGGGAAGAGGCAGGTGAATGACATCTGAACATGGCTAGATATCCACAAATAACAATATTTTTGAGTAGAAAATAGGCGAAGAAGCACACAGAAACTGACCTGATACATGCGGATCTGCTCTTGCAGATGAACAGACGAGTTCCAGATGATGTTTGCTCTCACCAGGCTTTTGGCTTTCTCTGACCACCTCACAATGAAGTCCAGCATTTCATTATACTCATCTAAGTAGCAGACAGCCTGAGGAGCCGAGACAGAAGAGTGGCTGAGTACAGCGATGTGCTGAGAAACACCATTAAAGAGCAGAGCATGTCTGTAACACTGTTCATGGAAACTGTAGCAGAACCAACCTTTTTGAGCCAGTTGTTCCTACAGTCTGCGAGACGCGTCGTGTGATGATGCATCTCTGACAGTTTGCTGATGGCGTCACTCAGCTGTTTGGCTAACAGCGGGTTTCTACGACCAAACTCCTGAACGGCAGCGTCCAGTTCTGACAGAGTCCGACCGCAGGAGTCCAAGTCTTCAGCCAGACTCTGAAACCAGCGGCACATCAAGTCTTTTATATACTGATGATATTTAATGTTCTTCGATGATAACACAATGTAGCTATGTCTAATCAAATGATAAATTCAGAATGAGACCAGACAAAATGATCCCACCTTGACCTCCTCTTTAGCATGATCAACATCTGGAGATTTCTCTTTGAATTTAGCAGCAACGGCTTTAAGTTTCTCAGAAATGTCATGCATCCTGGAGCTGAAGTCTTCTTTAATCTCTCTGGTTTTTTGAATTTCTCTCTCTTTAGAAAGAACCTACAAGACAAATAAACAAATGTCACATTATATGTAAGCTCTGGTAATTTGGACAAATAAGAGATGAAAAAGAGCAGTAAGAAGACGGTCATTGATGATACGATACCTGATCTTCTATGGCTCCCAATGCAAGTGACACCTCAGCCAGTTGCATAGAGATTTCAGACGGTAAGATGGTGTAGAGGTCCAGGTATTTACTCTGCTGCTGCTCCGCTAATTTATCCACATTCTGGCGATAATTGATCACGTCTCCATGTACAATCTACACACAACAAGAATAAATACATGTAAAAAACACGTCGGACAGACAGTAGGATGTTTCTCCTACGAACAACGAACCTCCAGCTCCTGCAGCAGAGAGTCGATGTCTGGTGTCGGGTTGAGGAGGAGCTCTCGGGTCTCCTGGATCCAGGCTTTAACGACACTAAGTTCCTTCTCCACTTCTTCTCTGTCCCTCAGCTCCTGAGCAGCTTGAGCTCGTTTCATCCTCGACTGTGTTAAAAGGCTGGAGACAGAGACAATAAACTTCATTTCTGAATTATAAAATTGACTTTAATCAAGCCATGAATTAAATCTGAATTAAAATAGTATAATAAATGCGGCGTTAATCTCCTTATTACTTTTCCATTTGGTCCTGTACGACTCTGATCTCCTT
Organism: Polydactylus sextarius; assembly: GCA_016801845.1. Taxonomy (NCBI): domain Eukaryota; kingdom Metazoa; phylum Chordata; class Actinopteri; family Polynemidae; genus Polydactylus; species Polydactylus sextarius. The sequence goes on from CM028919.1 coordinate 15,411,871, forward strand.
CAGGCTCGGCAGCTCGTCCTGCTCGTTGGTCGGTGAAGGCACTTCCACGTCGTGGAGCAGACTGAGGGCGTACTGACGGAGCAGCGCCAGGGAGGACAGCTCTCTCTCTAGGTCTTGACTCAGCAGGTCGTGTTGGTCTAACAGAGACTGCAACGTGGCTTTGGACGCCTTCTCCACGGCACTGTCAGGGAAACGGCTCTGGAGCTCATCAGACACCGCTCTGACCTTCACCATCTATGACCAGATATCACAGAGAGAGCTGGTAACTGCAGCTACTGGTAGTTCACATACACGCATCATTGTACATAAACTGCATATAAGATATTATAATAATAACAACTGACCTTCTCTCTGAAAGTCCTCCACTCCTGTGCCGTGTCCTCCAGGACTCGCTCCTGACCCCGTGCCACGCTGCGTAGTCGTGTCCAGCGCTGCCACACGGTGGTCATTGAACGACTGATGGTGGCTTTACTGGCGTCACTTCCCACCAGCTCCAGCTGAGCAGCTTGTTCCTCTAAACCGCTCAGTTTCTCTTGGAAACCATTCACCAGTGATACAAGGGACTGAAAAATGAAGAGAGACAAGTTAAAACTGCTCTACTACATAAAAGCACCAGCCATTTTCAAAATGTTTTATACCCGATGGCTGCACAGCTTATCTTCAGCCTCTTGTCCTGTTGCTGCCTTTGCTGTGGAAAATTCAGTCAGCTTCTTTTCAGCCTCATTCATGAGCTCAATGACAGTCTGTCTGGCCTCCTGGTACGACTTCCACTGAGCCACACAGCTGGAGAGAATAATTGAGGTCATTACTGACACAATCATCACATTGTCTCTGTAAATGACATATGCACCGACACTCTCTGGTGGTCAGTACCTGTGCAGGACATCCTGGTGACACTGCAGCTGGTCTCGAACCTCCACGCCTCTTTGTTTTGCCGACTCCACGCTGACGCGGAGCTGCTCTCTGGCCGTGGGGTTGACCAGGTTCTCCAGCTGAGGAAGCAGAGCCTGCAGCTCCTCCAGGTGGATGAGAAACTCCTGCTCCGTGGCCACGATATCTGACTGCTGCCGGAGACACTCCTCGTAGTTCTCCACATCCACGCCCAAACTGGCTTGTTGCAGAAACGACACGGCATCCTCCAGCCATTCACAAGCTGACTGCATCCTAAAGTGGTACTTCTGACACAACACCAGGGCTTCCTCCAGGGTGATCTGCAGACAGAAACGGTTGAGAAAACAATATGAGACGCATTCAAACCCATTAGATAGAGTATAAAATAAAGCATTCAGGCATTTCACTGAGTTGAATCTAGTCTAATCTCACTGATGTTTTAAATATATGATACTGTCCTACCTGTTTTGAACTCAGTGCTTTTTGAACGTCAGCCTGCAGCTTTGCCATCTCTTCCAGGCTTGTGTCTACGTGTGTTGGGACGAGCTCATTAGCGCTGACATACTCCTGCTTCTCTCTGCTGCTGAGAGCTGCAACGATCCTCAGTCTGGACTGCACCTCCTCCTGCATGATTTGCTGCTTCCTGATCTCCTCCTGCACCTTCTCCACCCTCACATCCACAATCACAGCACAGCCCAGTTCATCCCTGACCTGCTGCAGCCAGTCCAGTGTCCTTTTCATCTCTGTCTCAAAGTCTTTACTTTGAACAAACCTGTTCTCACACTCTTCGATCAGCTCCCCGACTGCAGCCTGCAGAGACCGCAGCTCCTCTTGCCACAGAACCACTTGCTCCTTGGAGGCGTCGTGAGCCGCTTGGTCCACACGAGGCGCCAGAGTGTCCATCTGCTCCATGAGCCTCGACAGGTGGGAGTTGGCGCTCTGGAGACTTCCTGCCAGAGCGTGGTAGTTCTTCAGCCTCTCCTCGGCCGACTGGGTCTCAGCGTTGACTTTAACCAGCTGCTCTTTTGTGGCCTTTAACTCAGAATCGACCTGCATCGCCATCGCCTTATGGTCCTCAAACGACTCCAAGGTCTCATCCAGATGCTCCACTTTCTGCTCGATCAGCCTCTTCAGGCCATTGTACAGACTAACAAGCTGCGTCATTTCCTCTGTGCGCCACGGCTGACCGGTGCTACGAAATCCTTCTTTCTTCTGGTTCAGTTCGCTCACAGCTAAACCAAGGCTGCTCAGATCAGCCTGGATGGCTTTGTAATCACTCTGAAGACTGAGAACTTCTTCTGTTTGCAGGCCGACAGGTTGTGTGCCGAGACTATTGAACTGCTCCTCGAGCTCTTTCAGTGCTTTATGAGTGACGTCTATGAAAGACGTGTATTCGTTCCTTGTGAGAATCGCCTGCTGGATCTTCTCCTGCTTCTCTTTGGCCAGTGCTAAAATGCTGTTATACTGTTGTGGGAGGGTGTTGAGTTTCTCATCCAGATAGCAGTGGTCTACTTCATTCAGAGTGGGAAGTATCTCCTGACCAGCTCTTTGAACAATCAGGAGGAGGTTCTCGTATTCAATCGCCTGCTCAATGATCAGTTGATATTTTAGCAGCTGTGCTTCCAACTCAGCATCTCCAACCATCAGATTGATTTCAGGAAATGTGACTATATCAGCTTGTTTCAACCACTGGCAGATTTTCTCCAGATCAGTCTTGAAATATTTTCTGGAAACAAGCACTTTTTCCAGCTCCTGCAGTTTCTGTCCGCAGCGATGCAGCGTTTTGTCAAAGATGTTCTGCAGCTCTTGTAACTTTGTGAGGATCTCATTCCTCTCTTCTTCGCTGGCGTCTCTCATCAGATCTCTTCCCTGAGACCACAGGGAGGTCAGTTCACTCTGATAGGCTTTCAGGCTGCTCTGGATGTTCCTGCATGTTCTGACCTGCTTGGCCAAGTCATCAGGTAACAGAGCGATGTACTCCTCTGCCTGGGCCTTCTTCTCATTCTGCTGGACCCAGGAAATAGACTGGCCCACAGCCATCAGGAACTGTGTCCTCTCTGTGAAAGCCTTGCTCAGGTGTTTCCTGCGCTGGACCACTTTGACGCTCAGAGATTCAACTTCAGACTGAGTGTCAGAGATCAGCTGCTGCAAACGCTGTCGTTCACTGAGGCCAAGTCGAGCCAGCACCCTGTCAGCGTCAGCCATGGCCTGGTCCAGCAGCAGCTGTTTGGCCTCCAACTCGCTGCAGATGCTCAGGTGGTCGAACAGGAAACTCTGAGCCAGTTCAGGAGGAGGACTCATTTTCATGGCCTCAGACAGAGCAGGTTGCTGCTCCTCTGCCCAGTCCCGGGCCTCTCTCAGACGAGCCTCCACCTGGCTCATGTCTTCTAGCGTCACTACTGAGTCCTGGATTTTCCTCTCAATCAGGTTTTGCATTTGAGACCATCTTTGCTCAAAGTGGCTGATTTGTTCTTTGACCAGCTCTTTGTCATCCAGGTTCAAATGATGGATGACTTTCTGTTTCTGATCCTTAAGTTCCTCAAGAGTTCCTTTTTGTTCCTCCAGAGTTATGGCCAGTTTCCGTAAAGCCTCCAAGTGTTGAGATGAACTTTCAGCGTCCGTCCTGTGACAGCAAGCAAACATCTAATTAACATGACAGATGAGATCTTTAGGTGTTTGATTTTTTTGCAGCTATGTCTTGTTGAGACAGAGAACGATGAACAAACACACCTGGCCAGGTTGTCCCACTCTTTGGACACCTGTTCAAACAGCGCCTCCACTGCAGAGATACAGTCGTGGTACTCTTTAGACCTCTGCAGGTCCTCTTCTCTCTGGCTCTGCAGCTTGTTGGCCTGGTGACAGAGCTCCAGCCATGAATGACTCAGGCGGTCAAGTTCTGCATGTTCTGGAGAGTCGTGGCCTCCAGTCAATCTGCTCACGGTCTCCGTCATCTTGGTCAGGACGTTCTGTTTAGACTGCAGCTGTTGGCTGCATTCCTGCATGACGAGAAATATACTGGATGTTAAAATACATCTTGTTAAAAAAGCCCAAACACATCTACTTAATAAACAGATCCCTTTAATGTTGGATTAGATGATGACAACATTACGAATCATATCCAGTCTCAACGTACTGTAAAGTATCTGTACAAACCAACAAACCAGTCTCGTTGTACTGTCTCCTACCTTGGCTTGTGACAACATGTTTTGAGCGATCTTGGTCTCCAGCTCTGCAGGTCGTCTGGAGAGGCTGAGGAGCTGCTGCTCCATGTCCTGGAACAGGCTGCTGAGATCTTGTTTCTGTTCCTTGATCTCTCTCCAACCCTCTGAAAGCTCCTGGGCGCTGGACATCCTTTCCTCAATCTGAATAAGCACATTCACATATTCAGTACATCTATAAAGGGGCCTATATTCCTTTTTTCAATGTCATTACAATTAGTACTTTATGTTCAATCAATGAAGAATTGACAACGACTGACCGTGAGTTTGACCTTCTGGACCTCGGCGGCTGTGACTCTCACTGCATCATCAGACAGGTCACACACTGAACACACCAGGTCCAGGTAGGTACTGGCCTGCTCCTGAAGGGCCCTGTAGTGTTTCACCTGCGTGTGCATAAATAACTCATTAAATAACAGAAGAATAACCAGAGTCCATTGTGTCTGTTGTTGTGTTGTGAACGTTAATGACCTGCTTCAGCGCCTCCTGCAGGCCCGATGGTCCCTGATCATTTAGCTGCAGCTCCTCCTGAACTGCAGAGAGCCACGTCTGACACTGCTGGAGCGTGTCCTGATGACTGACGTGTTTCTGCAGCTCCCGGTCCAGACTCTGGTACAACTGTTGAACGAGGTCAGGTAGAATTAATATCTAGAAATATCTTTCTCTCTAGAAGAACTAAGATGATAAGAGTTTGTTAACTGTGTGTTACTCACACGCTGGGCAGTGCTGCAGATGGCAGAGTAACTGTCTCTTGTTCCCTGCTGATGGGCCTGAACTTGTTGACTGATCTTAGCTTGAACCTGGTCTGTACAGCTGGCGACTAGACCTTCTCCTTTCTGCCTCAGACTAATGAGACGTTCTTCAAAACTGGAGATCTCCTCCATTATCGCCTGAAAAACAGCTCAAGTATTTAAAATCACAACAAGTTGTCATGAAATGTAAACAATCAGAACCAGGACAGTGACAGAATTGTTACCTTGTGTCGGGCGAGTTGCTGCGTGGCCATCTCCATACTGCTGGTCTGCATAGAGTCAGAGGTCACCAGTCGGCTGGACATCTGTAGGAGCCACTTCTCCACCTCCTGCAGCTCGCTGTTGTAATCCTCGTGCTCCTTCACCCACTCCACCAGATTCTGGACCTGGGTCTATAACACATCACAAAGTCAGACCAGATCAAGGCTGATCTACTTCCACTCCAGACTGCAACGGTGCCGATACCTTCGCTGCCAAGCAGAGGTCGTGATAATCAGCCTGTAACTTCTTCATGTTGTCACTGATCGTGGGGTCATGGACTGTGTCCAGCAGTGCTTCTCCTTTCTCAATGACAGATTTCACTGCTGACTCATGAGAGTGAACAGTCTGCTGGATAGTCTGCAGATGAAAAGGGAACAAAACTCTGCGGTTAAAATGATTCAGTTGTTTTGTTCTGCTCTCCCTGTTTCTAAGCAAAGTGTTACCTTGTACTTTGCCAGCTGAGCTTTCTTCTGGTAGAGTTCAGCTTTAGGCTCCACGTTTGAGGCTAAAAGGTTCTTGGTCTCCGTCACCCACTGGGCCTGGGCCTTGTATTTATCCATGAAGTCTTTGGAGAGTGAGATACATTTCTCTAGCGAGCTGTGCTCCGTGCGGAGAGCGGTCATTAACTCTTCCAGCTGGAAGAGACGAGTGTCCACCTCCTCCTTCAGCTGCTCCGCATCAGGTTCCTCTAAGAACGGCATGGTTCGCTCCGTCTTCTCCCTCATGGTCTTCAGGTAAGTGTGACCCTGCTCCATGTCGCCCTGCAGAGCCTGAAACAAATGTGTCCTCTCAGAACATCTGCATAGTTATATACAGTCACACATGAGCTCTGTGTGTGAGGACATACCTCCAGTTTCTTCATCTTTCTCTCCATGGCAAATCGGTCCACTACATCAACACTAATGGCCACGGTGCTGAAGTTATTCTGAGCTGTGCTGAGCCAATCAGAGAAGGTCCTGAAGACGCACTGGGCCTCCTCAATACAGGACACCTCCTCCTGCAGCTGTTTGATTGTCTCCTGTGATCCAGAGGACAAACCGTTTAGTGAGTATCTGTGTCAGTATAAGTGTGTGTGCTGTTTTGAGGAAGATGTTACCAGTAAATGCAGCAGCAGCGCGTGGTAGCGGGCTGTGATCTGAGTGGCTCTGGTGCTGATCCGGCTGCTGATGTGAGTTTCATCCAGAACCTGCTGAGCCAAAAGACTGAGGCCCTCCATTTCCTCCTGATAAACCAGCACTTCCTCCTGCCAGCTCTGGTAACAGAGGGATCCAACATGATGCTATGGACTGACCTGCTCTAAAACACTGTATTAAATCTTTTAATGTATGTGGCCCACCAACCTTTATCAGCTGGAGTTGAGCGTCTTTAGTGGCACGGTCAGACCGCCGGTTGCTCCGTAGCTGTGCTTTCGTCTCCATGCCCTTTAACCAACTGTCCAGACACTGAAACTTCTGCTCCATCTGCCGTAGTTTGGCCAGAGCACTGTTGAGCTGAGCGCGGGTGTCGGCCAGCCGGCCCTGGTACAACCTCCACTCCTGCTGGAGCGTCTCCAGCGCTCGGTCCTCTATCTGAGGCAGACCCCAGGGAGTCACCAGCTCTCGACTGACCAGCAGCGTGTTTAACAAAGCCTGGCCCTCGGTGCAGCGCAGCTGAAGCTCCTGTCGTTACACAGACACTTTCAGTCTCTCACCTTGTTGAAAACATATTATTGTTTACAAACTGATGATTTTCCCACCTGCAGCTTTTGGAGAGTCTCCTCCAACATATCGACATCTCCCTCCAGCTGAGTGTAGCAGCCAAGTTTCTCTTGTTCCAGCTCCAACCAGTCTTCAAACGCATGCAGTCCCCGTTGATACTCCTGGTGGGATTTAACCAGCTCCTCTGCTTTACCTACGGCCCTCTGAGAGCACAGAGACGATAACGAGTCACATTCAGATCAGAAATTATTGTTTTTCACTTCTGTGTTTCCACTGCTTTAATATTTTCACTCCTTAAACACTGAAACTGTTTCTAGCTGTGAGATTCTCTGATTTTTACCAAATACTCAGCAGTCTAAGAACAGGTTTTAAATAAACAACTGAAGCTGATGAGGATTTTGAATTAGATTCACTGCCTTGTCTTGTTTATTACCATGGCGTTGTCTTTGATGGTGTTGTAACGCTCTTGCAGATCTTGAAGCTCCAGCTGAGTGACGTAGTTCTCAGCGATACTGACGCTCTTTGCAGTGATTGTGTCCAACAAGCTGCTGTGACTCAGCACTTCTTCATGTAGTAACTGAAACAGAATAAGTACAGTAACATTAACAATCATGTAATTGACTATTTATAATATAACTGACTATTATAATTGACTAGGTTCTTGAAAGGTTGTCTCAAAAGTTAATGACTAAAGACGGATATCAGCACCTTTGCTTTGCTCAGATTTGCACTTTTGTCTCTCATCTCTGGACACTGTTTATCAGTCGGGTCGAGACTCTCCTCCACACGTTCAACCCAGGACACAAACTGTCGCACATCTTCCTGATAACTGGTCCACTGAGACAAGGAGCCCTCCAGCTGACTGCACATTTTAAAGACAACATTTCCACAGTGTTATAGTTGTAGCAACAGTTACGAAATAAAAGACCTGGTTCACGCTGTGTCCACCTTCCACGGCAACTGAATGAAAAACATTTTAGATGTCGTCATTTGTTGGAGAACAAACCTTTTACACTGAATACAAGCAGAGAGCAAAGCGTCCCACGAGTCTTTCAGCTCCTGGATTTGTTTCTGGACCACAGGGACCCCCTCAGCCGATGTGTTTCTCTGAACAGACTCTCCTCTTGTGATCAGCATCTTTAGCTGAATCTCCTTCTCCTGACGAGCCGTCAGCAGCGCCTGGAGATCACACGTGTGAATCAATTACAACCTTAACCTGAGTATTCACAGCGACACCTCTAATCACAGACCACGTTCACCTCCAGTTTGATCATCCTGCTGTCCAGAACGTTTTTGTCAGCCGTGGGGGCGCAGTACGTCTGCAGCATGTGGCTGGTGTCGGCCACCCAGTTCTGAAGCTCCTTTAACCCCTGAGAGAAAAGCTGGTGCTCGTTGACGATTCGATCGATCCGAGATGCTTTCTCCTGAAAAATGACAAACAGGAAAATGATGTCAGAAAATGATCACAGCTGGTTTGAGAAATGGACTCAACCTGATAACAACACATGCACGTTGTTTGTTGATTTATAAAGATTTAGTTCAACAGACATAAAAGAAATGTACTTGTTTAACGTGTGTAAGACGTACAGTAACAAAAGAAAGGAATTAGTTTTTAATTACCGTGAGTTAGTATCTTCACTTTTTATCATCTATAAAACAACGTTACATAACAGCTCGATCCAGTCTAGTGCCTCTGTCTCCTCTGCAGCTCTACTCCCACATAAGCCCCAGTGCCCAGGCAGGTTTGTAGCCATTACTGTACCTTGGTCAGGTTGGTTAAAGCTAGGTACTGAGCAGAGAGTTGCGAGACACGATGCACAAAACCCTTGCCGGCCGCGTGTTCATCCCACAGCAGCTGGGCCTTCTCTTTCAGCCTGTTCAGCTGAACCTCGTGAGAGGCTAACTCCTCAAGCACAGACTGGAAGAGCACAAGCAGGTTATCAAAGAGGCATGCAAGCTGACACACACATATAAGACAGTTAACACACACTGAGGGTTAGAGATGGCAACACAGCAGAAAGAAAAGAGGATGGGACATTTGGCCATGTGATGACGTGCAGTCAAGGCCTCTGGAAACAGCTGCTACAGTTTTAAACAATCCAGACATTAATGCTCTGTCTTTCATGAACAAAGCAAGAATTAATCTCTGAGCGACACCACTAAGAAGATGAGAAAATAGCAAAGATGAGCAGAAAGATGGCATCAGGTCCAAAAGCAAACTACTGTGAACCAGCATCAGGTCTTGAAAGAAACTCCTGAGTAAATAACAGCTACAGTAACAAACAGGATGGTTCTAAGAAACAAATGACAGTCGTCGTCAGCTTTTTGCTCGAACATGAGGGTGTTCAAAGGTACTTTACAGAAACATTAAAGGTTCATTAAAGGGGCATTAAAAGCACATTAAGGTACATTAAAGGTACATTGGTACCTGGAGCTTGTGCAGCTCCAGTTTCTTGGCCGTGAGATCGTGAAGCCTGGTGCTGCTCTCCTGAACAGCCAGTTCAGTAGCGTTCAGACACTCCTGAAGCGGCTCAGCACTCGTCTCAAAATCCTTCATCTGAGACAAAAGGTTCTGAAACACAACGAGACGTCTTGTGAAGGGACTGTCTCTTTAATTCACTAAGCAATAAGAAAACAGATGTTAGCTGCTCACTTGTAGACTTGCTTCTCTGTTGTGCAGGTTAGTCATCATGTTCTTCCAGTCTTCTCTCGCCGTGTTCATTTTTACACGAACGACATCAACTTTGTCTTTTACTGCAACGCTGGATATGAGTTCACCATTCACAACCACAGCATTCAGCTGTGACTGGCCTTGTTCTCTGTCACTGAGAAACTCCTGAGAAAAGACACGAGATCAATCAAACTCAAACAGTAAAGCAGTAAAACTATGACGCAATTATACGACTGAGGACATCAGAGCGATGTACCTGAATCTTCTGTAAGCTCGATGACGCCTCGTTGAGGTTTTGAGGGACGTCGAAGCATTTGGCCGTGTTGATTTTAGCGTTGACCAACCACTGTTGAAACTCTCTGAAGGCCGAACGGAAACCTTGATCCAGCAACTTCTCTTTGCTCTGACACTCTCTGGACGCTTGGAGACTCAGACTACAAACATGTGTTATTGTTAATCACTTTACAAATCTGGACATTTTATAAATCTAACCAGGAAAACTTTAGTTATGTATCAGCTGTACATTTCAACACAACACTAATGCTAATGTACCTTTAAATGTCACAAACAAGAGGATATTAATGTACAGCAGTTATTGTCAAACTGTAGACGTTATGGCCATGACGCATGTATATCTTGAAACTTAAATCTAAAGGATCTAAATTTTAAAATATCAGCACTTCACCTTAAAGAATGGGGACTTAAATGATCTATACGTAAATGTACCTGTTGTATTCCTTGATAAGAGCCGACACTCTGTCCGACTGTGTCCCCATGTCTCTGGAGAATCGACACAGATCATTAAGTTGAGTCTTCAGATTATCAGACATTGGCTCAGCTTTGACAAGTTCCTCTAAAGTTCCCTGGATGGAAAGAAACATATGAAGTCATGAGACAAAATGACTTCAACTGATGTGTAACTTATTATTCTAACTGAACTAAGCCCAGCGCTACCTTTGCTATCTGCCACTGTTTCACAGCCTCTTCTCCATCGTTCTTTCCTTCTGCATGGACCAAACGTAGACGCCAGTCCTTCAGCTGGCGATTAAAGTCCTGCAGGTCCTGCTCCAGCTGCACCGACAGGCTGCTGAACTCTTGTTCAGAGCTGGCGATCTGTGAGAGAGCGGTCTCCAGACTGGCCCTGGTCTGTAGCGCTCCACGCTCCCACTGTTCCCACGACGACAGTAAAGCTGCTTCCTCCCGCTCCATCGCCTCGTAGCCTCCGGACCCGGTGTGATCTCTGGCCACCGCTCCACTTCTCTGGACCCGATTCAGTCTCTCTCTGCCTCGCTGTTTTGAGTCGAGCAACTCCTGTGAACACAAAACAGGAGAATTTACACTTTTTCATGCTCACTGTTATGCGGTGAAGGGGAGTCCTTGACCGTGACCCCCCTAAGTCTAACAGTGACCTGAACCCCCTGAGATGAACCATCTGGTTTAAACACAAACACTGACAGTGTCTCCCAGGTGACTCATTGTGGAGGATTTAAGACTTAAACTAGAGGAGAACAAGAGTCATTCATCCATTCAGTCATCTCAGTGTTGCTCACCTGCACCTTCCCAAGTTTTCGTTTGATGGAGCCTGAGTTTCCTGACAGGTCCGACCAGCGCTGGAGTTCCTCTTTAGCTGAGATCAACCAGTCGTTGAAGTCTCTCACAGCATCGAGATACTGTTCATGTTCAGACACGATGTTCTGCATCGACTGAACTTTACCCTTCGGATGAAAAGGATAATGTTAAAACCGCCTGTATGTTACATATATGTTGAATGTCTTATATATGTCAGTGTGTGATAGTTTATAACCTTTGAATGTGTTCATCTGATTTACTAAAACCCTGTCTCAACATCACCAAACTGTCATTATCATGTCATTTCCATTAACAGAACCTTTTTGACTCAACTCAGTTCATCATCTAAGATTAATCATCATCAACTTATGCACATATTTCACCTTAGGACTAATAATACACTATATATATATATATATATATATATATATATCCATATATATCTAGTTCACCTTGACAACAGCTGAGATATCAGAAAAATGAGCATTGAGCTCTGCCCTCGACTCTGGTCCGAAGGTCTGGTCTCCAGTTTTTTCATGCATCTCCACCGCTTTGTCATTCAGACGTGACAGAGCTCCAGCGTGAGCGTCCACGTCAGCCTGGATGGCCCTGAGCCGCTCCAGCAGAGACGACTTCTCTTTGAGACCCGGCTGCTGAGGCAGCGTCATTCCCATCTCCTGCTCCACTGACTCCATCCACTGCTGCAGCTGACTCTTGTTTTCCTGAAAGCTGCTCCACTGAGCCACGGTCCACTCCAGACGACTATGACAACGATCAAACGTTAGGAACCAAAGAAGAGCGGCTCATTAATGTGGATTAATGTGGGCGATGAACTATAGCGTATAGCGCTGTCATCATCTCTTACCTGTGGCAGCTCATTGAAGTCATCAACATGTTGGCCCAGGCGTCTTTCAGGTTCTGGAGTTGTGAACAAATGGCTTCCTGTCCCTCCATCCTGTTGTGTTTCAGGACCTGTTCTCCTTTTCCTACTGTCATGTTGAGCTTCACTTCACCTTCACCTTTCATTAGCAGGATATCCTGCATGCACAGGAAATCATTAAGGTGTTTAAAACAGGTCCAGACAACATGGAGCCAAGAGCACTGTTTTTTTCTCTTCACTGTTCACCGACCTGTACGAGACCCAGCCTTTTTTCCAGCGTCTCTTTATTGCCGACTGTGCTGTTGAGTGAAGCCAGGCGCTCCTGGACTCCATTAAGCCAGACCCAGGTCATCTGCAGCGTCTCTTCAAAGGCCTGTTGCTCCTGTAAAGTGAGCTGGCAGCTGCGTAGCCGCTCTCTCACACGTCTCAACAAGGCCTGATGCTGCGACTGCAGCTGAGCCGACACCCTCGTCTCGCTGCCGTCACCTCGTCCTCCTTCATTTAACGCCTGACCCTCCTGACACAAGCGTTCAAATGAATCCCTGAATAAAAAGACCTAAAATGTTTATTATGTCCTTTTTAACACATGAATGGAGACGTTTATTCCTCATTATGAATCCTGTGTCACCTCTCTTTGAGCACCTCCTGCTGATATTCCTCCACTTGTTCAAGCGCCGCCTTCTCAGGGCCACGTTGTTTGGCCTCCAACAGATCTGTCGTCAACCTCTTCTCCATATGCTCCAACCACCACCTCAGCTTCTTCAAACGACCCTCAAACCTGCCAGGATTTCAAAGTGGTGTATTCACATACAGTGTATCTATAAAGAACTTTAGTGACTAGAGCTGGTTTCTAAAATCTCTTACCCTTTCATGAGCGACGCGCTGTCCTCCAGGATCTGCTGGTTCTGTCTGCACTGCTCCACGAAGCTGTCCCAGTCCTGCTGGATGGAGGAGAGGTGCTGCTGCACCTGCCCAGCGCTTGCTTTAGGAAGATGGAGGAGAAGTTTCTCTCCTTCTTCACAGACCTGTGTGAGTCGTACCTCCCCCTCCTCCACCCGATCCATGGCGCCCTGACAGGAAACCAGTACCACTGTCAGCTGCTGACGTGAATAAGGATAGCATGATTTACAAACTGCTATTACTCCGCTCCATCGTTACCTTTAGTTTCTGTAGTTTACGCTCCACAATCTGAGTGTCTCCCGATCGGTCCGAGCACTCCTTCACGATCTCCCTCTGTTCGGACAGCCAGCGATGAAACTCCTGAACCAGGTCTGAGAAGAGATTTAATAATCAATATGTGGCGTAAACAAGGTCAAAGACGTTTACCCTCATATATACATGCTCTCTATTCACTTATTCAACTTCACCGTTGAACTGCTGCTGAAGACAGTTCTGCAGCGAGACCAGCGTCCTGGCTGAGAGCTGGTTCACAGACTCGTAGGTCTTGATGAGATCAGTGAGGGCTGATCCCAGACCAGCCAGCTCTTCAGATGGATATTTTCTACACAGCGTGTTGAGACTCTCCCTGGTGGAGTCGATGCTTCCCTGCTGGTTCTGCAGCTCTTTCTGAAGATCCTTTAAAACACAAAGTATATTTTAAAAGGTTGTTGATGACGATGATGATGATGATGATGATGATGATGATGATGATGATGATGATGATGATGATGATGATGATGATGATGATGATGATGATGATGATGATGATGACGATGACAGTACCTTCACTCGGCAGATGTCCTCAGGGTCAGATCCAGTGGGTGAAGACACCAGTGAGTCCTCCATACTCTTCAGCCATGCAGACATCTGAGAGATGTAATCCTCCAGCTGTTTCCTTTGGAAGCTGAAGTCCATCAGGTTTCCTCTGGCCTGCTCATGTAGCTTCTCAACGCCACTTATCTTTTTCCTCAGATCATTTTCCAGAACCTGAAACGAGCACAACTTTGTGTGTGAGACATGTTCATACGGAGAAAGGAGCTGCTTCTAAAATAAGAACCTAATTTAGAATCTTGTCATGTTTAGTACCTGTAACTTAGCTGGTGTCTCTTGACTTTGACTGGACTTCTTCAGCTCTGACACTTTGATCTGAAGAGTTTCAAGCATCTTTTCCTTCTCACCCATTTCCACCTGAGAAAAACAGCATGTGTCAGACCAGTATGTATTCAAGCCTGTTTGTCACTATAATGTTAACAATCATGACCCAGTTTAATGATGGATTTAAACATCGTACCTGTAACGCAGAGAGTCTTTCCGTCGCCTTCTGACTGTCGTTGAGGTTGTTCAGACTTTCGTTTAGTTCGATCACACAGCTGCTTGTCCAGCTCTCGATATCTTCACTGATTTTTCTCACATCTTCCCACAGAGTCACACTCTGCTTCAGGCGGTCGATGTTATCATCTATCTTCTCAGACACCTGAAGAGACGATTCAATAATTACTATATAAATCTAATACAACATGACAAAGACACAAGCCTCTGCATGTAATGACATGTAACGACTTACATCCAACCACTGGTCTACGAGCGTCTCCATGTCCTTCTTCATCATCTGAGAGTCACAGTCGGGAATCTTCTTCAGTTCAGTCACCAGTTGTTTTCCTTTGGTGGAAAACTGGTCCAGATCATGTTGTTTCCCAGACATCTCAGTCTTCACTGCCTCGTGCTGAAAATGAACCAACCACATTAAAACCAATCAAGTGTTCAATCATCTTGACTGGACTAAAATGGCCGGATGTTTCCTGACCTTGGTTAGAGACCTCTTGGTTTCCTCGTGGTCTTTGAGAACAGAGCTGATCTCAACCAGAGGCTCGGTGCTCTCTGTTACGCTGCCGAGGGAAGTTTTTAATGTTTGATATTCTCTCATCAGCTCAACGAGAACATGACACTGCTCCTGTCTGTGAAGAGAAGAGAGACGTTTGTATGTAACAGTTCAAACAGGATGTTAGAGTTAAAACTCATCTTTGTTCCTTCGGTACCTCTCTGTGATGAGTCTCTTGGTGTCCTCCCACGTCGTCTCCAGCAGACTGATTTCTCTCAGCACCTCTCCAGCCAACTCTGCATCTCTCTGAGCCAACTGGTTGCCTTTGTCTCTGAGCCACTGCTCTTCATGTTGGTGAGACTGTAGTTCATCCTCCAGCTGATTAAAGAACCGTAGTCTGACAAACAGAGGAACAGGACGTTAGTTTGGTTCTAGCCCAGTGACTTCAATAACTTCTGTTAGATAACCAACCTCTGCTGTAGAGCGTGCAGGCTCGGCTCTTTGAAGCTCTGGTGATCTGCCTTTTCTTCGATGTCCTCCACAGCTTTGAGCAACTGTTCTTTCCTCTGTCTGAATGAAGTCCACAGAGCTCCCAGAGCCTCTGCTTCACTCTGTTTGGTACCGAGTAGGTTCCTCACCGTGTCCAACTCGGCGCTGAGAGAATCAGCCAACATGCGACACGACTTACGAGCCCCTTCGTCTGCACCAATGTGGAGGTGGCCTTTACAGAGACTGCTGTCCAGATTGACAGCCAGAGTCTCCAGCTGACTAATGTCTGGGACAATAGTGGCCAGTTCCTGCTGCAGCTCCTCGACTCTCCCACGATCCCAGCTCCCAGCGCTCTCCACGGTCTGTCTCAGACCCCGCAACACGCCTGCAGCCACGCCGTGGGTCTGAAGAAAGGCCTCCAGCCTCTCCAGACACTCTAACTGGAGCTCAGCGATGTGATGGGCCTCCAGGTACGGCTGCAGACAGCTGTCCGCTCGGCTGCGGAGGTGCTGTGCATCGCTAGGCTCACAGATATGACAGAGCTTCTCCGTCTGCTGCTCCAAACTCTGTTTCACACTGGACTGCTTCTGTAGAGCCACCTGGGTCTCCTGCCAAAGTCAGAGAGGATCGGCTGTTGGCCTCAAACAAAATGGTATTCATCTACTCACTAACTTCATATGGTCCTGGAGAGACACATAAATAGCAATAAATCTCACCTTTACTTGTGCTACAGCAGACTGCAGGTTGCTGATGTTGATCTGAGAAGTTGAGTGTAGATTTGAGAGCATAGTTTCACTCCACTGAGACAGTTTCACCAGCGCCTGATCAAACTGCTCCACCAGACAGAGGTGACTCTGGAGATCTTTGATTCTGAGACAAAATGGAAACATAGTGAACCAAATCAGTATTTACAGCAGATTTCCATATGTGTTTGATCCGTGAAGAGAATGACAGTGTGTTCAATTCCAGTATTATACTAGTAGTCACTGCACCTTTGAGGAAGGACTTCATTTTGAACATGCAGCCTCTTCTGCAGAGTCTCCAGTTCATCTTTCAGCTCCTTCACTCTCTCTTCCGGAGCAGTTGGATACAACAAAGTCCCCAGAGAAACTAGCTCAACATGAGCCGGTTCAAGGGACTGGACTTCAGAGTACAAGGCCTGCAACACAACATTTATTCATTCATTTATTCATAAATATAGACAAGACGGTTTGTTTTAATGTAAACTGTATAAGAGCCGTACCTGCAGATCTTGCAGCTCCGTGTGAAGTTTGGTTTTATCAGGCGACAGACACTGACTCTCTGGTTTGGAGGCAGATTCACTTCTCTCCAAAGAAAAAACAAAGTTTGAACGTTGTTTCTCAAACCTGAAACATACAAACAGATTTGATTGTTTTAATTTTCACAGTCTAGATGTTGGCATCACTCTTACTCCCAGGTCATAAAATCCTGAGACGTGTTCGGTCTTACTTCTGCCACAGAGACAACAGGTTCTCCAAATTGCTCTGTTTGTCCTTTGCTTCCTCCATGTTTTGGTCATAGTTGGCGTTGAGCTCCATCACCGTCCTCTCTGCTTGTTCTTTGTCACTGAGTCTTCGAGCTCCGGCCGACAGCGACAGTAAGTTTCCCTTCAGCTTCTCCAGACTCTGACAGACGTCCTGAGGAACGATGATATAAGACACAACCTGTCAGCTACAGAAAGTTTCTTAATTATGATATTTATTATTTTCGAGAGAAACGTAGAGAAGTAAATACCATGTGGTGTTGAAGAGTTTTGTAGGTCTCTGAGGAGGAGGTGCAGGATTTGATGGGATGTTCCAGTGTTGTATGAATTTCACTGAGAGACACTTGAACCTAAGAGACAATAACGATCACAGCATGAGTCCATTTCCCTCCTTAACACCGAACTGTATAAATATCAGCCTAATAACCTTCTCAATGCCCGTTTTAAACTTCTGCTGGTGAGAGGAGCTTTCCTCCAGCTGTCCATCGAGCTGCTGGACGCTCTCCCTCAGCTCCTCCCAGTACCGGCCGATCTGGGTGAGACGAGCTTTAATACGAGCCGCTTCTCCTGAAGATACGAACTGAGCCAACGCCTGTGAATCTGTCTCCAGCTGAGACAGGACCTCAGCCCGGCCCTGGAGCTCTTTACCAACGGCCTGGACATGAAGATACGGATGTAAAACGCAATCAGAAACAAACGTCTACAGGAGGAGAAACATCTAATGACGTCTGTCCAGTATTTATGAGTCAAAACAACAATCCCACTGTTCATCAACACGTCGTCATTTCATTGTCTAATGATCAATGATGAAGGCATCAGAAACTCTTTTAAAACTACTTATTGATTTTAACTGTGTTAGTGTTGTGATTTTGTGGTTGATGCTTGATGCAGACGATGATGTTAGACAAGATTATTGCTTTATATTAAACAATATTTCACCTTTACTGTGTTGATCTGCTGCTCAAGAGGCAAAGCAGCAGATTTCAGTGCATCCAACTGCTTTTCTTTTTCTGATATCCACAAGGAAAATGTCTCAAAACCAGCTCCAAACTGGTCCCACTGAGTTTTCATTTTCTCCAGAGTCTTAACACTAAAGCAAATAAAAGTTTATTTTAATATCAGTGTAGACAAGAACCATGATACAACATGAAGCATAATTCAGTCTAATCATCATCTTACTCTTTTTTGAGTCCAGCCTCAACTTTGTCGACTTGTTCACTGAGAGAACGAGCTTGTTGTAGAAGCAGCGTCTTGTTTTTTGGGCCGAGTTGAATCTCAGTCGCTCTCTTGAGCAGCGTGTTCATGTGTGAGGCTTCAGCTTCACACTGCTTCAACAACACCTGTTCACAACATAAAGGAGGCAGTTACAGACGTCGGTTAGTATGAGCCTGGAGGGAAAACAAAGACGATGTTGACTTACTTTAGCCTGGTCCAGTTCGACCGCCAGACTCTCTGGGCTGCTGAAGTTCAGGTCTCTCTCCATCGTTGAACGAGCTTTGTTGACAAACTCGTGAACCGCTTCCTGTTGACCGTCGAACTCCAGCCAGGCTGACAATGTGACCTGGAGATGACCATGACCCAAATGATGTGTTACTGTTCAATATTCAGACAGAACCGCTCGATAAAAACACTAATATTGATTTAAATAACGTCTGTTTGTCATCAAACCAGTTCAAACCTCATCATTATGAGCAAAGATGGCACCTCAGTCTTTATGAGGAGCAGCAGTGAGTCAGCAGACTGACAGAGAACAGCAGAAACATCACTGCTCTGGAAACCAGCAGCCGTGATGAGCAACTGACTGAATCTGAATCTGGCTGTTTCACATCCACATGTGATGAATCGTTCCGTGAATAAAGTTTCAATCTGAAGCCTCGAGACGTAGATGATCAATAAAAACAACACTGAGACAATGATGACGACTCTCTGCATCACTATCTTCTGCAGAGGAACTGTACCGCTTTAGGAAGCAACAACCTCCGGTGGAAAACATCCATCAGACCGGTCGACTCTGTTCAGGACATTTTCTACAAACGCTGCATCTACAAAGTGAACTGCATTAACAGGAAACCTGTCCTCTACCTGTGACCGAGCACAAATGTGAGGTTTTACTTCACTCACGCACTTGACTTTATTGTTCATTTATTTATGAGACAACACACAGATGCACAATGAGATACAAAGGTGATATAAATAATGCCCCAGCTATGGTCAGAAGAAATGATTTTATGATACCAGTAATAAAAACACAAGTAAATCGCGTGGCTGTTAATTTCTTTAAAACATAAGACGATGTTTTTCAGTCACGACAACCTGTCTCACCTCCAGACTTTGCTCCTGTGAATCCATGTTCTGCTCCATTTTGCTGAGCGTGTTTTCTAGAGTCTGCAGGTCTTGTTGCAGAGTTTCTCCCAAACCTTCTTCAGCCTGGAGCTGCTGACCTCTGGTGATCAGCTGCTGGACGTCTTTCCTCTTCAGCTTTAACCTTTTCAGCTGTTGCTGTGGAAAAATTAGTTTTAATTTTGTCACTACGTTAACTCTAATTTAAATAAACATGTTGAAGCTAATTTTCTGTGAGCGCTACCTGGTGAACCAGCAGCAGCTGCTGAGCTTCTCTGACGGTCGGAGAGTCCAGGATTTTAGTGACTTCAGCTTGAGCCTCTTTCTGCCCCCGAACCAGATCTTCCAGAGTAGTTTGGACTTCTTCCCTGAACTGAACACAATCTCCAACAGCCAGCACCATCTTCTCAGCCTGGAAGAAAGAAATAGCAGAGAACACTGAAACTGATGTTGGAAGTTCAATGAAAAGATCTGTTACATTTAATGAAATCATTCTTCTTAAATCAGGTTACTACTTCAGTTGAACAAGTTGAACAGATATTAGTTTCACCTCCATCAGTGACGCAAGAAGACCCTTAAAATCAGTGGAGAGTTTGCTCAGTGCACTTCCCTGCCTCTGGCCATCGCCGTCAGCACAGATCTCAATCAGAACGGCCATACGAGCTTTCAACCAGCCCAGATTTCCCTCCTGTAGCTCTGCTTCGTTTCTGAGCTCCTGAACACAACAACAGGGAGTGATACAGAGTGTGATACAAGCCTCGTGGTTGTTATAGTCTCATCTCCTCAGACGGGACAGCAGCACGTTACAGTGACAACAACGTGAACGAGTCAGTGTTTGTTCTGATGAACTCACCGTGATGGTCGCTTTGACCTGGCTGTATTTTCTGGGGTCGTTGGCTCGGTTTCTCAGCAGCCTCAGTTGACTTTCTTTAGAAATGAGCCAGCAGGAGAATTCAGCGTATCTGGAAAAATTTAACATGTCACGAATAATCTGTCATCTGAAATGATGCTGCTTTTACGTCACAGTCAGTGGTGTAACATGGACCGAATCTTTACGACGACGATCGACTAAAACATCTGCAGTGAAACGATCAACGCATCTACTGTTGTTTATCTTCACCAGTCCAAGACAGAATTTTAACGTGATTACTCTGAGTATGTCAGGAATGTCGTGGAGACGTAACAGATACTTTTATTATTGAATAATAAGTTCAACTCAACTATCAACAACTGTCCTTTTGTTGTATGAACACCATAACGTCCAGCACCTTAACAAAAAAACAGAAACAAGTCGTTTAAGAAGACGGCCGTACCTTGCGTTGTACTCCTTCCATTTATCTGGGTGCTGCAGTATTTTCTGATACGTGTTTTCAATTTCCTCCTGAACTTCACAAAACTCTTTTCTGGCTTTGTCTAGGGTCTGGTGAGCCGGGTCACCCTCAGGGAGTTTCTGACAAAGTTCCTCCATCAGCTGCAGCCTTTTCTCACAGATGGACGGAGGACCCTTTTCTCTAAAGAAAGCCTGAAATGAAATATGAAAACACAGCGTATAACTGGGTTTAGCCCTGTTCCACAGAGAACGTTAATGTGTTTACATCTCAATTCATGTGCTGTTGTTTCCAAGAGACATCATAGAAACTCAGTGTAATAGCAGAGACTGGATGTCAAACACCACAGACCAAGTATCTGGTATCTCAGTGAACATTGTGTCTTTCATCATGTGACACATTTAGATCTCACATCAATAAAATGTTTCATTTTTAATCTGAATTTTCAAAACAACCTCAGTTCCTCTGGATAAACTTCATCAAAATCCTCTCACTCTGCTACACAGCAGTGAATTAGCACTGAATTATTTAACAGTGAGCGAATCAATACATGAAACCCGGCCAGCGTCTGTTCTCACCCTGTGCTCCTTGATGAGCCTCTCGCTGCCCACACTGGCCAGGTGGCGGTTTTCTCTGGTCACCTCGGCCTGACACTCCTGCAGCGACAGCAGCAACTTGCTTCGCTCAACCTCCACTTTCAGGTGCAGGAGATGAAACGGAGCATCGGTCTGGATGTCCTGTCAGAACATACAGAAATACGACCGCCAATCAGTCATGTTGTCATTCATAACTATCAGTGTTAAATCTATACAGGATTTCAATAAATCACTATTGCTGACATATGCATATTTGATTTTGATACATCAGGTAAATTAAAGCATTTAATAAGTTGTTTCCTTCATCCTTTCTACATAAATGACTGGGATGCTGAAGAGGATAAAAGCAAAGAGCAGTGAGCTCTCCATCGATACATGGAGGTGTTTCAGTGATGGGGCTCATTACTAGCAGTTTATATCGACAGCGTTAATGTGGACTCCCCAGTCTGCAGATCAACATGATGTCAAATCATCATACTGAGACAAACCTTCCAGTGTTTGTGCAGCTTCCTGACTGTTTCCTGCAGCGACTGCTGCTCCTGCTCCGGTAAAATGTCCGTCAGTTCATCACAAGCTTTGAGGAATGTGTTCAAGACACGTTGGTCCAGTTGACCAAAGAACTCCTGCAAAAAAACAACAAAACCATCATTTAACACTCTGATAACAAGTTTGTGATCTAAAGCTTCACCTGGATCCTCAGATAAAACTGTGACGTCACCATCGTGTTCGATTGGTGCAGTGTGATGTAGTCAGTGTGATGTAGTCAGTCAGTGTGATGTAATGATGTAGTCAGGTCACACACACTGGAGGATGATTTTCCCACCGTGTGTTTCTTCAGCAGCTCCTCTGGGTTTCCTCTCTCCGTCAGACAGTGTTGAGCCATTTTAAGAACCTTCTCCAGCTCCAAACGTGACTCATCAAACCTCTTCATGAGGCTGCTGTTTGCCTCCACATGTTTCCTCCACTCTGTAGACTCTCTAATCATGGTCTAAACACAGCGACAGTAGCAGTGTTATTTCATAGTTTTAACACCTTCAGTGGTTGTTTAATATAAACCGGTCTGAGGTTGTCACCTGAGACGACGCCTGCAGGTCTGCTACTCGTTTCTGCAGCAGACTCATGTCCATGTGCTGGAGCGTTTTACTGCCGTTCATGATTTTCTGGATGGTCTGGTGGTTTCTCTCTATCACAGTCAGACACTTCTTGCAGCTGTGTGTGAAGGTCGCCAGCTCCTGCAGCATTCAATAACGATTAGTCTCCACATTAAAATTAATATTGAAAATCTAAAGTCCAGCTGGTCTGAAGTTACCTGACACTGCTGTTTAAAGTCGACTGGTCCCTCAGTGTCGGTGCTGCTGGTGATGCGACTGGCCTTCTCCAGCGCCTGATAGAAACCAGTGATGTTCTTCTCCATTTCCTCCAGTTGAGGTAACAAAGACTGCGACTCCCTCAGCAGAGGCAGACATCGCTCCCTCACCTGATTGGACGACAATAAAGAGCTTTACTCTCAAATCAACATCAATCGAATCTTAACTTTGACATCATCTCAACAATAAAGAGTGAAAAGTGTCTGTAAATATTCAGACACATGATTGTGTTGGTGACGACACAACATGTTGCATAAATACTGACACAAAGACACATGTGACGACGACAGAGCTGTACTCACCTTACTGAGCTGCTCTTTGATCGACGCCATCACAGCCGTCATCTGTGAAACCTCGTCCTGTGGAGTGTCTTTGGTCAACAGCTGCGCCGTGCGACTTGCTGCCTTACAGGCGGCTTCCATCGCCGGCACTTTGTGTTTGATTTCCTACAGGAGTCGGAGGAAACATCAGACAGAAGAAGAATGATCGTGTCTGTGTTGTTTCAGGTAAAGTGGATATAAAGTATGTGAAGTGTCTACCTCAACATCTTGAACAAAAGCTCTGACGTTGAGGAAAGAGACTTGAACAGGAGCCGTCATCTTCTCATTTGTTGCATCCATGAACATTTTTAAAGTGTTAATACCGTCTTGATAATCTTGCCTCAACTTATCCACTTCATCTGCTCTTGCATACTGTCAGTAAAACAGAGGAAAATGAGTTTCATGTTTATAAAACTTTGACTGTTTTTAGTTCGGTGTAGAGTTTAAAAACGCATTTACATGTTTGACTTTGACGAATAACTCCCTCCATCTGCCGTTGAGAAGGAGAAGCTGCTGCTTCAGATCTCGTGAGACGGTTTCATCACAAGTCTCAATGAGGAAGTTTCCCGCATCGTTCATGTCCATGTGCTGCTGGATCCAGTGAGAAAGGTTTCTGAAGAAATCCTACAACGAGAAATGAAGATGATGCACGTTATCCGTTCAGTCCCACACCAACACTAACCCTGTGTTTGTCATCAGTAAATGAGCGAGTGCACTGACTCTCTTGGCGTTCTCCGACTGGTTGAGCATCTGCTCGGCGTCCTCCAGCCACGCCTGCAGCGCGGCCACCGTGCTGCTGTACTTCTCCCAGTTTGAGATCACCTCCTCCAACATGCTGCGAACGCTGCGCACCTCCAACGCCAGGTTCTTCCACTGAGCCGAAGTGTCGCTGATGAATTTACTTACCCCTTCTGCTTCATCAACTGAGAATCAAACATGAACCAGTTCAGTTTAGTTAAAACAACACAGATGTCAACTAAAGAAGAAACAGTCTGTGGTTATTGATCTTGATCATTTAGCCATTCGCTTGATCATGTAGCACGTTAGGTGGGAAACATCATGCTGAATCAGCTGGTCAACTACTCTTAGATTTACTGTTACTTCTTCATGTATAAAGTTTAGTTAGAGAAGAAACGTGCAGCTCCACTGACACAAGTGGCTCAGGAGACAAGCAGAGACTGTCAGACTGTTTTTGGACTTACCTCTGTTACAGGTCTTAGACCCTGTAACATGAAATCAATAATAAGAGGCCAAATCAATATTTATTTATATATAATAAATGTACATTTATACGCAGAAATAAATAGAGTTTACAGTTAAAACTGAGTCTTACTTGAACTGTCAGATTTGACATAAACTTCTGCAGCTTTTTTAAGAGAAGTGAAGATGATCTCATACTGCTCGAAGAACCTGTGGCCTTCGATGAACGTCTGCAACAAACAAACAAACAAAGATCAAGTTGACTGATAAACACAAGGTGACACTGGCTCTTGTTATTTCAACGTACCAGGTAGCTTTGTAGCAGCAGCTCCACTGAGTCGCGTCGTCCGTATTTAATGATCCACGACTTGAGCTTTGATTCAGCCAGAACCAGAAACGCCATCAGACGATATTTAATCTCCCAGAACTCCAGTTTAATCAAGTGAGCGTACGAAGACGTCGACACAAAATTGAACCTGGAAAACAATTAAATTATCGTTAAACTTTGATTTGAAACAGAATCATTTCTGGACTAAAAGATGCAACTCTGATCTGTTGTTATGATGATTGTTTTATTGATCGTGATATTGATTGTGATAAGTGGGTTGGGTACCGTTCAGCCATGTCCTGGAGCTGCTCCGCGGGGACAGGGACCCCGTTCACCGATCGGTCTCTGTGGATCTGATGGAACGTTTGTCGGTGCATTTCCAAGTTTTTTAACACTTCCTGTGAAATCGAAATATAAAATCATTCCTTCATGTCGTTGGTGTTTAAACTGCTGTTACCAACACGTTGAAATGCTGTGCTACCTTATGCTGCTCTAACTTCCTGTGAAGGACGTTGGCCGTCTCTTCGTGAGCGTGTTGGATGGGGATGTCCTCTCTCAGAGCCATCTCTGCTCTGTGGAGCCAGGCTCCGATCACTCCCAGTGGACCGGGCAGAGACTTGTCCAGATGGATGTGCCAGTCCAGCAGCTGCAATTGACATGCATTAAAATCCCACTCTGCTCTACAAGAGTCAGACCCCAGAGAGCAGCCAAGCTCATCAAAACACTTCCACATGTTTACAAGCAGTCGAGCTACAAAAGAGTTTATGTTCGTTCAGACGAGTGGTGGACGTCGAGAGGAGCTGCAGACTGTCGATGAACAAAACCTCCTCTGTTCCCACCGCTCCACCACCACCACCCCAACCCCACCACCCTCTAACTCTGATTCAAACACTTTCACTCCACTGAACTTTCACTGGCAGTGAATAAATAGAAAAACCAAGCTCTTTTCTCTCATTATAATCACTCTCTGTGCGGCGATGCATTTATAAATAAGAGAACAATGATATTAATATTAGTCATCTGGTTGCTTTCATTTGGAGGATGAATAGTTATTGTAACTAAATATTTAAAGCAGTGCAGCAGCGTGTAGAGCTCTTACCCTGGCAGACACTCGGTCCCAGGCCTGTTTGACCAGAGCTTGGTCCACCGACAGTTTCCCGTCTCGGTGGATCGGCTGCAGCAGCGGCTCAGTCTGCTTCTTCTTCATCTCATACTGGACACGGAAGCTCTTAAACGCCTGCAAAAATAAAAATAGACAAACATGGTTGGAGCTGATGGATGTCTCTGTCAAAGCACAGCGTTACATAACTGTGCACTTTGTGTTTTCGGGCCTGACTCACCTGATATTTGTCAGTGAGGTTTCCCTCTGCTCCCTGAGCTCGAAGCACGTCTCTCTCCAGCTGCTCTAAAAACACCTTCAGCTCCCTCAGCATCTTACGCTCCTCTCTCTGCCACAGTCACACGGACAAACTCATTTAATCATTTTTACTAAACATTGTGCTCATAGGTTGAGAAACTTACACCAAACCAGAAACACACAGTTAAAGGAAAAAAAGACTTCACGTGCTTTCACAAAATTTTAGTTTCAGTCAAGTCAAACATTAAAGGGTTAAAGACATCAAACATAAACTCTACTACGTTTTAAGTCTGTTAATTCAGTAAAACATACCTCAAGCATTTGCTCTATATCGTGTGGACCAAACTATCCAGAGAAGCAGGAAAGCACACAAAGAGATTCAAACACACCAGAAAAGTCGTTAGAGAAGCAAGAAAAATGAAAGACTGAGAGGATGAAGATGTGATGAAGATGAGATGAGGTTGAAACATGCAGCACCACGACCTGATCTCTCACCTGCAGCATCGGCACCGACAGTGCAAAAGTTGGAATTGAGCCAAGAAGCAGCTTAATGTTAAAAAAAACAAGTAGATGGAGAATAAATGACTCAGATACTGATGATGACGCTGCTATGTTCATGCTCTCGTTTCATTCATTACAGATTCAGGAGATAATCTGCGGCTCAGGTTTACGACAATCAAACCCGGCAGAAGTGAAGCATTTTCATGAAAAATATACGATCTGATCTATCGTTACGATCTGATCAATGAGAAGATGAGGCGATTATGGAGGAACTGAGGACAGTAACAACATGTTGAATCAAATATCAGTTGAATACAGCAGCTAACAGAGAAATAACGTGTCGCTGCATCGTGATACCTCGTCCTGCTGCCCGTCGGCCTCAGAGTGGTGAGGGTTCGGATAATGTTTGAGGAACTGAGCCACGTACGTCATGATGGATTTCTCATCTGGTTTGTCAACATCAACATCTGCAGAGACACCGACATCATGTAATAAACTGGATGAATGATGTTTGGAACTGGTCTGAATGTTTCGCTGTAAACATTAAACTTCACATCTGAATTAAAACGCAGCTCATGTATGACATTAAAAAAGGGATTCGTGTTCTCATGAGGATAAATCGCTCCAGGCCTGACAGCTCATTACAGACGTCTACTTTAGTCTCCGTTCCTGACCTTATGCCCATAATAACTGTTTTAGTGCAGCTCCTCTTTGTGTGATAAAACATCACGACTCAGGTGGAGGAGACAGGAGACTGCAGAGCCACTGCAGACGCTTTCAGACCAAAACTCAGACACCGTTTACATCCTCCAGTCAAACTGCTCACGCACAATTTACTAACAATCGAAATCATATTCAGTTATTCTGTCTTAATGCTGTGCACCGCTGACACAAGGTCAAAGGTCATCACCTTCTGGATCCAGCAGACGAGGAATTCCCAGCTCGTTTTCAGCAAGTGAAAAAGCCTCTTCTAAGTTTTCTCTGTTGCTTCTCCTCCGCACGACGTCCATGTCCACAAGGTCCGGTCTGATGGCGTGGACCACGGACTGGAACGCCACGCCATCTCTCCAGCTGGGACCGAAGTCCTTCACCTCAAGGCCGTGATACCTGAGACACGTGTTTGTTTTAAACACAGTAACATCAAACATGTATAGTATTTATATTTATACCAATATTCATGAATATTTAAAGGTCGTCTGATCGGGACGTACTTGGCAGCCGTACACTGAACCCATCTCAGCAGAGCCTTCTTGGCATTGCCCTGAAATTTGTTGACCACTTTCCTCTTCATGGGAGGACTTCCTGTTTCAGAGCTGGCTATACTTTCTACAGATGAATTGCTGTTGGAAAGTGCTTGAAGAGCTGGCAGGTTGCTGGTTAACTCTTCAATCTATTTCAGAAACAAAAAGAGAAAGAAAAGAAGAGACGACACTATGATCAACACGGATCGACACTGACGTGTGCTGTAGGTCTGACAACGTGTTCAGGGAGTTTCTCATCTACACGAACTCATCGTTATTAAACTCCAGATTCAGAGACATGAGATGAAACACCACCTGGAAGTAGAGGATCACAGTCCATATCAACCCGAGGACAATTGATGGTCGTCCATCTGCGATGTCGGTGGCGTGAATGTTAACGAGTTTGATCTGAAACCAAAGACAGAGAGAAGATTATTCCACAAAATCAGTTACAACCTGAAAGACTGAAAATCATTTTCACCCAGAAAAAAACAAAACAACAAGTCATCAAAGCCAAGTCTTTGATGCAGGTAAGTTTATTATTATGGAGCAAGAAAAAATACAGCCACAGTGAAAAGTGAACCCAAAGGAAAAAACAGAAAAGTGTGTTCAACTAGATATTAAAGAGAAAGCAAATGTGCCACAGCACTGCAGAGTTTGACATGTTTACATTTCTACAACCGAATGGAGCCAGACTCATCACAAACCACTGCTCTGGTCAAAATGCATTAAAACGTGTCAGTAGAAAAGCATCATGACTACATTTATAGAAACAGGCTGAATCCAAGCGTTGCTTAGTTTACATCGTGCATCAAATGAAAAACAGTGCATACAGGACATGATCACACAGGGCGTTTAATGGCGACTGACCGGAGATCCTCGATACACAGACTGAAAGCACACGTGATGGGAGAGAGATCACAACAACGTCAGTCTCCAGAAACCCTCATGAAACCCAGATCAGATCAGGACCTCGTACAGCCGAGGGATTTAAAGATGAGTTATGTTTTAAGACGCTGCTGCTTCTCTCAGTGCTTGACACTAATGTCTATGGACCAGCTTGTTCTTAATCAACCTGAGACGTTAAGACACAACACAGAACATTTAAAACGTCGAGTCGCTGATTTTTACCTTCCTGCCTTCGAGGAATTTGAGCGCCGTGCCGATGTTAGAAACCCAGTGGATCCTCTTGAGCTGACGTCCTTGTTCACAGGGCTTCACACAGACACAGACCAGCATCACATTAAAGCACAAGATACTTTCATTCAACGTTTCACTGATTTAAAAGAACAATGGTGAAAACATAGTGCAGATGGTCAGTTTGTACCAGTCACCCACTCATCATTGGAAACAGAGGATAGTAAAAGTGTTAAAGCAGTTTTTTCTTACATAAATTAACCAGCGAGAGCAGCAAAGCAGCTTAAAGAAAAAAACCTCTAATCCTGAGATCTGTCTATCCTCCTCAACGCTGAGCAAATACAGATTGATGACACGGTCTAATTACTGAACCTCTCAGTCTGGACCCGTTTACTTCTGGGACTGGTGCTAAAGACCTGTCACTGTGGGAGACTCACAAAAAACAGCTGAAAACCTACAAACAACAGGATAATAATAAACAGATAAGACTCTTATCATTTACCACGTGAAGCGTTAAGTTGTTTCTCAGTATTTACTCAGATATTTGTTCCTTATAGTAAACTGGATGTGATCAAACATGTGAAGAATGAACGTTATGTGGGACTCAATGTAATATTCATTGACCTAAACACCACGGGCTACTCAACAGTATATTTAATTATGGATCAACACAGAATATTTGGTTTAAATCAGGAAATTATGTGAGACAGATGGAAAGATAGATAAATGTATCAAAGGATCGATCGATAGATAGATCGATGGACAGACAGATTAAAGTTGTGTATTTATTTACGTATTGACAAGGAAAAGTGTAATTCAAACATCTGTGATCCAAACATCTTAAAACTGTGACTCAGGTCCAGTAAATGTGATCATGTGATCACGTGATCACGTGTGTGATCATGTGCTTCATGTTTAAATCGCGTGTAGAAACGATGGTTGTACTCACTAGTCTCTGGCCAGACAACACCTCCAACAGAGCCAAGAGCTTCACCCCATCTTTGATGTCCTCAAAAAGGTCGTTAACCTCAAGTGGTGGTTTATGCTGAAGGACAGAGGACACAGATTATCAGAAACACATGCTCATAAAAGCTCTAGCGGCTATAAATCGATCGTAGGAGCAACACATTTCCTGAACGCTGTGTTTTCTAACAGTGTGAGAGGATATTGGTATTCTCAACCATTAGCAGCGATGAGGTGAAACCAAATGCTGTTTGTGAGAAACAGGCTTGTTAGCAACAAGCACAGAGGCTCCCTGCAGCTGAAAAGATGGAGCCTGTTCCTCAGCTGTGGCTCGGTGCCCAGTCCTGAGGCCGCGGTACTGGTTTAACCCGGACTGGATACGTCTGCTGGCATCACATCCACACACGGATTCACAACATCTATGTTGAACCGTGTTGTAACAATCAACCGACATTACTGCCGAAGTAAATGAAACAGATGTGTATCTGCAGAGAGAAGTTTAATTAAAAGGAAACATCGCCGTGGGAATTTGTTATTTGGCAGTGAATTCAGGTCGTTTCACAACTCAACATATTCATGACAGGATGCAGTCGACGGCTGATCTGGAGCGAAGCAGCGAGACGAGTCTGTTACCGTCTACGTTCAGTCTGAACGACACGTGACACTAAAATATACTGTAGACTTTAATTCACAAACAGTCGACTAATATTCAGATTTAATACTAGAAAAAGTACAAAATACATCAAACCATTATTTATATCTGACTAATCTAAGACAATAACAACTGATCTAAAACACACAAGGAAGTGACAGACAAACGTTGGATGAAGCAGAATAAACAGGAAGTGACAGTAATATGTTTATTTCTATTAAGTTTCTGTGGTGAAAAAAACATCTCGTTATATCAGATAATCATCAAATATTTCTACGACTGTTAATTTAAAACCAATTTAAAAACCAGAGAAACAGAAAAACCTTCTGTTCTCTGAAGTTTCTGTTAGCGCTAAGCTAACGTTAGCCTCCTGGGCTGTGACAACCTGATCCTCTGTTGTCACTTCTGGTCACGTGACTCACACAAGGCTTCTCATTGGTTCGCTTCTTCTACTACTACTACTGTTTTACAGCAGCTAGCTTAGCCGTTAGCTTAGCCACTAGCAGCTATCGTGGTATTGGTTGTATCTATGTGTTTAATAAAGTGGATCAAACTAATTGACCATTAAAATAGTTGAAAACTAATTTAATAATTGACTTTAATCGATTGATCGATTAATTGTTGCAGCCTTACAAAAATATTGTCTGTAATTTATCATTCAGTCCTGAGTCTACTGGTCCGACGAGTCACGAGACTGAAACAAGTGTGAAAATGAGTGGAAAGTGATATAATATCAGAGGAAATGGAAATAAAGGCTGAAGGGAAAATGTGACATCTGGAGGAAGTTCACACTCAGATAAAATACACTTTCACCCAAAAAACAAGAGATTCCAGTCGAACCGACGCTCAACTTTAACGCACCATAAACACCCCTGTCGATCTGCAGCGTAACTGTGATGAGCTGGGTCATGATGAGGCATATGCTACATTAGTCCTCTTGGTATTCACAGTGAGTGAGCTCAGGCGCAGAGCATGAATAATGAAGAATAGATCAACACAGCGACGCTGGCCCACCACATAACTGAGATTCCTCTGAAGTTTTAGGAGCCGTTCTTCAAACTATTGTGAACAAAAGACCCTCTAAACCAAATCTCTCTGGTTCCAGACTCAAATCCTGAGTCTGTGTCTGACCGGCTGCTCTCTGCTGTGTCATCAGCGGCTGCACCAACAAAACAACATTTACAGCTACGTGTCTGACATTTTGAGCAGTTTTCTGGTGTTTTGGTGATTGTGCTTCACAGCTTCAGGCTTGATGTGTTTAGGCTTTGTGCATAATCTAATAGAGCGTGTGTTATTTTAGGGTCACAGTGTGATGTAATGCAGTCGGTGTTACTGTTGTAATTTCTGAGCATGAACCCAAGAAGCAGACGACTGCCTGCAGGAAACTGTCCTCACCCTCTTGTTCTCCATCTGCACACAGCATCACTGTCCCTGCCAATCCTGTCTACACACACACACACACACACAGAGTACACAAATAACTGAACCCCCACAGACATCAACACATTACTACACAGGTAGACGAGCACAGCCTCCATTAAACCGACCATATGTCGACACAAACACTCCACTAGTGGTGGAAAAGCTCATCAGATCATCTAATCCTCTGATTCCTTCAAACAGAAGAAGTTAAACATGTCTGTGATTGGAGCGAATCTCTGACATGAACTCGTCAACGTTTCTTCAGGGATCACGTCCGAGCCGAGGTCGTGTTCCTTCCCCGTCATTAGACGTCATTATGAACGAGCGCTGGTCCATTAGACGTGATTTGATTTTGATGGTTTAAAAACAAGGCAAATGAGGTCATTACTTGCAGTTAAGTGAGTGAATTCAATTGTGTTGTTGGGTCTTATTAGAGGCCTTTATGCTGCATTCAAAGCTCTTCTTGTATTCAGTCAAACCCCTGGTCACAGAGAAGCTACATGATCGTGATGAGCAAAAAAACAATCACATGTGTGATTAAAGAGGTCAGACTGAAAGGTTAAACTGACAGTTTCATGTCAGAGGTTTAACGACATGTGGATGGAAACTGACACTTACCTTTGCTAAATGAGAATTGATCCATTTGGTGAATGTTCTCTTCTGCACCGCCTCTTGTTCATCTGAAAACGACAGCACATGTCAGCGATACATAAACATCATGTGACTGTCGAGCAAAAAGGACAACGTACAATGAGCCGGTAAAACTACATACCAGTGGTCTGATGATCAGAAATGAATGAGGCTGTTGTGTTGTTGTGTCTATAGATAAAACATTGAACACATCAACTACAGCTTCTGTTGTTATAATGTTACTGAGTAACATTAAGTAACATTACAACATCTAACATCTGACTTGTGTATGTAGTATGTAGTATGAGCTCAACGCTGTTGGACTGACTGCTCTCATAAAGAGGTCATACCAGGAGATTAGAGAGGGAGTGGAGGAAATTTCTGCCAACACATCGCTAACAACATGCGTGACTGTTCAGGTCACCCTCAGCCTCTTTGTGTTCTATTAATATATTCAGCCACAAAGCCTCATGCATTATGCAGCACGTTTAACAAAAGCACTGATTTCTTTTCTGTGGTGACGCCGTTGGTGCGACGAGGACTGATTTCTGACAGCCTGTCACGCGTGCCGGTAGGTTACTGCTGGACCGAGTGGCCATTTTTAAACATCCACCCTCAGAAATGTAGACGGTGGTCACGTGTTTGAGGAGGCAACGCCAACACACACATCAAGTTAACCCACAGGCTAATGCTTCATCACTGATGCACAGGGGATGCCCACTGAAGCATAGCACACACACACAGACACACACAACCACACACAAACACGCACAACCACACGCAGCTGTGAACATAACTAGTTGACCTAGTAGGATTCACCTACTAAACATCAGCATATGTTATGTCCCATATTAGCTCCATAGGACCGACGATGTCCTACTTACCACGGAGATACTGAAAAAACCCAGTCACTAGGTTTAAAGAAGTCTTCCTGACAGATACATCCTTATAATGAGCCATCCTACATCCCACTGTCCAGCTCTCTCCTGTGGCCTTTCATCAGTTCCCAGGCTCATATACGTGTCTGTGTGTGATAATAAGATCCAGTGGAAAATCTGGAAACACAGAAGTCCTTTCCCTTTTTTCCAGCAGGAAGCAAAACAGATCTGGCTGCCTGGTTTCCCCGGTGAAAGCAAACGAGCTGCTGGAGGCTAAAAACGTCCCCTCCTCCCTGATACGCTACCGCACACACACACACACACACACACACACACAAACACATACACACACACACACACACTCACTCACACGGAGGCAGAGGAGAAAGTCTAACAGAGAGGCTGATTTATAATCCCGTCCTCCATTCTTCCTGTGTTGTTTCCATCCAGAGGAGCCATGCCTGTGTGGATGTGCACAGCCCCCGCTGCACTGCCTCGCTGTATCATCATCGCAGTGTCTGAGGCTGGACCGGGATCAGCTCGATGCACGGCTCCACCAATCAGAGCGCAGGACGTGGTGATGTCACGGCTTTGGCTGCATTATCCCAGTTTAAGCTCAGTTTGACTCTCTCTGTGTAAATATATATAAATGTATAAACTGGCCTGTGTTTGATTTTAATCTTCTATGAGACTTGACTCGTTTCAGAGCATTAGTGCGTCTGAGAAATAAAAAAAAAGATGCTGAAGTCCCTGAAGGCCTGTTCTTTAACCAGCTGAGAACTAAATGAAAAGACTGCTGCACAAAGCTCATCATGGTGCAACAAATGTGAATAATTAATGTGGATGCTGGTGAAGGACGTCTACCACCTGCTCCCTCCGCCCCGACCGTGTTACGGTGACGACGGAGCAGACACACCCACCGCGGGATTCCCTTTTTAATGCACAGTATCATGTTAACGCTCTGAGGCAGATCCAAGCAGAGCCACTCCAGCTCCGACCAGACCGGTTCTCTATTGGACGTCTGCTCCTCTGAATGTAACACACAACAATGAGCCTGATAGCTTATCATCTCCTGCAGAAATGTCCCCTTTATTCTTTCAAGACCACAAACTAAAAGCTTTTCTGATCTGCTATAAATAGACGTGAGCCGTGGTTCTATTATTACTGCTCTAAAGACTGAGAGTGGAACTGGCCCAGAAAAGCTATTTGGGTGAAAATGGATTTTTTTTCCTTTTACGTCAAAACAGTGAAAGGTCAGAAGTCGCTCCATAAAAGATGTTGATGGCTACAAGAACTGAGAACAACGACCTTTTAAAGAAACAACACGATTACATCATTTACATTAAAAACTGGTCTGTTACTGGAGACAAAGGATGAGAAACACATGGAGTTAAACTGTATTTTATCTGTTAACTTTTTATTTTTTATTCTATAACCTCAGTGTGTGCACAGCTCTGCTATGTTTCAAAGAACAAAGACATTTTCAAGATGTGAAATATAAACCTCTATTTAACACAATTAAAATATAAATGAGTCAAAATGATTTTTAAACTAAAACATTTCCTGTGAACTGTCGGTTTCTGATTCTCAACATAAGGATGAAATGTAAAGTATTATTGTAGTTATTTACATAAACTAATAATCCTCATGTTCTCTGTTTTATAACAACCAGAGACTAAAGATCCGTCCTGGTCCTGGACCCAGTCAAGTGGTTCACGTCAGGTTCGGGTCTGGGTTGATTCTTCACATGTTGTTATGTCTTGCACATGAGTTGTTATTTCTCAATGAACTTAATTAATCCTGATGGAGCTGAGTGGCCTCAACAACAAACAACACACGGCATCAAACCGCCAACACATCTGCAATTCACATGAGTGATGGAGTACTTAAGATGATCTTAGGACAGATGATACCGTTGGTAATACTGAGCACAAGGTGCTTGGCTTCAGCGGCCTGTCGGTCACCTGGGACCGCTGTAAGAGCCACTCACTCTGCTGTTGGTCCATTTAGTGGAGAGCAGCTCCACTTAAGCTCCGACAGGCAACAACAATCACAAGAAATATTTGAGTCTGGATCTGAGCCAGTCCGTCCGAGCAGCTCGACACACGATCGTTTCTTTTATAGAAATGGATCCTGATCTTCAATAAAACACAGACGAAGCTGAGCTGGATCACAGGATTTCACTGTGAGTCTGGGTCCATGAGGTGATCAGCTGTTACTGACACTGTGGAGGAGAAGCATCTCCGACAGCTGACAACATTCAGGCCTGTTTCTCTCCTCAGCTCCATGAACACGATCAAACAGCACCACCTTCTTGGTGAACACGTTTATAAAAATGTGTGTTTTTATTTCACATCAAGTGGTGAATTACAGAGAAAATTACTTCTTTTTGCAACCTTGATGATTTTCTCCTTCAGACTGTGTCAGTTGATAATTTTTCACCGGAAGAACAGACCTCACTGTTTCTAATCAAACTGTGAGACGTCACCACAAACCTTCATCAGCTGTGTCATCATCCTGTTACCTGCTACGCAGCTTTAGCTTCAGTGAAACTCATAACGAGAACCAGCAGCAGGAAACAGGCAGACGTCAGTCATCACTGAGGTGTAAATCTGTTGTCATGCGACTGAAACCAAACCGATAAACACCACATGATGTAGCAACAAGTTGAATCAAATGCAAATAGAAGGAAAATAAACAGTGAAAAGTTTGAGATGTTTCTGTCTCGATTCACTGTTACAGTAGAAGTTACAGTAGTTACAACAGTATGAGCAAGAAGCACCATTAAAACGGGTCAGTGTGTTTTCACAAGTCAATAATTCATCAGATGTTGTGTAGTAACGCTCGCTGCAGGACGTCTTTAATGACAGGAAGCTGCTTTTACCGGCAAAAAATACTAGGATTCTGTTCTCCCTCTACAGATCTAAAACCACTGGCACTGACACGTCCTCCAGATGTGACCTGACAACACATACCACTTCCTGTCATGACACACACGACGGTGGCATTTCATCCTGCAGACTGAGAAGTTTCTGCACCGTTTGGTTCGATTTCCATCCACTGTCACAGTCACTGACAGATCAAAAAGATACTTTTACATCCCTACATATAAAAATCCCTTAAAAGTAAAAATAATGAAAATGAATATATATGTCATATGTGATTTAATTATTTAACTTTAACTTCATTTAGGACACGACTGAGCCGGTATCAACGTGATCAAAATGTACAAGTGATAAACTGTAATTAGGTTTTTCATGCGATGACTCAGTCCAACACCACTGTGCTTAAATACACGATATGTGCAACAAACCGGAAGCTCAGTCGCTCTACAACAGGAACTTGGCAATGCCGGCTCAACCACAGACTAATGTTTCTTCAGTGTAGCTATGGTAACAAACTATAACATGATAATTGTCCTAGTAATTGTACATGCACAGATACTGAACTGAGACTTTGACAGTCTGATGTCCTTGTAACTACGGGGGGACACCAACAAAAAGAGACTCCTGCTATCGATCAACTCTCTGACCAAGGACAGAGAAGGTGTCGGGTTTTAGTCTCGTTGACTTGGTCCGAGTGTTCATGAAGGCAGTTGTTGTGACTTTGTATCTCGTGTCCAGACGCAGATTAAATGTTTTCTGATGCGTCTTGGTTTCGTTTGACTACAAACTTATAGAAAACTTGCTTGAACTCATGATAAATTGGTGTGAAAAAGTCCCGCTGCAACAAATCTGGTCAATTACAAAGTAAAAAATCTGGTTCCAACGTGAAGACAAACGGATCAGAGAAGAGAATTAGATCGTGTGTCGACATCCACGGTTTCACAATATTTACTGAGTAAAACAGGTCGCGTCCTATTTAATAACTTCTCCATCGAAGTCTTTTTTTGTAGTTGGGTCACAAGATGTTTCAAGAATGAACATTTAAGTTATTATTCCAAATAAGGTTACGTTCTATCTTTGAAACAATAAACCTGGTGACAAATGATACAATTTGAAAGTTAAATTAAATTAAATTACGTAAATGAATGAATGAATAAAGGTCACAAGTGTTTGAGAACACGTCTGTTCAACGTGCAACTAAAAACACGGATCTGTGACGATCAGAACAAAACTTTAACTGGATCATACGTTTAATTTTAACAGCATCTTCTCTGACTGTATGTGAGTGTGTGTGTGTGTGTGTGTGTGTGTGTGTGTGTGTGTGTGTGTGTGTGTGTGTGTGAGTGTGTGTGTGTGTGTGTGTGTGTGTGTGTGTGTGTGTGTGTGTGTGTGTGTGTGTGTGTGTGTGTGTGTGTGTGACTGTGTGTGTGTGTGTGTGTGTGTGTGTGTGTGTGTGTGTGTGTGTGTGTGTGTGTGTGTGTGTGTGTGTGTGTGTGTGTGTGTGTGTGTGTGTGTGTGTGTGTGTGTGTGTGTGTGTGTGTGTGTGTGTGTGTGTGTGTGTGTGTGTGTGTGTGTGTGTGTGTGTGTGTGTGTGTGTGTGTGTGTGTGTGTGTGTGTGTATGTGAGCATCCTGTGTTTGTGTCAAAGCCGGCAAACTTCACATGGGCACGCAGCCCAGAGATTGAATCAGCACAATGTGCAGCAGCAGCAGCAGCAGCAGCAGAGAGCAGATGACACTTACCCTGCAGTTTCTGCATCACGTTAGCGATGTCCACGGACCCTCGGCCCAGATGTCGTGGAGACGCCATGATGTCTCCTGCAGCTTTGTGACAAGGTGAGCGACTGATGCTGAGAGCTAAAGATCCTTCACCAGAGTCCTGAGTGGGACATCCCCTCGGCCCCTCCCTCTCTCCTCTCTCTAATTTCACTGCAGGACCAGGTCCAATTGAAGCTCAGGTTTCATGCAGAGACGAGCAGGTTTTCTGTCCAATAGGAACACTTCTTCCATCCGTCGTCTGTAAGAGAGAAACATGTTACAACAGTTTCTATTTGGACCACACCTACTGTCAGATGTCATCTTACTACTTTTATGTTCAAGTCTTCTCTCAGAACCAGCTGTTTGACTAAAATGTCTCATTATGATCAGAAACTAGACTCATCTGTTGTGTAATTAATCTGCGTCTTCAGGCTCCATGTGATCTGATATGATCCTGTGATGACGACCTGAACTTATCAATGACGATGCATGTTATAGTTTGGTCACAAGACAAAACAAGAGAAGATCAATGTTCATTCATGTTCAAGTCACAGGAGAAAAAACACAAGTGTAGATAATTTAATTAACGACAGACATGTTGTTAATGTCACTAGAGACTCCTGAGCTTTTCATCCTCACATTAAAATCACAAAGTTTATCACCTCCTCTGAAGAATTAAAGTAGAAATCAGTAGATGTATCTGTAAATAAATGGATCTAAGAATATAAGTGTGATGTGACTGGTTAGATGAAGTTGAGACAAATAACAAACATCACATTAACCTCCAGTTATTATTATCATCAGCAGTTAAAACGGAAGTTAATGTGCAGCAGAAATAGAAAGTTCAGTGTGAAACTATGTTAAAAAAATGTGCAAACTGTCAAAAGGGAAGTTAGAAAATAGTTGAATGAGTTCGAGTTTGAGTCGAAATGAAACGTGAATATTTTCACTATTAGAAACTTTAACTTCGACGTTTTAACTTGTCATTTCTCTGAGGACACGTTCTCATATTAGATTTAACAGGAGATGAATGAATTAGGTCGTGACGACAAAACGACAGGAAGTTACTAAACACAACGACACAACACAACAAGAGACGAAGCGACTCGACACAACTGAAGTTAAACAACTGAACGACGCGAGAACAAAGTTACAACTTTACACCTTTAACATCTTTAACATCTTTAACATCTTTAACATCTTTAACATCTTTAACATCTTTAACATCTCTTACCACCTGCAGCAGAGCGGGATCACCCACAGAGGAAGTGTGTGTGTGTGTGTGTGTGTGTGTGTGTGTGTGTGTGTGTGTGTGTGTTGCCTGGTTGCCATGGGTAACGGTGAAAATGAAACATGGTGGCGTGAAGTGAAGTTTCTGACCACGAGGAGGAGCAGGAGGAGCAGGAGGAGGAGCAATAGGAGCAGGAGGAGCAGGAGGAGGAGCAATAGGAGCAGGAGGAGCAGGAGGAGCAGCAGGAGGAGCAATAGGAGCAGGAGGAGCAGGAGGAGCAGCAGGAGGAGCAGGAGGAGCAGGAGGAGCAGGAGGAGCAGGAGGAGCAGGAGGAGCAGGAGGAGCAGGAGGAGGAGCAGGAGGAGCAGGAGGAGCAGGAGGGCAGCAGGAGGAGCAATAGGGCAGCAGGAGGCAATAAGAGCAGGAGGAGCAATAGGAGCAGGAGGAGCAGGAGGAGCAGCAGGAGGAGCAGGAGGAGCAGGAGGAGCAATAGGAGCAGGAGGAGCAATAGGAGCAGGAGGAGCAGGAGGAGCAATAGGAGCAGGAGGAGCAGCAGGAGGAGCAGGAGGAGCAGCAGGAGGAGCAGGAGGAGCAATAGGAGCAGGAGGAGCAGGAGGAGCAATAGGAGCAGGAGGAGCAGCAGGAGGAGCAGGAGGAGCAGCAGGAGGAGCAGGAGGAGCAATAGGAGCAGGAAGAGCAGGAGGAGCAGCAGGAGGAGCAGAAGGAGCAATAGGAGCAGGAGGAGCAGCAGGAGGAGCAGGAGGAGCAGCAGGAGGAGCAGGAGGAGCAGGAGGAAATGTGTTTGTCTGGTTTGTGTCTTCTCATATTTTAGGATAAAGGAGTTGGTTCTTCAGTTCAGGAGAAAGGAATTCTGGGTATTTTCTCTGTAAATCATTTGTTCAACAAGAATAAAACAATCAAACAGCTGCTGTAATTATCTGTAATTATGTGTCCACATCCAGTCACACATCAACTCATCCTCCAACACTGAATGTGAAGAAAACACATTTAGTTTTGATACAAATGTTTTAATTGTTTTATTATTAGATATTATTATTATATTATTATTATTTGTGTCTCGTCTGTAACAACATGTCAAACATTCATTAGATCAGACATTCATCAGTTTGAAGTAGATGTTAGAGGTCAAAGGTCAGGACCCTGTGACCTCACAATCATGTTGTTTTATTTTTACCTTTAATTTTAAACTAATTTCTCTGCAAATTTAACAAAACTGTTCAAATTTAGACTCAACGCTAACTGTCTGAGGTAACTGAGGTAACTGTCTGTTGACCGTCTACTGAACACGGCTGCGTTTATTTATTCTGAACGACTGACAACCTGGATCCTCCTCATCCAGGTCTGGACTCAGAGGAGACCACCAGAGCCGCTGTGGAGGCAACAAGGCAGAAAGGATCATCACAGGATCGTAGACGAGCGTTGCTGAGGACGGATCTGTCACTTACAGGAGGAATATGATCGCCTGCATTTTGTTTTGACACATATTTAATTTACACCTTTATATTTTTTTACTGTTTTTCTCTGATGTGAGTTTTTAATTTATGTACATTGGATGTTTGAAATGTCCACATCATTTCAAAAACATGTTATTTAAAACATATGAACAGCCCTGATCATCTACTGTCAACGTGACTCAGATTAATAACGGATCAATAACAGTCACTACAGATCCTGATGGTGGTGGGGAGTGTTTAAAAATGCAGTACATCAGCGCCACCTGCTGGACATCTGTGGCACATGCACATCTTAATCAAATAATAAAGAGTTTGATTTCAGGTTTTTATGAACCTGTGCTCATTTGTCACCTCATGAGGGGAAGTTTTGTTTCTTCGGCTGCAGAAAGTGGTTTATCAGCCTGAAATTCAGCAGGTCAACGTGAGGTGGGAACAGCAACAATAGTAGGAAATCCCCACTGAGACTGGGTTTGATAGCTGCTCTCTCCTGTGACTGGGCCCATTTTCCATTTTCACGGCTTCGTTTATCCACAACTTTGTCAGGACGCTGGGACTTTTATTCACTTTATGAATTTTACATGAAACACTGTGAAACACTGTTTCTGATCATAACTGTTACATAAAACACTTCACTTTACAGAAATGATGCCAATAGAACAATTGTTAACAAGTATTGATCTTTAGGAAATGATGCAAAAGGAAACAGCCCAGTTTCCCAGCGTTATGTCCCACACAGATAAGAAATGCACCGGCTAATTTTAAAGCCAGAGAGGGAAGGAAGCATGACAGCAAAGTTTCCGCCGCAGCAAACACTGTAGAGGAAAAAGAAAAGCAACGAGCCTGTCTTGGAAAAAGCTCAGTGTTGGTCGGTCGAGTCGGGTGGAAACTAACACCAACTTATGGTGAAATAATGGCACAAAATGAAACACATCCCGTCCTGGAAATACTGAAATCTTTTAATCTGGGTGAGTTGAACTTCTCGGTTTCTGCTGATGGTCTGTGATGTATAAGAGGAGAGGATGTAAAAAGTAAATGTGTTTATCAGACAGAATAAAAATCAGTTTCATGTGTAAAGACTCAGACATAAAAACACAGTGTTTAGTCTGGAAGTGACGTGTCCGTCAACTCGTCACACGTTTAGATATGAGATTTATTTCTGTTCATCAGATGTAAGTTTAGTTCACAGAGTAAAACTGTTTTAACATCACAACGTAAACGTGTCTGACGTGTTTAATCACTTTGATATAAAACTGAACCTTCATCATGAAATAAATAAAATGAAATTAAATCTGAAGCTGAAACATTTTGTTCCTGTTTCTTTTTAGTTTGATTTGTTTCACCTGTAAAACTACAACACACACACACACACACACACCCACACATTGATGACCTGATCAGTTTGATCAGGTCCAACTTCATGAAAGTCAACGTGAACCGACTCAGCAGCTGTGATGTAACTGACTTTATGTAACATTGTTCTCAGTGTAGCAGCGATAAATCAATACACCAGAACCAATGCTTCACTCAGCACA
The DNA here is from genome assembly GCA_016801845.1 of Polydactylus sextarius. Lineage (NCBI taxonomy): Eukaryota > Metazoa > Chordata > Actinopteri > Polynemidae > Polydactylus > Polydactylus sextarius. Next base: position 15,453,700 of record CM028919.1, read on the forward strand.
TGTGATTCAGAGTTTACTTCTGGTCTCGACTAAATGATATTATATAATATAATAATGATAATAAATGTATCTGAAGATTACTTCCATCTGTGGAAATAATCTTTTCCACTTTTAGACCAACATGCTGCGTCTACACTCCACTAAATATTTCCAACTGTTATTTTCATCCTGTTTCCCTTTTCTCTGTGTGACTCTGTGACTCTGTGACTTCAGGATCAATAATTATCTGCGACTCTTCCTCTCAGGAGACATGATCCTGGCCTTCTGTCTGTCCGTCCTCGTGGGTCTGCTGCTGGGAGCGTTGGTTTACGTCTTGTTGACGTGGGCGTCCAGACGCACGGCCACCGCCAGGATCACCAGACGCTCTAAGAAGAAATCTAGATCTTCTCAGTCACAGAACCAGAGCAACCAGATGGGCCTCTACCGCAGCACGTTCCTGAGCGTGTACAGACAACCGTCCCTGGAGCCGGTGGGTCCTCTGGGGACTAAACCCGCAGAGACCTCCACCTTCAGGCCGCTGGCCAAGAAGAACAGGCCGTGTCTGGAGCTGGGAGAGGACACGCAGGTCGACGTGGTGGAGGACACGGCTGCGTCCTGCTCATCAGAGTCGGCGGCTCTGGTCCAAAACAAGAGACACTCGTTCTGGTTGGGGAGCAACGGACTGAAGGGGTTTCTACCGTCACAGACACCACCTCCGGCCTACGACAGCGTCATTCACGCGTTTGAAGAGACGTGCACTTAAAAGTCACGTCAAACACACAACTGACTGTTACGGTGGATTTTTACTGCGTTCAGACTGAACAACTCTACAGTATCATACTATCAAATAACTAACTCATTGAACAATTGTCAGATTATTTTCTCAATTAATCAATTTGTTATTTTCTCTATGAAATGTCACAAAGGTCGTTACATCTAACGTGACAAAGTTAACAAAGTCACGGACCAGAAGCAAACAGCTGCTGGTTGATAAATGATTCAACTGATCAGTGAACCTGACATGATACTTAAATTTTTATCATAAACATGAGGAGATTTTACTGTTTGTTAGATAATAATCTAAACCTCCAATAAAGATTCAGTGATGATTTTTATTCTATTTCTTGTTCTTTTCTATTTGATAGTAAAGATGGAGACATTAACTCTGTCGGAGAACAGGGCAGTACATTCATCACCATCAAGGTCTAAAATGTCAAAAATGTCACTTCAACATATTAAAGATGGGGTGAGTCGTGAGGTTGCCAGTTGGAGAGAAACCCCCTTTTTAAGGCGCAGCAGCAAATGTGTTGCTGGTTTTTCAGCTCGACGGACCAGACTCCGTTTTAAAACGAGGGAAACTGAGACTGAACTGGTTATAATCACCTCCGAGACCAGCTTGTGAGGTTATTAGATGTGTTAGTGGGGTCGTTTAGTCTGGATGTGAACTCCGGGGTGTATTTTCCGTGATTCCTGCCTCATGGCAACACGTTTTAAAGCCACAACCCCGAAGTGCGCCAGCGGAGAAAAGCGCCTGGTAACACGACGGATCGACGCGCTGGTCGGCGGCTGTCAGGTTGGTGCAGCTGCCTGTGATCTCAACATACATGTATATGTGTTCATGTGTGTTCATGTGTGTTCATGTGTGTTCATGTGTGTTCATGTGTGTTTGTTTGTGTTCGTGTGTGTTCGTGTGTGTGTGGTTTAACAGCAGCTGTTGTTGGTTTAATGTTTCCACCGCAGTTGGTTCGGTCTCGTCAGCTCGTCCAGTTTTGCTGCAGCGGTCTGATGTTTGATTCAATGATCAGATGTTTTAATGTGGATCTTTACAGACCAGATGATTCGTGTTTTATTATTAACACTTTAAATTTAACGTGTTCATCTGCATTCAACTAAAATGATGTCATTTATATTGACTGATATGTCTATTGATCAGCAGCTGCAGCAGCTGCAGGTTAAAGGTCTGATTCATGTGAAATAAAGATGATGTGACTTCATGTGTTTGATCTGCTGCTGTTTGACGTAAAATAGGAAGAATCAGACAGCATCAGCACCATGGAGACGGAGTGTCCTGATCTCTGATGCAGTGTTGCTGTTGCATAGAAACCGAGAGAAACTGTGAAATTCAAGGTTGATGCACTGAATGACAACGCTGCTATTTTAAGACAGAGCATCTCTCTCTGTCTCTCTCTGATAAATCACATTACTTGTTGAGTATCTTTTCATTTATATGTTGTTTTTTTTCTCCCACCTCTTCTCCGCCCTCACCAGGAGAAGACAGACCAGACATGGGATGGGCCGCTGGCATCAGACAAACCTCCAGCATCATTTCATGGAAACTCTGAATCTCACATCTGTTTGATTTGAACGAGCGGCGACGTTGGACCAACATCTGGTTGTATGATGCATTTTACTTCCCCGTAGGTTTTCCTGTCAGGAGCGGAGCGGAGCAGCCATTACCCTTCAGTGCAGCATCTGAATGGAAACATGGACTCGTTCAACGGAGGAATTTTGACTCAACATGTCCAGGAACTATGAGGTACGTTTCCACAAAACAAACACTTTGATTTCAGATAAAGATGAAAGAATAAGCTGTTTTCACAGAATGGTGCTGTCATCAAAATACAATGGTTTTATTCAGTGTTAAAATCATGATCTTATGTTTGGTCTCAGGTGATTTTTAAAAACTGTATACACTTGAGTAGCAGTAAAAAGTGCAACAGACATCGAGCTGATTCATGTCAGTTACGATTCAAATCATTTCTTCTTGTCTTTCACTTGATATTTCAACAACACTGAATTTTAGTTTGTGAAGAACAAAATGAGACAGACTGTCGATGACGTCATGAATCCTTGGAGCCGTTCCACAGACGGTGAATAACAGAAACAACGTCTGGGCGTTAAAGACACATCACACTGATTCACTCAACCACATCAAACTCATCAGGGTGAAACATTTCAAACTAGGAGCCTCTGAGCTCCAGGATGTTAAATAATGACATCGGTTGTTGTGACGATGTCGCTGTGACGTCAGTTCATCAGTAAACCAAGAGCAAATCAGCAAATTTACACATTTAAGTCAAAATGAATTGATGTTGAAATCTGACAGCAAATATTAACATGTAACTATTGTGTAAACTATATATTTTTTTATTAGACCACGTTTGTTTGGTAACTTGGTAACAGATGTCTCATCGATAACGACTGAAACAGTTTAATCTTGACCTTTGACCCTAACAATCTGAGAGAAACTGTGTGAGTCAAGTTATTGTTAGTGGACCTTCTACCTGAGTAAACCACATGGTGTTGTCACCATGACAACAGCGTTTCATCACCAGGACAGAGGTGTATATTTCTGCTTCCTCTGCTTCGCTCGCCAGCCTGGTCACTCAGTAGGGATGTTGGCTGCCGTGGAACATGGTCCCATCCTCTGCAGCGACTCCAACATCCTGTGCCTCTCGTGGAAAGGCCGCGTCCCCAAGAGCGAGAAGGACAAGCCGGTGTGTCGGAGACGGTACTACGAGGAGGGCTGGCTGGCCACGGGGAACGGGAGAGGAGTCGTTGGAGTGACGTTCACATCGAGTCACTGCAGGAGGGACAGGAGTACACCTCAGAGGATCAATTTCAACCTGCGAGGACACAACAGCGAGGTGCAGTCTTCACTTATATAATCTCCTTCCCACTCTTCCCAGAAAACGTACACATCCTTGTTCTATCACTGATCTACACATCAATGTTCTCCGTCTCTGCTGATAACACACTACCAGATAAAGCTTTAATGATCTCCACAGGGAAACTGAAACGCTGCAGCAGCATAAAGTGCTGAGGTAAATCAAGACGGCAGCATGTAAACACACGAGGTAAAAATAGGTCAGAAACACAGCCATGAAATAAAATGAAATATGACGATGAGCTGTTTACATGTTCAGAGATGGTGACAGCGCCTACTACTGTTATTGTGTTAGAGTGGATTTAATTTCCATTGTTCATTGTTTGTCTCAATTTCCTTCAAACTGTGTTTTTTTCAAAACTGCCTTCAGTGTAAAATGCTTCCGTAGCGTTACCATGGATATAAATCATGAAGCTGCCGGTGCAGACGCCACCTGTGCTGGTGAAAAATAGTAACATCCGCTGCGTTTGTGTGTCTGCAGGTTGTGTTGGTGCGTTGGAATGAGCCGTTTCAGAAGCTGGCGACGTGCGACATGGAAGGAGGCATCTTCGTTTGGATCCAGTACGAAGGACGATGGTCGGTGGAGTTGGTGAACGACCGAGGAGCTCAGGTGAGTGATCGGGTGAAGATGAGAAGAGACGTGTGAGAAAGAGAAGAATAATGACTTTTATTGCTTTTCTCAGGTGAGCGACTTCACCTGGTCACATGACGGTACTCAGGCCCTCATCGCGTACAGAGACGGCTTCGTGTTGGTCGGATCAGTCAGCGGACAGAGACACTGGTCGTCAGAGATCAACCTGGAGAGTCAGATCACCTGTGGCATCTGGACCCCTGATGATCAGCAGGTACATAAATAAAATAAGAACAATCACATCATTTTCACCTGCTTTGAATGCAGCAAATTAAACTGTATATCTGGAACCTATAAAAGTTTAAAGCGTGGCGTCCGGCGTCCTCAGGTCCTGTTTGGCACCGCAGACGGTCAGGTGATAGTGATGGACTGTCACGGACGGATGCTCGCTCACGTTCTGCTGCACGAGTCCGACGGGATCGTGAGCATGAGCTGGAACTGCCCCGACTTCCTGGTGGAGGACAGCACGGAGAGCGACACCGACTCTGACGACAGTATTCTGCCTCTAGGTACCGACACGTCTCCCTCAGCTCTCATCACACTCGTGTGTCTCCGTGTCTCGAGTGGAAACATGATGAATTTGTCTTCTTTTTCTTCCAAGTACGCAGAGTGAAGCCTTTGTTGACCGTCACCTTCTTATCAGGGGATATAAGTTTAATGAACAACTATGACGACCTCTCTCCTGCTATAATCCGCTCAGGGCTTAAAGGTGAAAAATGAATAATATTTCACTGTGATGTTCATGTTAGTTTCCCAACGTGACTCATATAAATACTGGTTCACAGATGTTGAAGCCCAGTGGTGCTCCCAGGGAGACCTGCTGGCTGTGGCTGGCATGGAGAGACATGGACTTCCTGCCGACTCTGCGTGTGCGTCCATCATGAGGAACGCCCTCGTTAAGTTTTATAATGTCCAAGGAGAACACATCTACACTTTAGAAACTCCTGCACAGGTTGGTACCGGTCCTGCCGACGGAAACCGACGTCAGACATGTTCTGCAGGAGATCGACAACTCAGTGTCGATTTCTGTAATGTGAATGTGTTTTCCAGAGGCCCATCACCACCATCTGCTGGGGTCACAGAGACTCTCGTCTGTTCCTGGCCTGTGGACCGGCGCTGTACGTGGTGCGCGTGGAGCACCGGGTGGCCAGCCTCCAGCTGCTCTGCCAACAAGGCATAGCCAGCGCTCTGCGAGAGGAGAAAGATGTGGGGAAACTGAACATGCCCTCGCTGCTCTGCTCTTACGTCACCACCGCCTTCATCCCCACCATCAAGGTGCACTGACCCCTGTTTTTAATTGCTTAGAGAAACAATCGTAGACAATGTCTCACCAACATTGTTACAGTGATAAAACAAAACAGCTGACAATGGCATGTTTTCACTCGAGCGTCCAGAAACCTTACAGCCCTTTCCTCTCTTTGTTCTAGCCCCCAATCCCTGACCCCAACAACATCCGTGACTTCGTCAGCTATCCCACAGCTGGAAACGAGCGGCTGCACTGCACCATGAAGCGAGCTGAGGACAGCCCCGAGGCCGGCGGACCCTGCTACACTCTCTACTTGGAGTATTTAGGAGGTCTGGTGCCGATTCTCAAAGGAAGACGCATCAGCAAGTTACGGCCTGAGTTTGTCATCATGGATCCAAAGACTGACAGCAAAGCAGGTTGGATTCACTGTGTTTACAAATATAAAACATGTTAATAAGTTTTATTTACTGTTTTTACAGAGAATATTATTATTTTAAATGCTTCCTGGACCCATAACATGATATAAATATAATAAATATAAATATCTCTAAATATACCTTTAAAGACAGTTCAGTTTGAGTCAGAAACTTAAGAGAATAACTACTGATCTAAAACACACGAGGATAAATGACAGTAGATACACGTTGGATGAAGCAGAATAAACAGGAAGTGACAGTAATATGTTTATTTCTATTAAGTTTCTGTGATGAATAAAACTCCACAACGTCTCGTTATATCAGATAATCATCATCAAATATTTCTACGACCGTTTACAACAGATTTGGGTCATTTTGACAAATTTAAACCCAATTTAAACAATTTAAAGTAACAGAAAACCTTCTGTTCTCTGAAGTCTTCGATGTAAAGCTGAGGGGGCGTGGCCTTCCATGCTGGCTGCTGATTGGTCAGCTGCTGCTGCAGGATAATAACTTAACAACAATTTAATATTCTCACATCAAAACACAAACAACACCTTCCTACTTCTTCTAACATCATCTGTCTTCTGCAGCTGCCGGTGGGAGCAGCAGCGCCCCCCACCGGTCAGCTCAGAACATGACGTCATTAATCGATCACTGGTGTCGTTCATCAGGTTAAATAAGATTCATGTTCAACTGATAAAACAATTAAACAACAAACAAACATCTCAGCGTCAAAAGATGAGCGTCCGTTCATCAATAACACAACAAGACGTCACGACAGAAACGTAAGGATGACGTGGTTTGTTCTAGCATGTTATACATCATCCACACCACCAGAGGGAGACAACACCCAACATGACACCAGCATCATCTCTGCACCCCATCATGAGTTTAATACCATGGACACAACCAATCGATTATTAAAATATTTGGCAACTGATTTGATAATCGATCTTAAACGATTTAACCGATTAGTTGTTTCAGCTCTAATCCAGAGTCACTAGGTACAGACCAGAGTGTTAAATTAACCTTTTATAGGACGAGTTGTATTTGTCATGTTTGAAATATGAAGCAGGAAAGTTGAACACGTCATGTGATCATAATAATATGGTAAACGATGATACGACGTGACGATAAATATGGTTTATATTCGTTCTCGATTCAGCTGCTTTGTTTGTTTGTTTGTTTGTTTCCTACATCATATAAATGATGTGTATTTATTCCTCCGTCCCGTCTTCATATTGCTGTACTTGTTCGTCAGTGGCTGATCGGATGTTTTCATCTCGACAGAATAATGAATATTCATGTTCCTCAAACTGTTTTTTGAGATAAAGGACATAATGAGATGTTGAAACATTTCACTGACTACAAGTGAAGTAAACACGTTCAGTGTTTAAATGTGTTTAAATGACGTTTCACCTCATGTTCCCGCCGTTCACCTTGACTCAGGCTGTTGATGTGACGTAACGTGGTCTGAGGCCTGATGCAGAAATAATCTGTCATGTGGCTCAGAGGTCAGACCGGACCTGGGGTCACTTTATAAATATTACTTTAATATCTACTTGTTTTTATAGATCATGTTCTTCAGCATCGTGTTAGTGCGTATGAAGATCCACTCCTGTTTACTGACTAACGTGTGTGTTTTTCAGAGGAAGTGTGTGTGAATCCCATGATCTCATACGCCGACAGCTGCAACTGCTCTGACTCCAGCGACATCGAGCTGAGTGATGAATGGGTCGGGAAGAAATCACCCAAGTTATCGAGAGGAAACAGGTCACGAATGATAAGACGATGAAAGTTTTACTCTGTTTTATTATGTCAGTTCTACAAACAATAATATTCATCATGTGTTTCAAAGGATGAACATGGAGTCGAGGAAATCTCCCAAACTCTCGCGGGCCAATCAGGAAGGGCAGCGGTCGCCACGGTTACCAGCAAAGAAGCCTCCGGTTCGATCTCCCAGTTTGACAAGACGAGAGTTTTCTATGGACGGTATCACTGAGGTACGGAGACGACACCTCTACGTTAGTTTATTGTTAAAAAAGAGAAGGTTGATGATGATGTTCATCCTATACCTACTGAATGTCTCTCGTTTAGAAACGGTCCCTCTCTCCATCATAGATAAACAGGATCTATTATTAATTCTTACATGAGGGGGTTTTATCAGTTTGTTTGTTTGATATTTTACTGTATAAAGACAAAGGGTTAAAGACTATATAATAATATATAATAATAATAATAATAATAAATACTGTCTGACTGTGTGTAACTTTACTCCCGGACGTCATCCGGTCTGACAGCTTTTTTTGTGGTTAAAAGTCTAATATTATTGTTTAAAATAATCATGTCATAATCAGTTAAATGTTGTTTTCTTACATTTAATCATCATCTCTAAGTAAATGATGTTTCTGTGTTTCACAGCACAACTACCTCGCTCAGGTCACATCCAACATTTGGGGAACAAAGTTCAAAATTGTTGGACTTGCTTCGTTCCTTCCTGCTAATCTTGGTGCAGGTAAAAGAAAGTCACGTTGATGATTGATTGATTATTATTGTAAATGTCAACAGTCACTGTGACACTTGTGTAATCTCTTCTTTGCTTCAGTCATCTATAAGACCAGTTTACTACATTTACAACCGAGGCAGATGACGATATACCTTCCTGAAGTACGAAAGATTTCTCACGACTTCATGAGTCTGCCAGTGTTCAACCCCAACGTCTTCAGCGAGGATGAGGACGATTTACCAGGTGATCAAACTTCACTATTCTCTCCCATTTTCGCTGACAGAGTTTAGTTGACACTTACGTTGTTCTTTCCCTTTTTTCTACAGTGATGGGCCCGTCTGGAGTGGCAGGAGACAATCCTCCCTGTACCGTCAACATTCCCATCGCTCCCATCCACAGCCCGGCTCAGGCCATGTCCCCAACTCAGAGCATCGGCCTGGTTCAGTCTCTTCTGGCCAATCAGAACATTCAGCTCGACGTCCTGACCAACCCGACGGCCACGGCCGCGGCGGCGGCTGCAGCGGCGGCGGCTTCTGTCCCCGTCACCGACCACAGCCAGGACGCGGTCGCTACTCCGTACCCGGTGCCAGCTCGATACTCCAACCCCGGTCAGGTGATCTTCAACGGGCTAGAGATGGGTCCTCTTCTACCGGGTACTCTACCACCCCCACCGCCACCTCACCACCTCCCACCGCAGCCTCACCCACAGCGCTCACACTCACAGCAGCTGCGGCAGCAACCGTCCAAACAGTCGCAACAAATGCAGACGCAGCAGCAGCAGCAGCAACAACAGAAAATGCATCATCATCAACAACAGCAGCAGCAGCAACATCATCATCAGTCACAGTCGCAGCAGCAGCAGCAACAACACCATCATCAGTCGCAGCAGCAGCAGCATCATCATCAGTCACAGCAACAACATCATCACCAGTCACAGCAGCAACAACAACATCAACTACAGCAGCAACATCAACAGCTGCAGCAGCTGCACCACCAACAGACGCTCCATCAGCAGCAGCAGCACCAACAACACCAGGTTCAGCAGCACCAACAGATGCAACAAAGTCAGCAGCAGCAGCAGCAGCAGATGACAACACAACAGTTTCAGCACCAACAACAGATCCAACAGCAGCAGCAGCAGATGCAGCTGCAGCACGAACAGATGCAGCAACAGCAGCAGCAGATGCAGCAGCAGCAGCAGCAAATCCGGCAACAGATCCAGGAGATGAGGCAGCAGCAGCAGCAGCTCCAGCAGCAGCACCAACAGATCCAGCAGCAACATCAACAGATGCAGAGGCAGCACCAACAAATGCAGCAGCAACTGAAGATGCAGATGTCGCTGCCTCCTCCTCCATCTGGTTACCCGACCATCTCCTTACAGCAGATTCATCTTCTGCCCCAAATCGCTCCTCCTTCCAGTGAACCTGGGATGGACAGGAGCGAACATGGACACACTCTGAAACCGAGTCTGCCGCGGACGTTACCGCCGTCCTTCAGCGACGCAGACGGGTCTTTGGAGCTTCAGATGAGGAAGGTGAATCCTCCTCCTCCGTATCCAGGCACCGTCGTGTCCGCAGCCGCCGCCACCGCCGCCGCTCCGCCTCAGACTCTGGTCACAAACTGCGACAGTCCCAGCGTGTTGGCGCCTGATCCCTGTCTCAAGAAGGACGACTTCCTGCTTCACCCCATCACGCTTCAGTATCCGACGCCTCTGGGCTACGAAAGGATCACGACCTTTGACAGCAGCGGCAACGTGGAGGAGGTTTGTCGACCGCGTAGGCGCCTTATTCGCAACCAGAATGCGTACGCGGTGCACGGCATCGGAGGCTCGGCCACGCTCAAAGTCACCTCCTCTGAGAATAAAAAGATTCAACTTCCGTACAGCTCAGCAACACTGAGTCGCCTCTCTGTCCCTCGATACTCGATACCGAGCGGAGACCCTCCTCCTTACCCCGATCCAGCAAATCAAGTAACTGCCACGCTTCCTCCTCCTCAGAGAATCGACAGCAGTCTGATTCATGCTACTCTACGTCGTGACCGCAGGGATGTGGGACTTAAAGTGCCACAGATGATGGAGAGCTCAAGAACCCTTCCCACCAAGGCTAAAATGAACAGTGCACTGGCTCTTACCTACCAGCAGAGGGTGCCTACCGCTCTGTACACGTGCACACAGTGCAGCAGCAACAGCAGCAGCACCAGTGTCAGCGTCAGCGGAGGAGGAACCACCAGCAGCGGCATCGCAGGCGGCACGGTGGTGAGGCAGGACTTCCCACCAGGAAAAGGTGCACATCACAGTACGATCATCGTGCACTCTAAAAGTGCCTCCCCTCTGGCGTCGCAGTCGTCGTACAGTCTGCTGGGAGCCGTCGACAACAGCCGCGACAGAACCGTGTACGTCAACTCTGCTTTCACCGAAGACGAGACTTTAAATCAGCAGTGTCACCTGGAGAAGTCTGTACGTCAGCTGACTCTGGGCGACGTCAGTTTGACGGTGAAACGGCCTCCACCTTACCAGTGGGACGCCTCCACCGCAGAGGAGTTCTGGCTCACCCCGGAGCAAACCATGTTAGCGCCACCTCCAGGACCTCACAAACCTCCTCCGCTCATCATCAGTCAAGCTCAGCACCTGGACGTGACCCGGCTTCCCTTCGTTCTCACCACTAAACCCCCGGCCAGTCCCAGCACAAGCACACTGACGTTCCCGTCAGGTTACCAGATCTCCCTGTCACCTTTTCCTCCAGGTGTGGGTCACAGCGGACCGCCGCTTCAGACGTTACAGAACCCTCCACCTCAGTGTCCCCCCAACGAAGTGGTCGCTCCGGTTCCTTTTCCTCAACAGGACACCAATCTGGTTCTGCCCCCAGGTTACCCTCCCAACCTGGCAAACTTAGCTTGTTGTCCTCTTCCTCCGATGTATCCTGGCGCCAGTTCATGTGCTGGTCTCCAGCTGCACCCCGTCAGCCTCCACCCCTGGAACCCGTACCCGTGCCCGCCGCCCATGCAAGACCCTCCAGCGCCTCCCCTCCCCACGAAAACTCATCAGATTTTAGAAAAACCAATTCTCTCCCCTCCTCCCCCCACTGCACCACCTCCACCACCTCCTCTTCCTCCTCCGCCTCCACCCACCGAGCTGCCGCCGTCCAAAAGTACCACAGAGGATCTAACAGAGTCTGCAAACAACTTCCCAGAGCCGTCGTCCCTGAATGACAGTCCCGTACCACAGGAGTCAGAGCGTTTCAGTAAGAAGAGTCGTAAACGACTGGACAGCAGAGCCGAGGAGGCGAACATGACCACGGTCTCTGAGGGCAAATCCAGAAAGGAAGGACGAGCGCTCTCTGACTTTAACACGCTCATTTCCAGCCCGAGGCTCGGAGGCAGAGAGAAGAAGAAGCCCAAAGGGCAGAGAGAGCAGCTCAATAAGACGAAGAAGATGAGCAGGACCACTAACGAGTTTCAGGACAGCTCAGAGAGCGAGCCGGAGCTGTTTATTAGTGGAGACGAGCTCATGAACCAGAACCAAAGCAGCAAGAAGAGCTGGAAGAACAAGCGCAGCCTTCGTATGGCGAGCGAGCTGGAGGAGATTAAATGTCGCAAAGCAAACGAGCGAGAGGATCGAAGTCTGGGCAGCCAAGGCTTCGTCTACGTTATGGCCAACAAACAACCGCTGTGGAACGAAGCCACACAGGTTTATCAGCTGGACTTTGGAGGAAGAGTCACACAAGAATCTGCCAAGAATTTTCAGATCGAGCTGGACGGTCGACAGGTAACGTGATAAGGACCATTAGTTCATCAATCAGCACAGCTGGACTGATGATAAGTTAGAGGATGATGAAGACTTTGAATTCAGTGTCAGCAGCATTTTATAAGACTGAAGAAACTAATAGTCGTTTCAGGTCTGGATTTATCATTTAAATGTTGTTTGTTTCGTTCTTTCTCAACCGTTCTTCTCTCCTCGTTCTTTGCAGGTGATGCAGTTTGGACGGATCGACGGGAACGCCTATATTCTGGACTTCCAGTATCCTTTCTCAGCGGTGCAGGCGTTTGCTGTCGCCTTGGCGAACGTGACTCAGAGGCTGAAGTGACAAGGTTATTTTGTGGTTGTTTGTTGTCGACTAATTGAAACCACAGCGACGTTGCGGTGCAGAGCAGCCGTCGGTTCAGAGGCGGTAGCTGAGGAAACGTTGGTGTTGTGTTGGTTCTTTCTTGCACATGCAGATAATTTAGTGCAGACAGAGGACGGAGTCAGTCCAGGTCAGCGTTGAGTCAAACTGCACCAGTTAGTTCACTCTTTAATAGTTCATATGTTGAATGTATTCAAAACCATTTCACACATTATTCAGATATTACTTAGTGGAATAAAGTTAAAGACAAAGTTAAAGAAAGTTCATGTTAAAAATGTTGAAGGTTTAAAGGTTTCAGTGCCAACAATGTCATCACTCTTTGATTATCAGCTAATAAAATCAATAACTGATTTACATTTATATTTGTGATGTTGAAAAAAAAAGATTAAACATCTTAAAGTACAGAAATATTGAAAATGATAGACGAAGTTTGATGAAGCCATATCATCATTTCTGATACAAACACTGCACTTTTTAATTTAATTCACTATTTAATTCACTTAGAAGTTTAAAATGAAAATATTTTTTATTCTATTTATTCATTCAAATCCCGTCATTTTGATTATTATTATTTGATTCTATCCATGTTACTTCTATGAAGTGGTGCAATGAACACGATCAATCACATTATTTAATTATCACTCAGCCGTTATAATAAGATGAAATAAAATAATCTGACAGTTTGTTCGTTCTCTCTTTCGTTTACAACAAGTCTCCTTTTGCCAAATGAAGCTGCAGAGTTAAAGTTAAAGAGTCGAGGAATAAAAAGTAGAAAACGATGTTGTGACAGTTTCATTCATTAATTAAAGATCTTTCTCTGTCCTGTTTTCACTGTTTCACTATGATGCTACTTGAAAACTGCATTTGAATGTGAAGTCCAGTAGTTCTTTGCTGCTTTAGATAGATGAGCTTGTGATGCTTCATATTTAGAACTGATGTTCCTGCAAAAGAAAATACAAACGCTGCTTGAACCGTGTGTTTAGCGAGTGACCTGACTTCACTAGAAATGTTTTGTTCCTCATCTTTACTTTGACATGGTACAAGAGGTTTGTTTTGATGTTACACTTGAGAAAAAAGAACGAGAACAATAAAAGAAAAAGGTATAAAATAAGTTGTAAAAAGTAACTGTCAGTGCTTCGTGTAGATTTGGTGCTAATGTAAAAAGAAACAACGTCGGGACGTTTGATATAGAAAGTTTTTTGACAGAAAGTTATTTTGAGGAAACGACATGAAGAGATTTTATTTAAAACGGCTTTAGAGAGACGTCAGCGACAGTGTGTGTCTGTTATCAGCGATACTGCCTCATCAATAGTCGGTTTTATGGTTTTTCTCTTATTTTGTGAAGGAAACAAACACGATGTGACCGTAGGTTCGTGGGACCTGCAGGCCTGATGAAGTGTAATAAAACTATCTATTGTTCCAAACCTTGTTGTTGTTGTTGTTGTTGTTTCACACAGACTGATTCATCATCAATCAAACGATCAGATAAATTTAAGTCACATGTTCACATCCACTGATTGTTATGTGTTAAAGACATATATTTATATTTATAATTGAACTGGTTCTGAAACAGACGGGCTTTTGTTTTTATGACCACCGGAAGTTGTGCTTTTATTTTGAAGGGAGTGAAGTAAAGTTGTTCTTGTGTGTGATTTGACATTTAACACTTGAGAAACAACGTGAGACTTTGTATCTGATCGTCGTTGAAGCAGTTTGACTTTTTCTCTCTGGGTCGATTTTTTTTTCTTCGTTCAGTTTCTGATCTGAAAAAAAAGTTTTATATTAAAACTTTTATATAAAAACACGGAAATAAGATGGAAACACACGAAGATCTCCAGACAGCAGGTTGGTGACGTTTGATACCAGTAATATTGACAATAGTAGTAATGATACATGTTTGTTAATTAGCGGATTTTAAATCAGTTTCTATAAAACAACGTTTCTTGTAAAGTTCAACACTTTCTCTTGGTTTGCTCCTGAAAGTGTTTTGATTTCCGCTGTTTTGACTCAGACAGAAACATTTCAGATGACTCAGCATCAGATCCTTCATATTCATCCAGGAGGAGGATGACCCGACAACAGACTCTGACGTTAATATCAATGGCTTCAGTCAACTTCAGCTCAATGATCTGTTACTCCATATTAGGACCGTTTTTCCCCACGGAGGTAATCTGAAGGAAACAACTCCCACAGGATTAAAATCCAGGAATTTATTTTCCTTTTTCTTTCACAACCTTGAATCTTAATGAAAAGATTGTTTCTAAATGTCAACAATTAGACACATTTATTTAGTCCACAAACACTAAAAATACAAAGAAAGTATCTAAGGATCAAATTAAGACATAGTAGTAGTAGTAACAGTAGTAGTAGTGTAGTAGTAGTAACAGTAGTAGTAATAGTAGTAGTAGTAGTAGTAGTAACAGTAGTAGTAATAGTAGTAATAGTAGTAGTAGTAGTAGTACTAGTAGTAGTAGTAGTAGTAATAGTAATAGTAGTAGTAATAGTAGTAATAGTAGTAGTAATAGTAATAGGAACAGTAGTAGTAATAGTAGTAATAGTAGTAGTAATAGTAACACTAGTGGTAGTAGAAGTAGTAATAGTAATAGTAATAGGAACAGTAGTGGTAGTAGTAACACTAGTAGTAATAGTAGTAGTAGTAGTAGTAACAGTAGTAGTAACAGTAGTAATAGTAACAGTAATAGTAATAGGAACAGTAGTGGTAGTAGTAACACTAGTAGTAACACTAGTAGTAACAGTAGTAGTAACAGTAGTAATAGTAACAGTAGTGGTAGTAGAAGTAGTAACAATAGTAATAGTGTAGTATAATGAAAGAAACCCTCTAGTGATGTGAAATACAGAACCAATGTTGTATATTAATTGTGTAATTATCATTTGCTGTGTAAATCTGTGTAATAGTAATAGTAATAATTACTGATGTAATGATCAATGAGTGATCACCAGTATCAGGTTGAAACTGTCAGTGATTGGTTCATGAAGCTGATCCTGTTTCTCTCAGGCTGATGACATGTTGTTGTGTGTCAGGCGGTGAAGAAAGGAGCCAGTCAGACCGTCATCGGACTCATCTTCGGCTGCTACGCCGTCTGTAACCTCATTGGTTCTCTGGTCCTGGGACGATATGTGAGCACACGTCATTATTTATTGATTTATTATCTCATCGTGTTATTCATATAAAAGTAACCGACTCTGGTGACTCTTCGTTTCTGGATCAGATCGTTCAGATCGGAGCCAAGTTCATGTTGGTTACAGGACTTTTTGTGTCATCAGGCTGCACCATCCTGTTCGGGTCAGTCCACCCTGACTCGCCTCACGTGTTTGTTACATTTGTTACATGTTTGTCACATGTTTGTTACATTTTGTGACATTTTGTTACGTATCTTGTGATTTGTCCAGTTTCTGAAACGATCCTGGAAGCATCAGTACGACTCAGGTCAAAGTTTATCTTGATTTAAAATGATTAACATTTGCACAAATTCTGTAAATAATCTGAACTTTTACTTCAATGACCAACGTTGTATCGACTCCTGAGCTGTATCTACTGAATCATTCTTCTGTTTTATAAAACCTGTATTATTCATTCAGACATTCAGTCATGTTTCAGTAAATATGTAAAGGTTTACTCCAGTTTCAGTTAAAAACCACAGGATGCAACATTTTTTTTAAAGAAGTGAATTGAGCTTTTTTAAAACTCCTCGGGGCTTAGAGGGTAGATTAGTTTCATTGTTGGTTTGAAGTAAATGTTTGTGAACTGACGCGGTGTAAAGATCGTTACATCCTCTCTTTTCTCTGCAGGTTACTGGACCGGGTCCCAGAAGGACCTGTCTTCATCTCCCTGTGTTTCATCGTCAGGTCCATCGACGCCATCGGCTTCGCCGCTGCCATGACCTCCACTTTTGCAATGACAGCAAAAATATTCCCAAACAATGTGGCGACTGTGCTGGTGAGTGTAGACGTCCCTTGTGTTTGAGGCATGTTGCTCCGACATTAGTATCACGAGAAAACAAAACCAGCATTATAGTGGGAGTTGTTGTCTCTTTTCTGTTTCAGATGCATATTAAATGTTTAGGTTTGAAATGAACAGCAGCAGTAACAGTACCAGTTTACAGAGCGAAGATGTGGTTACCTCTGATATTTAAGTGTCTCTGTTTTAGGGAAGTCTGGAGATATTCACAGGACTCGGCCTCATCATGGGGCCGCCAGTCGGAGGCTGGTTTTATCAGTCGTTTGGATACGAGGTTCCTTTTTTGCTTCTTGGTTGTTTTCTATTGGTTATGGTTCCCTTCAACATTTACATCCTGCCCACTATAGGTAACTGGAGAATCATTAGTAGTAAAGTGAAACGGTGGTTGTTTTATTTCCTCTGAGTGACGTTTTCTTCTCGTCTCTGTCCAGAGGCCAACCCGTCCAAAGATTCGTTCTTTCGTCTTCTGACTCGTGTGAAAATCGTCCTGCTCTGCTACGTCATATTCACTCTCAGCGCAGGACTCGGCTTCTTGGACGCCACGTTGTCCCTGTTTGCTATCGAGACGGTAACTGTCTTGAATCCTCTCCTCATGAGGTCAGTTTGCTGTAGGTTTGTTGTGTATCGGTTGATTAATATTTTTCCTGTTTTGGTCCTAGTTTGGTCTCTCAACCGGCTACGTCGGAGTCATCATGCTCGGTCTGTCGTTACCGTATTGTCTGGCTTCACCGCTGCTCGGTTATTTCACTGATAAATATCCCGTGAGTCAGAATTCAAGCTGATTAGACGTGGATGAGTCTGTCTGTGATGATGAACGAGCGTGTTGGTGTCATCAGGTCACTCGGAGCTGGTTCATGGTGATTGGAGGACTAGCCACAGGTGTTGGTTTCTGTTTTCTGGGTCCTGTCCCTTTCCTGAACATCTCCAGGTGAGACTGATCATCCTTCATGTTGGAAACAGGTTTAATCACTTTGTCAGACGTGTCTGCTAAACATGGGCCTGTAGCCAGAAGGTAGTTAGCTTAGCTTAGCATAAAGCTGCAAACAGGCAGCCTGGCCAGCAGAAACCTCATACAAGGTTGAATTATCACTTTTACAGTCAGGTTCGTTCAGGAGGTCTTCACAGGATCGAGGCCAGAGCACTGGTTTCACCTGCGCCAAACCCTGATGCTAAGCTAAGCTAAGCTAACCAACACTAATGTTCCACTTCTTCTGGCCTAGATAAAAGTTCAACAGCCAAGACAAAATGTTAATCATTGACCTTTACTGGACAGGACTCATCTGTCGCT
Organism: Polydactylus sextarius; assembly: GCA_016801845.1. NCBI lineage: Eukaryota > Metazoa > Chordata > Actinopteri > Polynemidae > Polydactylus > Polydactylus sextarius. The sequence continues at coordinate 15,471,536 of CM028919.1, forward strand.
TCCACTTGATCTAAGCTGTTATGCTAAGCTAAGCTAGGCTAAGTTAACTAGATTTTCAGCTCATAAAACAGTAGATTTTAATGCTCCACCTGTGTAATGAGCTAGACTAGCGGCAACAAGGCTCCACATCTCATAAAATCTCACCCCGTAATCTTTACACTTTGGTTTGTATAAAGGTTAAACAACCAAGATAAAAACATGTTAATTATTGACGCCTGGAGAAGAGAAGTCAGGATACTTGTCTCTGCATGCCCAAGTCCTGATGCTAAGCTAAGATATGCTGAGATAAGCTAAACTAACCAGCCTCGTTGATGATGACAGGTTGATGAAAATATTAGTTCATTTACATTTTCATTTATAATCAAATAAATAATTCTTTCTAATATTGAAATAAATCATGTGGTTTATAAACATTGAATATACTGTTATATAGTATAGATCATATAACTGTAATATTGATCCTTTAACTGCCCGTGATATTAACCTGTGGGTGTTTCTGTCCAGTCAGCTGTGGTTAGTCGTCTTCATGCTCGGCGTCATCGGCTTTTCTCTGGGAATGACTGCGATTCCCACGTTTCCTGAGGTCATCACATGTGCCTAGTGAGTCACTCCACCGACATCCATCACTGTTTTGTACATTTATACCAGAGGTGGGGACGTCTGGCTCCACAAAGTAAGTCCTGTTTTGTTGCTACTTTTTCACTTAACACAGGTGATCTCACTTCTTAGTTGATCAACCTGAAGAGCTGATGCTCATTAGAACCAGATGGTTCATGTGAACGAGGATGTGGCAGGACTTTACTTTCTGAAGCCGGTCGTTTCCACCGCTGATTTATATCAAGTCCACTGTATAGTCAGATGTGAAATATCTTTATATAATATATAAATGAAATGAAACAGTCCTCTCAGACCCAAGACATAAAATAATATATTATATGTAAATAAACAGACAAGACAATAAATAAAATGAGTGTGTAGAGCAAAGGGAAGTGGACTGTGAAGTCCCTGAGGTGTGTGTGTGTGTTGTGTGCCTAGTTTTTCCTACATTGTGGGGACTTAAACCTGTTTACACACTGAGACTGTGGGGACCTGTCTCCCATGTGGGGACAAAAAAGCAGGTCCCCATGATGTAAAAAACAACAAATGAAGGTGAAGACCTGACCTCAGGTCTGGTCCAGGTTAGATTCAGGTTCAGATAAAGGTTGGACCAGTGGTACCAACACATGGATCTCTGGGGTTTCTAGGAAAGTCTCCAGGAAATGACTGAAAGTCATTAAAATGTCCCCACAAGACATGAAAACAAACGTGTGTGTGTGACTTGCTGAACCTCGTCCTCGTAGTGACCAAGGGTTTGAAGAAGGACTCAGTACTCTCGGGATGGTTTCAGGACTGTTTGGAGCATTTTGGTCTTTAGGGTGAGTTTGATACTTTTTTAAATAAAAAAAACCATAATTTTCTTTTCTTTAATTTTTTTTTAATGATTTGATGTGTATTTTAAAGACAAACTGTGTTTTTCAGGATGTTTTATGGTCCAATAGTCGGTGGTCTCATCACTCAACACGTGAGTTTCCAGTGGGCGGCGGCAGTTCAAGCAGCTTTGGCGTTTGTTGGTGTAAGTGTCAGTTAATGACAAAGACATGAAAATAATATACTGTTACATTCATACACATGGTGTTTTACTGTGTCTGTTGTCTTTGTGATTTGTTTATCGCTGCGTTGTGAAGAACAAGGATGAGTCGGTGAAGATCTATAGAAGCTGGTTCATTTCTAGTCACAGAGTGAAACTGTGAAATGATTTTCTGTATTTAATCTAATTCAAACTGAGACAGATGAACATGGTTCCAGCTGTTGATTGTTGAGGGTTTGAACATTTGATGAAGACGAACAGATGAAGTTTCAATCACGTCTCTGTCCTCAGGCTCTTCTCCTCGCTGTGTATTATCTCTGTCAACGACCTCAGCAGCAAAGGTAATCAACCATCAACTTTTAATTTATTTATATGTAGTAGTTGAGTAGTGACGGTTTGTCTAGATCATGTGACGTGACCAGAAAGTAACATGTTGATTTGTTTGAATTAAAGACGTCCAGAGAACGGGAGCAGACAAACAGATGAAACGTCTCCTCTGTTGAATGAACGAGCCTCAGAAGATTAATTCACCTTTAACACGTTGAAACGTTTTCATATTTTCTTGCTTTGTCTTTTAAATTACAATCCACACATGGCAGGGAATGAGTTGATTGTTGTTTGAGCTTATTTTTGTCGTAGTATTGTTGTTTTCTATGAAACTGTAACTGTCTAACAGCATTAAAACATTAACACAAAGTAGAATGAATGAGATCAAGTGTAACATGAATGAATAAGTCACAGGACACGTCTCAGACTAAATGTTGGTTTTGTTCAGTCTCTGGTCTTTGTTCTCTGTCGTCACGATTCAGACATTAACGTGATGTTTAAAGTCAAGAAAACGTCACATTAAATACTGTAAACGTTCAATGATGTTGAAACAAAAAGATATTTTGTAAAATTACAGAAAACTGACAAATCAGTGATGTTACTGTTTTTACTTTATCATTTTATTTGTATTTGAGACAAAGAAACAAATGATTTCATCTGTGTTGAAACTGTTAATCTGATATAAACTGTTAATCTCTTAAAGGCTAAAAAACAACAGAGAAACATCATTTTAAATGTAAAAACTGTCAAATCTTTGTATCATTGTGCAAATCTGAACCTGATGAAATTATAATTTTAGTATTAATACACAATATAAACATCCTGATGTTCAAATATAAAAATAGTTTTTAAAACTAAAACAAAGTGTGTTTTATATAAAAACCACAGGAGCTGAGAAGTCGTGAGTCATATTTATTTGTCGGGTTCGAAGGCTGCGTTGCTTCGTCCTGACGGTCTCTTCGGTAGCGGTCGATCCGTTGATCGGACTCTTCTGGACCCTGAAACATCTGCATCTGAACACGTCTGAGACGACGCAGCTGCCACGTCGCACTTCTTCACCTTCTTCTTCCTCCTAGTTCTGAGGACAAAACCAGCGACGTGATGATTTTAAATAAGACACATAGAGTCTCGTCTATTCAACTCGATGAAAACAGTAAAATATTTAAACCACGTTCTTACTTTGTATCAGTCAGCTCAGGATCAGTGTCAGAAAGCGTTGGTTCAGAAAGAAACTTTAGTTCCCCAGAAGAACTGATTGCAGCAGAAACCTTCAATGAGGAGGAGGAAGAAAACATGAAGGAGGATGAAACACCAAAAACAACCACCACAGTCACAAACATGAAGAAAAACTTCAGTTTATCAACAACATTTCAAACACAAATGTTTTTTTTTTAATGACACATGAACACATGAACACATGAACACATGAAGACGTGAACTCTGATTGTTTGTGATTGAACTGTTCTGTTGACACCAGTTAGTTTTAATCTCCCTACAGACGAGAACGACGTCTGTATTTATGTTCTGAGGTGAGGAATCGTTTTACTGAAACACCAAAGACACAAACAGACTGTGACTCATTTCAGTTGTGTCATAAAAGTAAAACCTGCTGTTTCAGACACTTCCTGTTTCACCTTCTGGTCTGAATCAACTTGTGAAGAAATAAGAAGAAATGACAGAGTGAATCTTCTTACTCTGGTCGGCGTCGACCTCTCAACGACCGTCTCCTCACCGAAGTCTCCTACAACGATAAAACGCGGTACCGTTCGTTACTCAGACCTCTCCTCTCTTATTGAACGCTCGTAAATATAATCCACTTACTCTGATCCACCACGTAAGACGCTGGGAAATAGCCCTGCTGCCCGTCGACCAGACGCCCGAACCACCAGCTGTCGTTGTCTTTGTACAACACGTGGATGACGTCACCGCGGCGGAGGCTCAGCTCATCTGACCGGTTGGCTCTGTAGTCATACAGCGACACGACCTGGACATAAAACAACATCAAACAACAAACAGTGAGAGACTGAAGAAGAACCTGTGTCTGCATGTGTCAGTGTTGATACTCACCACCTGATGAACTGCCTCTGTCTCCACATGAAGCTGATCAGTCTGTTACACAAACAACACCATCAGTGTTTCCATCACACTTCAGCAGATTCACTGTTTGAAATGAGGAAATGAAGGTTCATCTCACCGACTGCAGCCTGAACGATGAAGCTGTCACACGCTGACCGACCGGAGTGAACCTGCCTGTGATCGAAACAGAAGAGAGAGTCGATGTTTCAACTGAGCAGAAACCTTCTGACTGTTTCTAAAGGTGAAACTTACGGACACAAGTGAAAATGACCAGAGGTCCGTCTCTGTCTCTGTGGACGCTGAACATGCTGCTTCACTCTGTCTTTACCATGAGCAGCTATAATCTAACAGCTATTTGACCTCACATGCCAGAGATACAGTCACACTATTCACTGGTTAAATCACTACGTGATTAACTGAACAAGCCACTGACGACTGTGGGTGCTGAGCGTCGCCTGAGGGATAAGCTGCTCCGCCACCGAGCCGCTCAGCTGCAGTTTGGAGTGTGGAGACAGAAGAGATGGAGGTAACGACGAGTTTAATCCCGTCTGGAAAACAAAAGACCTGACATCACTTACACAGCAATGTTTTTCACTGAAGACGGCTGCATTCAATAACTAGAATATATAATATACTATAGATAATAATATAGTATTACAGAGATGATATAATATAGACAATGATATATAATATACATGATGTGTAGATCTGCTCAGGTCATGTGATGCAGATCTTAAGTTTCCTTTAGATCAGTAAAACACAGAATGACACAATGACGACATGAAGAATAATAAACTATCAAACAGTTTTTACTCTAATGTTTCCTGATGATAAACTAAATATTTCCATGACGATGTGTGTAAAGATGCGTCGATCCAAACACTCACAGTGTCTGACGAGAAACTCCTTCCTGTCTGAATGATGCACATTTTCTCTGCAGAGACAGAGACAGAGACAGACAGTTTTTCAGGTAAACGAAGAGAATAAAAGCTGATGAATGCAGCAGTATAGTGTCTGTATAGAACAGTATAGTGTCTGTATAGTGATATGACGTAGTGACTGAATCACAACGCACCATGTTCATAAATGTATCCAGACGTTGAAGCTCCTCGATGAGTTTCCTACAAATCAAACAGTGACGATTTAAACCAGCTCTTCTTGTTTCTATATAAATATATTTATATAGAAAGTAACAGATTATTCACCAGAACGGAGTCGAGCTGTTCTCTAACACACTCCATCTTCAGAGCCAGTCTTGTTGCGTGTGTGAACTGATCCATGGCTGAAGCAGCAGGTCTGTCCGTTAACCCTGAGGGATCAGGTCTCATGGTTTTATCTGTTGAACCAGATCTGCTCGTTGTTTTTATGTTGTGAACCTCCAGCTGGGACACTGGAACAACAGGACACTGTTACATACAGCAACTTCATGAGATGAGGAACTAATGAGAGACGTGACCCTAACAAACCTTTGCGGTCGTACAGGTACACGTGGACGGGCTGACTCTGACCGAAGCCACAGAACGCCACCATGTTCTCGTGAGGGTGGAAGGTGACGGCATGGAGGGCGGTGGGGTAACACAGCTCAGAGTAAACTGCCACTTGGTCACCTGGGACGACGAAACACAACAGCTGACACCTGACGCCACCTGGTCGTCTGTCCTCTTTATGACAGAAAACAAACAGTCGTTACCGGTGTCGACGTTCCAGACGTACGCCATCCCGTCCTCGCTGCCAGAGAAGATGAAGTTCCCACACGGTGTGAACGTGCTGGAAATCCTCTCCCTGTAGTTTGTGGCTCCAGTGTATTTCTTCACAGCCAGACTGAAAGAAAACAGTTAGAACATAATTTAAGTTTAGAGACTGAACACGTGATGAAGCATCATTCAATACTTGTTCTGTTTCATATGTTTCTTTCTAATTTCCTGTGGGTCAGACAGGACCGTTAAAGTCTGGAGGAGTTTACATTCTCAGGTCCATCATCCTCAGGACGCTGTCTTTAGCGTGGATGAGGAGACACCGTCCGTTAGGATGAAGCTGCAGCTTGTTGATGGGGACGCCCTTCAGTTCACTCTCATCAATGTTCTGACAGAAGACAACACATACGAGTCAGTTACACCTGAGGATTATAAACTAGGATGTGTTTTATATGTATTATATATACTGTATGTGTGTGTGTGTGTTATATGTGTGTACCCTCTCTATGCACCAGCGGTGACACGACTGTTGTCTGTTGTCGGATACTGATGTTTTCCACACAACGATCAGACCTGTGTTGTCTGCAGAGAACATCCTCCTTCCTGTTACGACACAAAACAAAAAAAACTCTGACACATTCAGTTCACAGAGGAGAACAATCATCTTTAAAATCAGGTCAGATATGGAAAAGACATATCTGACACACATTAAACACATCAGAGGATGAAACACCTCAGTGTTTACGTCCAAACTGAAACATTCATGAGGCTTGTTCAAGGGTGTGTGTGTTTATGATCATGAATGAAACATCAAAGTCAAGTTCGGTGACTAACACACAGTTTAACAGCTACGCTGGGGTTCAGGGTTATCATCAGCTTCTATCAGTTCTTATCATCATAAAATTTGCACCTTCAGAGTCAAAACAAACAGTGTTGATGAAACCGTTGTGACCCTCAAACTCCTGCAGCAGCTGCCCGTTCACATCGTTCACGTCGAGCCTCCAGACCCGCAGCAGACAGTCGTAGCCTCCGGTCACCACCAGGTTCTGGGCCGTGGGGTGGTACTGGGCGCAGTAGACGAAGGAGGGATGAGTCAGAACCTTGTAGGCCGTTCCCACCAGACTCTCCACGTCCCACTCTCTGAAGACGAAGAGAAAGAAACATGAGGATGTGATGATGTGACAGTAACTAGTCACCATTGGCTACAACTACAACCAAAAACTACAACATGAGAGGAGATCTGACTCCACCCAGAGGCTCCGCCTGGAACAACACCTCATCCACCACTGACGTTAGTTTCATTGTAGAAACTGAAACTCACCGGACCGTTCCGTCAGAGGAGGCAGATAAAAGTCTGCAGTCGTCTCTGGACCAGCAGAGGTCGTAGACTATTTTCAGATGACCGTTGAAGGCAGCCAACACTTTACCAGAGGGAATCTCATACACTGGAGAGAGAGAGACAGAGAGAGAGAGGTAGGTAGACAGAAATTGATTTAAACTACTAAAACACAGCGTAGTTTCATTGTCATTGTTTGTGCGCTTGGAGCTCGGTAGCCGCTGACTCCTGAGGTTGTTAATGTCTAACACTGAGTTAATGAGCTGAGTATTTATGCTGACAAGTCCAGAGTAACTCACCTACAACAGGGAAAGCATCGCTGTCAGCACAAGCAGCAGCCAGGATCGTTCCAGCGTGAGAGAAGAGCACCGTGAAACAGCCCATCTTCCCCCCACGGAAAGCCTGAACAGGTTTATTAGGAATCCGACAGACCTGAACAGAAAAACACGGATGAGGTTTCTACAGTCGACATGTGAGTCCAGGACCAACCAGACAACATGAAAATACATCTGAGATCAGTAGATGGAGTCTCTGCTGTGTCTGATGATGAACTGAAGGTTAAAGGTGAAGAATCACCAACCTGACCGGGCAGCCTGCTCCACCTCAGCCCCGGGGTCTTCTGGTCCAGATGCTGCATCAGGTTTCTCTTGGTGACCTCGTCCTGTAGTTCAGTGTAGGAGGTGCTGCCTCTCTCCTCCTGCAGCGCCATCATGGACCTGATGCTGGGATCCACCTTCAGAACAAAACACCTTCATGAGTCACTGAACATTATCTGTTTAACTGATATATAACATGTCATATTTACATATATACACATATACATCAAATATACATAAACTCACGTGTTCAGGGAGTTTAATGCCTTTCACTGTAACATAAAGTGTAGATGCGTATTTGTGTCGAGGACTTCTCCTCCACCACTCGACCACGTCTATTGTCTTAGTTTGTCTCTTTGACCGAGGAGGAGGACAGAAGAGCTGCAGACGAAGTTTACTGTCGATGTTCAACACGTCGTTCGTACCAACAAGCTACGGAGGAGGAAATAAAACACACAGAGTCGTCTGTTGTTACAAGTGTCTCAGTCAAACACATTATATTGTACATATACTGTATATAAACGTTACATGCTGTCGATACCTTGAGGAACGCCCACGCGATCTTCCTGAATCCTCGTTCATGTTTGTCAGTGTCAGCGTGAAATCTGGCTTCTTCCATAGTTATGAAGTCCAGGATCTTTACATGATGTTTGAATGGAAAACAATTATTGACATCAACATTGAAACTATCAGTTTATTTCTAAATGAAGTGTGTCTTACTTCAAAGAAAAGTATGACTCTGGGACTTTCCTCCTTCTGTTCAACAAAGTAGCCGAAGCGTTCGTTGAAGATGATCTGCTCCTGCCACTCAGGGATGATGGATTTATTCTTCTTGAAGTCAAACGGTTGAGTCATGATGGGGAGAATGTGGTCGACGTTCTCCTGCTCATAAAACGACGACACCGGCCGATGGCTGAGAAAAACAAGACCAGATTCACTAAAACAAATAACTAAATAGGAGAAGACAGTTTCCCTTGTTAAACTGGGATGAAACAGATAAAAGCAGAGCGTGTCTGTTCTCACCAGTCTTCTTTCTTCACGTATTGTCCAGTCAGTTCATCAACGACATGAATCTTCACCATCGGATGTGAGATGAGTAAATCTGTTTTGAGACGATCTGTTCTGTGAACAAAAACTCCCAAAACAAGACTCTCATCAAACGCTGGTTTCTGTGGAGCTTCTGCTTCAGTTTCACTTTCTTCTCTCACGACTTCCATAAAAACAAACATATGACACGAATCAGCATCAGACGTTCCACCAACATTCAAAGAAACGTAAATGATTAGTGACGTTAACGTCCGCTCACCGTGTTTCTTCTTCTTCTTCTTCTTCTTTCCTTTAGATTCTGGTTCATTTTCTACGTCAGCGTCTTGTTCTGCTCCTTCATCTTGATCCCTGATGGGACAAAAATATTCAATCACACATCAAGAACTGATAAAAAACAAATCTCTGTATATCTACTCATAGAACAACAAAAGAAACACAAACCCCACATCTGACTCTGTCACCACAGATTTCAGCTTCTTCTTTTTCTTCTTCCCAACATCATTATTCAACGTGACGACGCTCTCTTCTTCTGTCTTCACCTTCGTTTTCTTCGGAGTCCGTTTTTCTTCTTGGACAATCTGTTGCTGATATTCATGCAGCAGTTTGTCATCAGCATCCTCTAGCTGGACGTCTGCTTTGGCCTCTGTGTCTTTACTTTTCCCTTTCTTGATTTTTCTCTTTGTTATCTTTCCACCATCGACATCGTCTGTGTCAGCGGTGACGTCTGCGTCTTTCTGGTCGTAGCCGGTCGTGTCTTCAGGTCCGGGGAGAGAAGGAAGCTCTCTCTTACTCTTTGTCTTAGTTCTTGACGTGTGAGTCTCTTCCTGGTTCCTGCTGTTGTTTATATTCACCTTCTCTGCTATTTCTCTCTCTCTCCGTTTGTTCTTGGTGTAACGAGGGCTGCCTTGTTCAGGGTTATACGTGTTCTGGAGGATCGTGTCATTATCTTCTGTTTCTTTCTCAAGGTTCAGATTCTTCTTTAGGTTCTGAAGCTGAAAGGAGCAAAATGAGACACGTCAGTATGTTTCTGTTTTAGGAGATTGAGAGTTTTAAAGAGTTTATGTTGCTGTCAGTGGGTCTTAGAGGAAGGACATGAACATGCGCGTTAACAGAAAACCAGCAGGTTGACAATTATAAAAACATGAACACGTCTCATTCATTCACATACTGCAATAGTCTCCTGACTCTCAGTGTTTCTCTTCTTCTTCTTCTTCTCTGTTTCTGTGTATTTCTTGAAGACTTCGTTGAATCTTTCTCGGGTCTTTGCTCGTTCTTCCGTTTCACCTGTAAAGTGTTTTATTGTCATTAATACCAGAAGATCAGATGACTTGAGGTAAAACAAATCAATAACAATGTATGGATCAGTTAAACTCACCTGCTGGCATCTTCAGGCCTCGTGAAGTTTATCATTCTGTTTAATATGAAAATAAAACGAATCCTGATGAAAACTCATCGATATAAAAACTGTTCAACATCGACGGTGAATAAACCTCTGATGATGTTTAAAGTTGATTTAATCACAGAATAAATCTCTCAGTTAAACCACATCTTAGTTCGTGATTTATCTTAAAGTTAAAAACGTCAGTTAGCATCGCTAGCTAGCTCGCTACATGCTAAAGTTAGCTCAGTGTCGTTACTAACTGATCACGTTTCAGTAACATCTCTGTTCTTCAGCTATTGATTCGCTTCTTTAACTAAACTGATGTCGTCGTCATTGATTATTGTTGATTAAACTTTGTTTTCATCTTCGTTGCAGTGATTGTTTGTTTGTTTCGACGGATCCGACCGACGACGCTCCGACGGTTTCCAAGTCAACAACGGAGCCGGACGTCACGACGACGTGATGACGTGATGACGTAACACACAAACAACGGGATTAGACCAATGACACGAGGCTCTGGACGGAAAGACACAACGTCATTACGTAACAGCAATGGACGTGACTCATAAACGTCATGACGTTTGTTGTGTTGGAATTAAAAAAAAACATTAAATAAAAAAATAAATTATTTATAAGTAAATGTAGAAAAAATAAACAACTCAATATAAAATAAACCATAAATCACATTAAAGAGACTTTAATTCACATTTACAAAGACGATTAACCAGCGTCAATATCAATAACCTGCTCTAGTCAAAGTATTAATCAGTAGAATGTATCCAAAGTATCTTATTATGGTCAGATATTATTGATTATTGACACTAATTCAACCACATTTTCCTGCTGTCGTATTGTTTTATTCCACACCGCGGTCCATATGATGTTTATATATTTTGTGTATATAATGTTTATTCTTTGTTTTATGTCTGTGTTTAAATTACACTGGAGCAAAGGAAAAGAGCCAGATTCCTTGTATGTGTTCACGTACTTGGCCAATAAAGCTGATTCTGATCTAATCTTTAATCTGAGGGAGGACGTTTTAATAACCACACTTATTTATCTAACTGATAAAACTCAGACACATTAACAACATCGACTTCACACTGTTTGTTAATTATGAGTCAAATGTCTGAATCGTTTTAAAATAAAACACTGATTTAGTTTTGAACAGTGTTGTGTGTTTTATTAATTCAACTTTAAAATCTACATTATCATCTCTTTATCACAGTTAACTGACTTTAATATAATATGATAATACAAGTAATTATTTTAAATATTAGATATTTTCTTTCATGTAAAATTATTCAACATAGTGTCACAAATAACAATCACATCAAACCTGGTTTTAACAGTAAATTTTACTTAAATAAATTACAATAAATCGTTTCATTTCCAATCTTTAATCAGTTTAAAGTCAAAAACGTCTGAACGCGCAGGTTTACTCCGCAGTCACGTGACGTCGGTGGGCGCGTCCTGGTCCAACAGGTGCAGCGTCTTTGTTCAACGGTCTCGGTCATGGCCGCGGCTCTTTGTGAAAACTGCTCTCGACTCCTGAAAGAATTCGCTGCTCGATGGAGAAAAGTTTGTAGAGAGTTTGAACGAAAGATCCGAGAAGTTCTGAGAGAAGTGGGTGAATGTAGCTGCTTCAGGACTTCACCTGAGGACGGTCTCCGGAGGAGAGCGACGCTGCAGCTGCAGGGTTCACCGCTGCTGGGCGGCAGGATCACGACGGGTCTGTGTGTTGTTATAGTCTCTGTATGAAACGTGATGGACTGACTGGAGCCGAACCAGTTCATGTAAATCTAAACTGGTTCGGCTCCAGTCAGTTATTATATTATCACCAGTTATATAAAACACGATGAACTGGTTAAAACTCATCAGTCATTAAACATTTGTCAAACTAAAGACAATAAGGTGGCACGTTTTGTTGTGTAGTTGTGTTTGTTGTGTAGTTGTTGTGTACTTGTTGTTTTTGCTGTGTACTTGTTGTTTTTGTTGTGTACTTGTTGTTTTTGTTGTGTACTTGTGTTGTTGTGTAGTTGTTGTTTTTGTTGTGTACTTGTGTTGTGTAGTTGTTGTGTTTGTTGTGTGGTTGTTGTTTTTGTTGTGTACTTGTGTTGTGTACTTGTGTTTGTTGTGTAGTTGTTGTTTTTGTTGTGTACTTGTTGTTTTTGTTGTGTACTTGTGTTTGTTGTGTAGTTGTTGTTTTTGTTGTGTACTTGTGTAGTTGTGTTTGTTGTGTAGTTGTTGTTTTTGTTGTGTACTTGTGTAGTTGTTGTGTTTGTTGTGTAGTTGTTGTTTTTGTTGTGTACTTGTGTTGTGTAGTTGTTGTGTTTGTTGTGTGGTTGTTGTTTTTGTTGTGTACTTGTGTTGTGTAGTTGTTGTGTTTGTTGTGTGGTTGTTGTTTTTGTTGTGTACTTGTGTTGTGTACTTGTGTTTGTTGTGTAGTTGTTGTTTTTGTTGTGTACTTGTTGTTTTTGTTGTGTACTTGTGTTTGTTGTGTAGTTGTTGTTTTTGTTGTGTACTTGTGTAGTTGTTGTGTTTGTTGTGTAGTTGTTGTTTTTTGTTGTGTACTTGTGTTGTGTAGTTGTTGTGTTTGTTGTGTGGTTGTTGTTTTTTTGTTGTGTACTTGTGTTGTGTGTGTTGTGTTGTGTTGTGTTTTGTTGTGTTTTTGTTGTGTACTTGTTGTTTTTGTTGTGTTGTTGTGTTTGTTGTGTAGTTGTTGTTGTTTTTGTTGTGTACTTGTGTTGTTGTTGTTTTTGTTGTGTACTTGTGTAGTTGTTGTGTTTGTTGTGTAGTTGTTGTGTTTGTTGTGTACTTGTGTTTGTTGTGTGGTTGTTGTTTTTGTTTACTTGTGTAGTTGTTGTTTTTGTTGTGTGGTTGTTGTTTTTGTTGTGTACTTGTGTTTGTTGTGTAGTTGTTGTGTTTGTTGTGTACTTGTTGTTTTTGTTGTGTACTTGTGTTTGTTGTGTAGTTGTTGTGTTTGTTGTGTGGTTGTTGTTTTTGTTGTGTACTTGTGTTTGTTGTGTAGTTGTTGTGTTTGTTGTGTAGTTGTTGTTTTTGTTGTGTACTTGTTGTTTTTGTTGTGTACTTGTGTTTGTTGTGTGGTTGTTGTTTTTGTTGTGTACTTGTGTTGATGTTGTTTTTGTTGTGTACTTGTTGTTTTTGTTGTGTACTTGTGTTTGTTGTGTGGTTGTTGTTTTTGTTGTGTGGTTGTTGTTTTTTGTTGTGTAGTTGTTGTGTTTGTTGTGTGGTTGTGTTTGTAGTGTTACATTCATCAGCTCTTACATTTGTTGTTTTCTTGTGCAACTGTTTGTGTGTTTTGTGTGTTTTTTGTGTCAGGTGAGGAGACGCAGCTTCACGACCAGGACAGAGTCCAGACTCTGATGAGCCTGTCACAGTCAGACAGCAGTGACCTCCAGATGACAGCAGCTGTGTTTTACCTGCAGCTCAGTCATCACTGTGAGTAAACACACATTTGTGACGTCGACTGTAACAACCACTTACACGTCAGTTTTCAGGTGAATCTATGGTTTGCTCCTCTGGTTCCTCATATCATTCACATTCTTAACGGGTGCGGCCGGTATCATGCAAATGTTTCAACTGTAACGTGAACTGACTGGTAGGATTTCTTCCCCGTTCTCTCTGCTCAGTGACAAGTCCCATCCCGGATGCTTTCATGGAGCCGGTTATGACTTTACTGTTATCGAGTGACTTGGATGTTCAGAAGACAGTCTCTCTGGCTTTAGTTAATCTGCTAGTGAAGGATAACGGTAAGATACAGTACAGATCCTGAACCTCTGTTCTGTCAAGGTCAATACGACTCTGATGGTTAATAAACTGTGTTCAGTGTGTAAAGAGCTGGTGGTTGAGATGGGGATGTTGGTGCCGATACTGGAGCTGTTCCAGTCTGGAGACGCAGCGGCTCAGTGTCACTCCTGCGCCTGTGTGGCCATGTTGGCGTCTTCAGGTCTGAACACAGAGAACAAACACTAGATGTGACTTTTAGGATGAAAATTTAACAGCAAGTCTCCAGACAGAGACAGCGTCTTGTCAACAGCTGATGAAAACCATCTAACAACATAGAAACAGTGGTGTGGTTTTCTTTCTTTTCTCTACAGAATCAAACAGAGATGCCATCATGGCCGATGGGATCAAACCGCTGTTGGCTTTAGCCAAGTCTTATGACTCACACGTTCAACAGGATGCAGCCTGGGCCTTGTTATATCTCACTCAATCAGGTGGGATCATCTGCTTTGAATATTTATCACAGAGTTCATAAAAGCAGCAGCTGGTTCTTTCCCGTGTCAGTTTGACAGAAGTATTTGACTCCTTCCTACGTTCCCTCAGTCTGGTCAGTGAGGATCTTGCTACAAGCAGGAGCTCTGCCCGTCCTCGTTCTTCTGCTTCAGTCGTCAGATTCACACGTTCAGTTTTGCAGCTGCTCCGCTCTGTGTAACATCGCCGCCGTCAAGGAGCATCACCCCAAGTTACTCAGCATGGGGGGACATTATTTGTTGAAGTCTCTTCTGACTCTCACGTCTTCATCTGTACAAAAGGTGAGTTTGAACTTTAGTGGCTGATTTTACAATAAACAGCCTGAATAAATAATCTGAAAAATAAAACAAATCTTTATTGTATACTTAGAATTCAGCTCAAGCATGCAGATGTCTACACATGCTCTCAGAGAATGGTAACAACAAACATTAATAACTTTAACATCTTTTCTGATGTGATGTGATACTGAAACAGATGCTGTTTGTTAATTTTCTGGTAGTTCTGATCCAGGAGCAGCTGATGGAGCTCGACTGTGTTTCGCCTCTGAAGACGCTGCTGAAGACGTGTTCAGCTGCGTGGACGGAGCCGGTCGTCATGCTGCTGTCTGCTCTGTCTGCACACACATCGAACAACGTACGGGTTCTCACAGACTGGCATCATCACAATGATCATGTTGGTAATCATCGATAGACGTCGCAGCCTCAGGTTTATTAAAGTCACGCGTGTGTTTGACGTCAGGATTTCCTGGTGGGTGAAGGAGTCGTGGATCAAGTCTCTCAGCTGCTTCATCGACACCGATGCAACTCTGTTATAATCTCACACAGCTGTGTGATCATCACTCACCTGTGCAGCTCCTGCGCAGGTCAACAGGTACGATGCAGCACATGATGTCACGTGACTGTAGTGAACGTGTGACTGATTAAATCGCGTGTCGTCGTCTTCACCAGGCTGTTTTACAGAGTGAGTGTGTCTCTGGTCTCCTCTGGGCTCTTCTGTCTCCGACTCTGTCAGATGAGACTTTACTACATGTGACATCGTGTTTATATCATCTGACGTCCTGGGGTGAGATGCTGTCACGTCTCCTCTGTTAAATTAACGTTCTAATTTTTTAAAATATTTTAATTATAAAATGTTTTTAACGGTTTCAGATTCACTCAGGACCAAACTGTCAGCGACAATAAGAGCAGAGCAGGTTTCAGGTCTGGTGACGAAGTCCAGACAAACTGAAAACGCTCTGTTGTCATTTAACTGTGCAGCCGTTCTGAGCAAACTAGAGATGAACGGTGAGATGACCCACAGGTGTTACAGTTAAATACTGTATTTGATGTTACAACGTTCACAATAAATGTTTCTTTTAGAGGACGTCATCGTGTTACTGAGACCTCATCACATCAACATGTCAGAGTATCTGCTGAGATTTCTCCAAAACAAAGACGTGAAGTTCCAGCAGCTCAGCATCGTAACGATACTCAACCTGAAGAAAGGTTTGTGTTGATGATCCGGTCGATCATTGATCCTGAGTGGATAGAAAGTTGTCGTCTGTTGGATGTTGTTTTTTATCTACATCTGTGCGTCCTCTTCCTCTGCAGATGAAGTCTTCTCGTCTCTGTTGAGTCACAGTGAACTGGAGCTGCAGCTCAGGAAAGTTCATGCGCAGACGGAGGAAACCAGGCGTTTGCTTCAAATGATTCATCCTCTTTCACCGCCGTCTGTTAACCCTTGACTGTCCCTGTATAAACACATTGTTTACATCCATTCACTGTTTGGACAAACAGTATTTTATGCCACGTTTCCTGTTTTAATATCTGATGTTTTTAATTAGAGTCGATGTGTGAAGTAAAAAACAAGGCGGACGCAGCATAGTATCAACTTTAATCAAATGTGACATTTTAATTCAAGTGGTTAACAGGTGATAGTTATAAGCAATAATTCAACTGAGATACATTTGTTTTATTATAATAAACTCACTTAACTTCTACGTCTCCATCTCAGCTTTATAAAGTGATTGCGTAACGTCAAACAAAGCAACTTTAAGTGCAATTAATGCTTTTGTGCATCATATTTTCTAAAACATCACTCATCACAAAAACTCAAGCAAAGTCTTTGGAAACTAAGTTCCTTCATAGCAGCTTTGAAATATGTGATTGTTAAACTTAAAGGATTTAAACATGAAATGAACTAAATCCTGTTTTCTTGGCACAAACTGCGACTCGAGCGTTTCTAATCCCACAGACACAAAACTGAGGAGGGAAAAGAGTTTAAATAAAATATCAGGAGGAAGCGAGAGGCGTAAGGCTAACATGTGGTGACTGTTTCAATGGTTCTTCATAATATTTCACAGAGAAAACTCTTCATCTGCCAGCTACCACCACCACTGTCTACGCATCTACTGCTGAGAGTCAGGATTAGTTCAGAAAACGATGACCGGAGACATTAACACCTAACTTGTCCAATATTTGTGCCACTGATCACACACAGTAAAAAACAAACGGTGTCGACGTCGGCGATGCTGTAGTTTTACATGCGTTGTCAAGGTACTGAAGAGCAGCCAACTGATGTTTCACAGCTTTTTAAAAGTCTTTGAACTTCTCAGATGACCTCTGGAGACAAAAGGACAAACTGTTACAAACTGTTACAGAGACGAACTGAACCTGAATATTAGTTTTCAAAGTTTCAGCAGTTCTGATGTGCTGAGATCACATCTCACAGTGGATCAATGACACTGATTGTGTTCTCTGGAGACACTGATGAGACTTTTTACAGCTGATTGGAAACTTGATGAAGTCTGAGGTCCAGTTGGAGACTCACCTGCTCGTTGCTGGGTCTGGATCTCCTCCAGACCGGTCAGGGTCCTGAGAGACCTGCGTTCTTTAAAGGCCACGACAGGAACCACGTCCTCCTCGTTGTTTAGCTGAGACGACTTTGTCCCCGCCGGCAGCTTCACCACATCTTCTATGGTGCCGTTGTGCACAGGCTCTGTGTTTTCCTTTGGTTTGGCTTCATGTGGCGTGATCCTCGCTGCCACGGTCTTCTGTGTGGAAAAGGATTCATCACTTTAGTCAAGGATCTTTTACAAGTGGAGCTGGTCAGTTAGTCGATGCTGAATGTGCGTCACAAGAGCCCAGAGGCGATGTACTTTCCTGAAACTGAACAGTAAATCTCACCGTATCTGGAGAATCTGTCCTTCTGGTTCTCCGCATGATCTCCTCCAGTCGCTGGAAAAAACCCCACAGCTTTCACTTCATTACACCAAGTTTTATAAGAACGGCTCTAGTTGTTTGTTTCAGCTGTGTTTACTCAGTGAAAAGATTAAAAACATTCAGTAATAACGTCTCATCACCTTTTTTCTTGCTTGGCGCTCGGCTTCTTCCTTTTGAGCCAGGATATCTCGCTCCTGTTTCATCTGCTCTGCTTTTTCCTTCTCTCTGGCTTGTTCTTCCTCCCTCTGAATAAAAAACAACACATGTTGAGTGTTTTCTGTCTGAAATTGACCACGAAAACAGAAAAACATGTCTTCCGCTACAAATAACTAAGACGATAAATGTTTCCCACCTGTTTCTGCAGAAGAGCAGCTTCCTTCATGGCCTGAGCTCGTTCTTCATCAGCTCGTCTCTGCTCCTCTTCCTCCCTCCTCCGTTTCTCCTCTATCAGACGTCGAGCCTCGGCCTGTTGTCGGGCTCGCTCCTCGGCCCTGCGGCGCTCCAGTTCTTCACGACTGCGTCTGAACACACGTTTACAACACGTGGTGACTGCAGCAACATTAAAGAGCTGCTGCTGGTTTTCCAGGTGATCACAGTGTTTTACCTTTCAGCCTCCTCTTTCTGCAGACGCTCCTGCTCCTCTCTCTCCCGTTGTAGTCGAGCCTCTCGCCTCTTCTCGGCCAGAAGACGCGACGCTGCCTCTGGGTCGGTGGTCCCGGCCGACGGTCTGCTCACAACCTCTGCAGGACGAGGAAGCGTCTGTGAAGAACCTGTGGAGAAATATTATCTAATAACTTCAACATCACGTTTACGTTTCAGGGTCACACTTTAAACTGTTATTTCTCATCTACCTCCATCTCCAGCTGTTCTACTTGTAGCCTCCGTCTCAGTGTCGGACAAGTTCAAACAACGAGTCTCTGGCGTATTTTCATCCCTGATTTTCTCTTGTTGACCTTCAGCTGATGTCCTGACAGGCCTGGAGTTCCCAGGGACGAGGCCACTTCCACAAACAGAAACATCTTCCTCTGGGACCGAAGGCAGCTCGAGCTGCAGCGGAGTTGAATGTCGGCTGATTGACCTGACGGTTCTGGCGGCGCTGACAAGTTGTCGGACAGAGCAGATGTGAGATACACGGTAGATATGATATGATGTTGTGACTATGTTTTGACTATGTTGTTACCATGTTGTCACCATGTTGTCACCATGTTATAACCATGTTATAACCATGTTGTCACTATTTTATAACCATGTTATAAGTCACTATTTTATAACCATGTTATAACCATGTTGTCAACATGTTATAACCATGTTGTCACCATGTTGTCACCATGTTATAACCATGTTGTCACTATTTTATAACCATGTTGTCACCATGTTATAACCATGTTGACACCATATTATTACCATGTTGTTACCATGTTATAATGTTATAAACCATGTTATAACCATGTTGTTACCATGTTATAACCATGTTGACACCATATTATTACCATGTTGTTACCATGTTATAACCATGTTGTCACCATGTTGTCACCATGTTGTCACCATGTTGTCACCATGTTGTCACCATGTTATAACCATGTTGTCACCATGTTATAACCATGTTGTCACCATGTTATAACCATGTTGTTACCATGTTGTCACCATGTTATAACCATGTTGTCACCATGTTATAACCATGTTATCACCATGTTATAACCATGTTGTCACCATGTTATAACCATGTTGTCACCATGTTATAATGTTATAAACCATGTTATAACCATGTTGTCACCATGTTATAATCATGTTGACACCATATTATTACCATGTTGTTACCATGTTATAACCATGTTATAACCATGTTGTCACTATTTTATAACCATGTTATAAGTCACTATTTTATAACCATGTTATAACCATGTTGTCAACATGTTGTCACCATGTTGTCACCATGTTATAACCATGTTGTCACCATGTTATAACCATGTTGACACCATATTATTACCATGTTGTTACCATGTTATAATGTTATAAACCATGTTATAACCATGTTGTTACCATGTTATAACCATGTTGACACCATATTATTACCATGTTGTTACCATGTTATAACCATGTTGTCACCATGTTGTCACCATGTTATAACCATGTTGACACCATATTATTACCATGTTGTTACCATGTTATAACCATGTTGTCACCATGTTGTCACCATGTTATAACCATGTTGTCACCATGTTATAACCATGTTGTCACTATTTTATAACCATGTTGTCACCATGTTGTCACTATTTTATAACCATGTTGACACCATGTTATAACCATGTTATAACCATGTTGTCACCATGTTATAACCATGTTATAACCATGTTATAACCATGTTGTCAACATGTTATAACCATGTTGTCACTATTTTATAACCATGTTATAACCATGTTGTCACCATGTTATAACCATGTTGTCACTATTTTATAACCATGTTGTCACCATGTTGTCACTATTTTATAACCATGTTGACACCATGTTATAACCATGTTATAACCATGTTGTCACTATTTTATAACCATGTTATAACCATGTTATAACCATGTTATAACCATGTTGTCAACATGTTATAACCATGTTATAACCATGTTATAACCATGTTATAACCATGTTATAACCATGTTGTCAACATGTTGTCACCATGTTGTCACTATTTTATAACCATGTTGTCACCATGTTGTCACTATTTTATAACCATGTTGACACCATGTTATAATGTTATAAACCATGTTATAACCATGTTGTCACCATGTTATAACCATGTTGTCACCATGTTATAATGTTATAAACCATGTTATTACCATGTTGTCACCATGTTATAACCATGTTGTCACCATGTTATAACCATGTTGTCACCATGTTATAATGTTATAAACCATGTTATAACCATGTTGTCACCATGTTATAACCATGTTGTCACCATGTTGTCACCATGTTGTCACCATGTTGTCACCATGTTATTACCATGTTGTCACCATGTTATAACCATATTGTCACCATGTTGTCACCATGTTGTCACCATGTTGTCACTATGTTATAACCATGTTGTCACCATGTTATAACCATATTGTCACCATGTTGTCACCATGTTGTCACCATGTTGACACCATATTATTACCATGTTGTTACCATGTTATAACCATATTGTCACCATGTTGTCACCATGTTGTCACCATGTTGTCACTATGTTATAACCATGTTGTCACCATGTTATAACCATATTGTCACCATGTTGTCACCATGTTGTCACCATGTTGTCACCATGTTGACACCATATTATTACCATGTTGTCACCATGTTGTCACCATGTTGTCACCATGTTGTCACCATGTTGTCACCATGTTGTCACCATGTTGTCACCATATTGTCACCATGTTGTCACCATGTTGTCACCATGTTATAACCATGTTGTCACTATTTTATAACCATGTTGTCACCATGTTGTCACTATTTTATAACCATGTTGACACCATGTTATAATGTTATAAACCATGTTATAACCATGTTGTCACCATATTATTACCATGTTGTTACCATGTTATAACCATGTTGTCACCATGTTGTCACCATGTTATAACCATGTTGTCACCATGTTGTTACTATGTTGTCACTATGTTATAA
The DNA here is from genome assembly GCA_016801845.1 of Polydactylus sextarius. NCBI lineage: Eukaryota > Metazoa > Chordata > Actinopteri > Polynemidae > Polydactylus > Polydactylus sextarius. Next base: position 15,492,746 of record CM028919.1, read on the forward strand.
CCATGTTGTCACCATGTTATAACCATATTATTACCATGTTATAATGTTATAAACCATGTTATAGCCATATTGTTACCATGTTGTCACCATGTTGTCACCATGTTGTCACCATGTTGTCACCATGTTGTCACCATGTTGTGGATGTAGAGCAGATGAAACCTACCGCTCTGGTGAGGGGGAAGCTGCTCTGGTGTCTACAGCAGACGATCTAATGTTTGACTTCTTGTTGTTGGCGTCTCGCTGATGTGTTGCTTTGATCTACACAAAAAAGAAGAGATTTATTCTTTTCTATTATTGTGTCAACATTAAACTAAAACTAGTCCAACCATCACAGTATTTAGTCACTGAACCAACTAGATTTACCTGTGTCTGACTGATGCTTCTGTTGCTGGGACTGGGGGAGGCAGGTGGCCTGTGTTTGTGAGGGGCGGTGGTGTTGATGATGTTCATGGAGTGAAATGAAGCTGCACGGCGACAAACATGAACGACTGAACCAGTGTTTTATGACGAATAAATATAAAGAAATGGTGTGAAGAGTGAGACAGATGAGACGTGAAGCAGTGAAGAAAATAAACAGCGTTAGTGACCAAAGGATCTGGAAGAGTTAATTGTATTAATTTATATCTGCAGCTGAAATATTAAAGCTGAGTCCGTTGAGTTGTCGGGGGGGGTGAGTACCTTCTTCTCCTGACTGACAACCAGCACTCTTGCTTCGGGCCAGATAAGAACAAGTAGGTGTAAGGAGGCGACTGACCAAGTTCTTCTCCCACGTCGTCAGCGGTGAGCGACGTGGAACTAGTGCATTGATCAGTATAAAGTTTAAAGATAAGGCATGCCAAGAATGAGTTCAGATCATGTTACACACAGATCAGATATGTTAAGATGTGTTATGAGTTTAGAAGAAAGGGGGGTCATAGACAAGCAGGTTTTTGTTCTTCTTACCGTACTTTGTGAGTTTCCTTCCTCTTGAGTTGTGACTGAGATTCTGTTGAACCTTCTGACTTTTCTCCAGCGTCCTGCGAACTGCAGATTCATGTCGCTCCTTCATTCAGGAAACAGCTTCAGTGTTGGTGTCACTTTATCAACAGCATCTTTAAAAATGAACCATCAAGACTCACTTTCTCCTCCTTCAGTCTCTGCCTGCGTTTCTCCTCCACAGCCGCTCGCCTTCTCTCCTCTTTGACTCTCTGCTCCTGGAGTTTCCTCCTTCGTTCCTCCAGTTGTTGTTCATAGTAACGTTTGGCTCGTTGCTCCCGCTCCAAGCGGCTCAGTTCCCGAGACGCTGGAGGAGAAAAGAAAACAGATTTATCAGTTATTATGATAATGTTGCATTAACACGGTGTGTGACTGTATGAGGGCTCACGTACCAAGTAACTTCTGATGCTCTTCTCTTCTCTCTCGTGCTGCTTTTAGCCGTTCATCAACATTCGGACCATTAGCTGCTAGAATAAGTAATAATACTAGTTACATTAAACATTAAAATCACGTTGAGCTCTTTCCAAGACGTAACAGAGTCGTATCAAACCTGCTGCGGCCCGAGTCGCTGTGTTGCTGTTGGTGATAGATTTGTTCTTCGTCTGTGAGTTTGTTTTGATTGAAGATCCATTCTCTGTGAGAAGTGACAACAACATCTGGACGTTATTCAGTAACATCAAACCTGACACTGTCCTGCCATTAAATACATCTTTTAGTGGAAGAAAAGTCTGTTACATTTAAACCAAGAAACAAAGGTTGTTGTGGACCGAAACAGCCTGAAGCTCAGTTACAAATGAAAGAGCCTTTATCAACCGTCTCTATTTAAAAACATAAAACATGCTGAAAAGCAGCTACAACAAAGGTCACAACATCAGCATAAGACTGAGGAGTAACTGGTTTAATATCACGTGGATGGACTCCTGCAGGGTGAACATGTTATATAACCTAGATGATCCTGTGATTCTTCACATTCATGAAAGGAAACGTCTCATCGTGCGTCATCGTTATGATCAGATGATTCTGTGTTTATGATGAACAGGAAACGTCTCGTTTTATAAAATCACTGTTAAATAAGAACAAAGATGACTGACCTCCAGTTCTCTTCCTGTCGGTGGTACGTGTCGACACTGGTCCCTGCGATGGAGGGACGACACTCTGCTTCTTCTGCACAGCCATGCTACGTATTGAGCCTGGCATACCAACGCTCTCATTTAAACCCCCTCCTCCCTCTCCTCCTCCTCTTCTCAATTTCTATTTCAAGATGCCTTCGGGTTTTCACTCTCAGAGCAGAGAACTGCTTCCTGCATCAGCTGCTGGTCCATCTGTGCCTCAGAAACAAACAGAGCGAAAAACAAAGAGAGCGTGGAGTTGTGACAGAGTCCAGAGAGCTGGAGATGATTTAAAACAAGACCGACGGTGGAAATATTCGGTCCAGGCTCCTTTAAGGTAAAGGAGGTGTCTGGTCTATAAAAAGGCGACTCCCCCTTTAAAGATCTCACCCTTGTGAGCTGCTCTGCTTTACTTTCACAAAATAACGCTGTGTCACTTTAACTCCCCCTCCTCTCTGTGGTGATGAAGAGGCCGGAGGGATGCTGCGTTTCCTGGAGACAGAAAAAAAGGAGCAAAGCTGTAACGTGTCCTTGTGAACAAACACCGCGATGATGAGGTTTTACAAACAGTGACACACATCACTCTGACTTTAACTTGGTCTGTTGAAGCTGCTGCTGTCCCCAATAATAACATGAAACACCCCCACCCTGTGATTCATCCTCTGAGGGACACGGTCCGACCACTAGGTGGAGCTCTCTCTGTCTTGTTCCTCTTCCTGTAACAGTCACACATTCATCTTCTGTCTCAGATCTTTACTAAGGTGTTTTAGATCAAATGTCTGAAAGTAAAAATAGTTAATAAGATCATTTAAAAACACACTTATCTCTTCTTCTGTTCCTTTATGACTTGATTGTTTCTGTGACTGATCCAGTTTGACTTGAACCAGTTTGGTTCATTTAACATCATCAACATCAAAGTTTATACTTTTATACAGAGACATGACTTTATCGATCCCTGTGGGAGGTTTCCTCGGGGAAGCTGAAGTATTTTAATATAATGATTTATTTTCTTGTCTCTTTAGTTTCATCAGTGTTGAAATGAAATGAACCAAACAGATGAAACATTTTAACAATCAAATCATTTTACTTTTTTATTTTACATAAATTAAACATTTATTGTTTTTTATCAATTATTATTTCAAATTTAGTTATTGACAATGTTTTACCATGAACATTAGCATTAGCATTTATATTAGCATTAACTTTAACATTAATATTAGCATTAACATTAGCATGAGCATTAGCATTGGCATGAACCTTAGCATTAGTCTTAATATTAGCATTAACATTAGCATGAGCATTAGCATTAATATTAGCTGTAGCATTAGTGTTAACATTGGCATTCATATTAATATCAGCATCACCATTAGCATTAATATTAGCATTAACATGAACATTAGCATTAGCATTAATATTAGCATTAACTTTAACATTAATATTAGCATTAACATTAGCATGAGCATTAACATTAGCATTAGCATGAGCATTAGCATTAATATTAGCATTAGCATGAACATTAGCATTAGTATTAATATTAGCATGATTAGCTAACTTCAGCTAATAATCAAACATAAACATAAAACCACTGCTCAATAAAAGTTAGAATTAAACACGTGACCAGTAGAGAAGATGAAACTGACCCGATTGTCCTCGTGCTGTTATGACGTGTTTCAACCACCAGGTGGCGGTTCACTCGTTCCTGTGGCAGCTAAAGATGGCGGACAGTCAGGTGGGTTGAGACACAAACTAACAGAAACAGTAAAATGAGACTTTCTCTGTGTTTTAGTTGTAACTTCTGTGTCAAACTGGACTGATGTAGTGATCAGAACTTGGTTGAGAATCACATGACTTTTCAGATTTTTCAGTATAAAAGTCATTTAGTGACTTAATGATGAACAGTAAAATAAAGATGTTTATACTTAATTTGATTAAGTATAAACATCAAATATTAAATCAACATTAAATCAAATACATAAGTATTTGATTTAAAGAAATGTAAAGAAATAAAGACTTAAACTCTGATCTGGCTGAAGTTGTATCTTAATGAACCGTGATGGTGAAAAAGAAACTTTCTGTGAAAAATCTGTTCATCCTACCAGTGATCAATAAAACTGTGACATTATGAGGGTCAGACTGATCCTAATTGATTCAGACCAGAAACAGATGTAAGAAGTCCTGTAACAGGTATTCTGGTCTCTACAGAGTCCTGATCTGAGATCACATGGAGACAAAGACTAATCAGAACCAGAACCATCTTTATTGGCCGAGTATGTGAACACATACAAGGAATTTGGCTGCGGTTCTTTTCTTTTGCTCCAATGTAATTTAAACATACAACCGTAACAACATAGAATAAACGTTATATACAGAAAATATATAAACATTATATAAACATTGTATGGACTGAGCTGGAGGACTGGACTATAGAAAATATAGTAAATCCACAGAAAAGTCTGGACACGTTGCCCCAACACAGTGTATCCACACACACGGACCCGTTTGACTTCAGCCGTTTGATAAAAGGTTTTAAACGTGTTAGGTCACCTGAGGTCAGCTCCACCTGGGTCCACCTGGGTCCACCTGGGTCCACCTGGGTCCACCTGGGTCCACCTGGGTCCACCTGGGTCCTACGTGCTGGTTGGCTAGTGTGACCCCCCCCCCCCCCCCCCCCCCCTAACCCCCATCCCCCCCACCACCGCCTGACACCAGCAGTAACAATGCCCCCTGGCTGTGTTTCAGAGACAAAGCTGCTCCATCCAAGAGTCTGAAACGTGTCATCAGGAACTCTACACCTCGGTCAGGTGGCGTCCCACAGAGTCACTGGAGCACAAACAAGATGGTGATAACCAGCGACAACCAACAGCCAAAAAAGAGCTTTGGTCACTGGACCTACTTGGGATAAGATTGCATGGTTGGTATCAAATCATTCTGTGGTTCACTCTAGACGACATTGTCAAAGGTGTCAGTTTAAGGGCTTAGTCGCTGACTCATTCATATTCATTAGTTTTATCTAAATATTTGTGATGATAACATCTTTTATATTGATATGAGATGTTTGTGTTTTAAAACTGATATCAGTTCCTGGAAACACTCGACCCAACTGACTCTTGACTTGTGTTTTATCAAGTTAAAATCTTTATTTCAATAAACCTGAACAGAGAAATGAGACATTGATTCTGTGGCTGATGTCGACTTCAGAGTGTTTAAAGCTTCGTTGATGACAACACCCCGGATGAGTTAGTTTATTAGTCGACACGAGGAACTGGTAACTTTGCACTGGTGGTGACACGGTTACGGGCCGAGCTTTCCCAGAGGAACGAGGACACGTCCTCAACCCCTCGGAGCCGATATCGAATCATGTAATTAAGGTCAGAGTCCCTCAACAGAGCGAGCAAGTCGGTGTCACAGAGAGTGTCACAGTTCAGACTGAACTAAAAACAAAGCAGCTGCACTTGTGACTGAAAACAACATGAAGTTGAACGTGATGTTTATCTGATAAACATTCATTCACCATCAGTCTGAATCCTTCACATCACATTTTCATTTCTTTAATCTGTTAAAACAGATGTTTTGTACCAAATAACAGTGATACCACGTCTTTTCCTTCCGACTAAAATCCATTTGTGTTGTTGTGATCAGTGATACCTCCACATGATGAGGATGCCACACGCAACACTGACTGGGCAGCGTGAATAATTCAGAGCCTTGTTTCATCGGATACTAGCAACTTTAGACGTTGACGTATGGCTTACAGACTGGCTGTATGTGTAATTGATGAGACGATGAGTTGTACTTCAACATTCAATAGAAGTTGCATTGAACAGGAGTCGGTAAAGCATGCCTTAACGTAGCAAAATAATACAACATAATCAGTGCTTTAACACTGGAGGAGACACGTCACGTCAACTTTTCTCTATTTCATTAAATAAACTGACTCATGTTGAAATGTGTCGGTTGTTTCTATGTGATTCACAGTTTTTTAATGTTAAGACTTGGACAGATTTAGCTTCATGTGGTGACTCGGTGATAAGAGTCTGAACTGACCTGGTTTGGATCAGGAGCCTATTAAACTTTAAAGGTTCGTTCTTCCAGTGACGTTGGACTCGTGTTTTGTTTATTCCATTAACTTCCATCACCTGTGACAGAAACATGTTGATCACCTCATGATCATGAGAAGTTTTAGTTTTGTTCTGATGTAACTTTGTTAAAAGATCAACTGAGCCATTATCTCTTTATTTAATTTCTGTTTTTATTTCCAACTTGTTTCAGTTCAGATTCTTTATTAATAGTAAAATGTACCAAGTTCAACATCTAATACTTTATAATATTAATGACCTTAGTCAGATGAGTCTTTGTTTTAGTGACATGACGAAGAATCATCTCAGTTTAAGTCTTGAACTGATTCTGACTCTTTATCTGAGGTAAAAGATGTTTTAAATGTGTTTTCCATCTGTCTTTTGTTGTGTTGAGAGCAGAGGATTGGCAGACTCGGTCTCAGTGACGTCTCTAGTTATAGTTACCAGTCTCGGGTTCGACACTCATGCACTATTCATCGACGTATCACATCTCTCCTGACCAACTTCAGACTTGGACAAACCCAATTCTTTTCTGAACATCTTTACTTTGTAGCCTTATTCTTTCAGCTGAGTAAAAGTCTAAAATGTTCCTGTAGCGTCGCTTCTGTTTTGGAAAAAAAAGGAAAAAGAAGAAGAAGTTGAGGATCTGTTTCCTTCACAGGGAGCAACCGTTGGAGCTGCTCAGGAGGAAGGAAACTACTGCTTCGTTTCCTTGTATGGTACGTGGAGTTAGATTATATCATCACGTTGAACGATGAGGAAACGATTTAAACCTTTAAAACTTTGGCTTCTAGACTTCAGCCTTTGTAGTTGACAGAGTTTAAAAAAGACACTTTTATACCAGAAACTTTAAGATGACTGATATTTGTTTTACTTGTTTGTTGTTGTGATGATGAATTTTCTTTGAAAATGAGTGAAATATTCTAGATTTTTATTGTTGTTTCTAGATCTGTTTCTGGGTAGAAAATGGACGGACTGATATTATAGTTGTTATGTTTTATAGTTATTTTGTCCATAGTTTTAGTTCTGAGGTTGATGAGTGTTTAAACTGTAACATGCAGCTGACACGAGTCTTATTATTATTAACAAGCGTTTAAAACGTACGGTCACAGTTTTGACGTATTCTTACTCAGATATTTTCTTTTTGACTGTTTTTAAACACAACTCTGAAAATATAAAAAACCTTTAAAAACAAATAATCAACAGACTCGATCGAGTCTTTTTAAATGAAACATCAGTTGCATTTTCCTGATAAATGATGTGATATGAATTAAGTTTGAATTTAGTTTTAAGTGTGTTATTTCCACTGTGCGTGTGAAATGTATCCTCTTTAATTGATGTATTAAGGTCGGTTGATTTGAATAATTAAAGCCTCTTTTGAAGACTGAACCAGGGTGTGGTGACACAGACACGAAGCGCTTCGGCTCTGTAATGAAACAACTTTTCATTGGAGAATAAGTGAATGTTTCATCATTTCAAAGTTTTATAATTTAGTTCTTCACACATATGCATCAAGTGTTTTCAGTCTTATGAGTAACTGAAGTGTTTTCCAGTTTCTTCTGGAGGATTTTTGTAGTAATACGTTGTCGAGGTTTAGTCTGTGGAGACTTTATGCTCTTGGTTTTATAGTTTTCAGGCAGAAGAAGTGACTCTGACTCAACACATTCATAAAATACTTGTTTCACTGAATACAAACGTGATAAAAATGTCATTTGAAGTATTTGTATCAATGTCTCATGAAAGTGAAAACCTGTCGTCTGTTAAATGTAAAATAACTTAACGTTTCTTCCGCAGACCAAACAAAGACGTTGTCAGCACCATGAAGCGCAGTAAGCAGCGTGGACACAAGGAGGAAAGAAACGGAGGTATCAGTGACCCAGATGGACGAGGAGCGAGGAAATCCTGGCTGATATTTCAGACTCACGCTGGCTCAACGCCATCTCAGACCACTAGTTCACATTTAGCCAAACCACAATGTTAAAATCTCAAAACAAACACATGAACTGTTAGAGGATTTTTCCATATTTTAATAGTCAGATGAGACAAATAAAACGTGTCCATCTTCCAGTATCTTTTATTTATTTGTGCTTCATGTGACCTCTAGATGAACCTGCTATTCTGGAGACAGAGAACCTGGACCGTCAGGGGATGTTCATGGGCGGAGGACCGGACCCAGACACCATCTCACTGGCCTCAGTCACAGCCGTCACCACCAACGTTTCAAATAAGAGGCAGGAAAGCTTCTGTTTCCTTTTATAATCGATGTTAATCGCGTGACCACTGATGTCTGACTCCTGGTGTCGTCTCATAGGTCAAAACCAGACATAAAGATGGAGCCAAGCTCTGGGAGACCAGTAGATTATCAAGTAAGAGAAACTCTTCATGGTTCATCTGAAGTTTCATTATCAATCATCCAAACGATCATGTGATCATGTGATTCCAGGTCAGTGTGACAGTGATTGAGGCCCGACAACTGGTGGGACTGAACATGGATCCGATGGTTTGTGTTGAGATCGGAGAAGATAAAAAATACACGTCAATGAAGGAGTCGACCAACTGTCCGTACTACAACGAGGTGGGTCGTCGTGACAACATGTCGTCTTTCTATTCATTACAGATTATTATATAATAACGTCTTCTGTTTCCAGTATTTCGTGTTCGACTTCCACGTCCCTCCGGATGTGATGTTTGATAAAATCCTGAAGTTGTCTGTAAGTTGTTTAACTCTTACCAGAGTAACAGAAAGCTGAATAATTAGTTGATTTTAACATCGTGATGTTTTACTGTCCTCAGGTAATCCACTCTAAAAATCTCCTGCGCAGTGGGACGCTGGTGGGCCAGTTCAAACTGGACGTCGGTACCATCTACAGTCAGCCAGGTGAAGCATCGACTCAGTGTCTGTCTCTTCATCTCACATCAGCACTGGTGATGCAGGAGAATGAATTTCCTTTTGTGTCTTTCAGAACATCAATTTTACCACAAATGGGCGTTGTTGTCGGACCCTGATGACATCACGGCGGGATGTAAAGGCTACGTGAAGTGTGACGTTGCAGTTGTGGCCAAAGGAGACACGATAAAGACTCCACACAAGGCCAACGAGTCTGATGAAGATGACATCGAAGGGTAAAACATGAATCTAAAAGCTTCATCTCCAGGAAACACTAAAACTCACTGGAGAAACCTTCTTGGTGCCACGAGCACCTTGATGTGTGTGTGTTTCATCAAGTCTCGTTTCTGTTTCAGTAATCTGTTAATACCCGAGGGCGTACCTGCAGAGCGACAGTGGGCTCGATATTACCTGAAGATCTACCGAGCAGAGGGACTTCCCCGGATGAACACCAGCATCATGGCCAACGTTAAAAAGGCTTTCATCGGAGAGAACAAGGACCTGGTTGATCCTTACGTTCAAGTTCTGTTCGCTGGCCAGAAAGTAGGTGACCAGTGGTAAAACAAATGATAAGTAGTTATAAAACGGTGTCCGGATTGATTAAAGTATGAATAATGACTGTGTAATGTGATTTTAGGGGAAAACCTCAGTTCAGAAGAGCTGCTACGAACCGATCTGGAACGAGCAGGTAGTTTTCACTGAGATGTTTCCACCGTTGTGCAAACGCATGAAGATCCAGATCCGCGACTCTGATAAAGTCAACGACGTCGCTATAGGAACACACTTCCTGGACCTGAGGAAGATTTCCAACGATGGAGACAAAGGTGATTGATCGTTGGCTCTTTGTGTCAAGCAGCTTCATAGTTATCAAACCAGAAGGAGACGATGTTAACTGTGTTTCATAGGTTTCCTTCCCACGTTGGGTCCTGCCTGGGTGAACATGTACGGCTCCACTCGGACCTACACCCTGATGGACGAGTACCAGGAGCTTAACGAAGGCCTGGGAGAGGGGGTGTCCTTCAGGGCCCGGCTGCTCATCAGTCTGGGGGTTGAGATCCTGGACCCGTCCTCCCCCGACATCACCAGCTCCACCGAGGTGCAGTTGGAGGGAATACCCAACATCTCCGAGGTGGGTCCCTGTGGATGAGCAGCCATGCACAGCAAGCTAATTGTTCGTCCAGCTGACAGGTTGTTGTGCTGCGGTTACTGTGAATTATTAATTGTCTTTATTTAGACCACCTGGTGCATTATTAACGTGCTGTTTGAGTTTATGTGGCTTCTTTTTGTTGACGGACGATGTGAGTGAGAGACAGAGAGGGTCAGTGTCCTCGGGTCCAACGGGTTGTTTTACTGTCAGGACCACGACAGCAGCATGTTTCAACTGTTTGTCCACGTTCAGATACCGACACACGTTTGTTTGTTTCACAGACTGCCACCGGGAAAGTTGAGGAGTTTTTCCTCTTTGGATCGTTCCTGGAGGCGACAATGATCGATAGAAAGATCGGTGATAAACCCATCAACTTTGAGGTCACCATAGGTATTTTCAGTCATGTTATTACATTTTCACGTCTGTTTCATTCAGTTGTTCAAATGAAAATTTAAAACACAATTTATCAAGTTACTAATCTTCCTGTCATCATCGTGAGGTGAACAGGAAGTACATTTATAGACTGCTAACGTTCCCAGGTTACTATGGAAACGAGATCGATGGAGTCGCAACACCGAAATCCAAAGGAAAGAAAGGAGGAGGCGACGGTGACGAAGAAGAAACTGAACTGATTCACAACTCGAGTGAAGAAGAGATGGACGACGATGGAGATCTGACTTCAGTGGCGACTACACCTCCGATGAAACCTGTGATCACCGACCGGTCGGACACAGCATCACTACTATTATTAAAGGACAAGGATTTATAGTTTAATAGTCTTTTTCTTTAAGTAGTTAGTCCCTTATTTCTTATCTAAATTCACAGGAACTACTTCCACCTGCCGTACTTTGAGAGGAAACCGTGTATCTACATCAAGAGCTGGTGGCAGGACCAGAGGAGGAGGTTGTACAACGCCAACATCATCGACAACGTGGCAGATAAACTGGTAAGGCTCACATTTATCAATAAATAATAACACATTTTAAATGATCAATTTATTGCAAAACTTAAAAAGTGAAACAAACTGTACCATAATTATTATACATCTTCACTGTTTCTGCAGGAGGACGGAATAAATGATGTTCAAGAAATCATAAAGACAGAGAAGGCGTATCCTGAGCGTCGGCTCAGAGGCGTCCTGGAGGAGCTCAGTCATGGATGCAGGTAAAACAAACTCTAAACAATGTTTTTTATCGAGATGAAGAACGAGTTAGTGAACTGATGGAGAGCTTCTCTTCTTTCAGTCAGTTTCTATCGCTGGCGAACAAGGATCAGAATCAGTCTGGTCGAACCAAACTAGACAAGGAGAGAGTGAAGCTGTGTATGTCTGAAGTGGTATGTGAGTAAATAAGACAAACCTTCTCCTTCTGCCTGTTGATATTTCTGCTTTCTGACCAAATCCTGTGTTGCGGTTTCAGGAGAGCATTGGCCAGCAGGCGAAGGCCATGAGGTCTCAGGTGAAGAAAAGCACCGTGAGAGATAAAATCAAGTTGACTCAAAACTTCCTGACGAGGCTTCGTTTCCTGGCTGATGAAGTAAGATCTTCCTGCTGTTTATAAGTCGTGTTGTTTGTTGTAGACACTGGTGCCATTGTGATCTTTTCTCCTTCAGCCTCAACACAGCGTTCCTGATGTTTTCATCTGGATGATCAGTAACGGGAAGCGCATTGCCTACGCCCGCGTCCCGTCCAAAGACATCCTTTACTCCAGCATCGACGAGGAGAAAGGGAAAGACTGCGGCAAAGTCAAGACACTGTTTCTCAGGGTGAGTTTACACATTCAAACAGTCAGAAAGACGTTTGATCTGCTGTTTTTATCAAAACGAGAAATAAATGATTGAGTTTTCTTGACGGATTAAAGATCCCTGGTAAGAAAGGGTTCGGACCCGCCGGTTGGACCGTCCAATCAAAGATTGAGCTTTATCTGTGGCTGGGCCTGAACCGGCAGCGTAAAGACTTCCTGTGTGGCCTCCCCAACGGATTTGAAGAAAATAAGTTGTCTAAGGGACCCGGCATGCCGACGTCTCCTCCCATCAGTCTCACGTACATGAGTAAGACCATGTCTCACGTCTCTAAACTTATTAAGATAAAGGTTTTCTGAGCGTGAATATTTCTACAGACCTCTTCAAACATCTGTTCCTCTCCACAGTGAAGCAGATCTTCCAGCTGAGGGTCCACATGTACCAGGCTCGCAGCCTGTTTGCTGCAGACAGCACCGGCCTGTCAGATCCATTCGCCAGAGTTTTCTTCTCAACACAAAGTCAAGTCACTGAGGTAAAGTTCAACAGGCTGAACTGAATATGATTCATCGTTCAGCAGATCCAGGACCGTCTGGAAGAAGAGTCACTGTAACTTGGTGGGACCTTTCCTGGTTAAATCAAGGTTGAACAAGAATGAAAAGATCCTGCTTCATCTTACATTTATTGTGGATGTTTCCAGGTGTTGGCCGAGACCCTGTGCCCCACATGGGACCAGCTCCTGGTCTTTGAGAACGTGGAGTTGTTTGGCGAAGCCACTGAACTGAGAGACGATCCTCCGATTATTGTCATTGAAATCTATGATCAAGACACAGTGGTGAGGGTCGTTTTGAAACCGTTTACTTTTGAATTAACGAGAGCAAAGCGTGTGTGTTGACACAGCTTAAGTTTCCAGACAGTGACAGTGTTATCATGTTCATCCATCTTTGACACCAAATAATTAAACAGTTGAAACTTAAAACTAAACACGTCACATCAGCTTTAATGAGTCAAAGTCAGTGTGAGATGATTTTAAAGGAGGTTTTTCTTGTGTTTGTACCAAACTGATGTGACTTATATTTGAAAGAATGCTTTTGTTGACTGATAATTTCATATCTGCTCCTGTCATTAACACCATTGTTTTGGACCCGTTGGATAAGTAGAGTGTGATCTGATGTTTGATTTACTGTAGAGACACTAACAGAATCAAAAGGCATGCAAGAGGAGTAAGACGTGTATCGCTGGACGTTACCACGGCCCAGAAGCACGATGGACTTAGACCTGTTGCATTCCTTTGAAAGTGGAACTTTGTGCTTTTTGTCTGTGACCAACACAGAACTGGGACTCTTATAACCACCGACTGTAAGAGAGACGTCAGTCATTGATCACTGATCATAGCAGTCACTGATCTTCTCTCATCACATACGCCCGTCTGTTTTGCAGTCACTGGTTATTTCAGGGATCTTTTTCCTTTTGAGTTCTTTTATCTTCATTGCTTTTTAAAAAATCTGTAGTTTGTCAAGAAACATGTGCAGCTCCGGCCATGTTTCTCTCTGTTCAGATAAAGATTAATTAAACCATTGATGACTTTGTTTAATTCGTATTTTAATGTCTGTAATTTAAACTGTAACATATCAGGTACAATAGACCAAAAAGTCCATTCTTTCAAATATTCAAACTGCATTTTACTTAAGATTTAAGTCAAATGTTTAACATGGTAAACGTCGTATGTTTCCAGGGAAAAGCTGATTTCATGGGCAGAACTTTTGCTAAACCTGTTGTCAAGATGGCGGACGAGCACTACGGTCCGCCACGTTTCCCTCCTCAGCTGGAGTATTATCAGATCTACCGTGGAAACTGCGCCGCTGGAGAAATGTTGGCAGCTTTTGAGCTGCTGCAGGTTAGAGCCTGAAAACATCACGTAGCTGTGACTTTACAAACAAACCTGCTGTCACATCAAATCAGACACAAACACACCGAACGTTTGTTTCCTCTGGTGTCGTCTCTCAGATCGGCCCCAACGGGAAAGCCGACCTTCCTCCCATCGACGGTCCCACGGACATGGACCGTGGCCCCATCCTGCCGGTCCCACTGGGGATCAGACCGGTACTCAGCAAGTACAGGATTGAGGTGAAACTACATCTAACGTGTGAACTGATTTATTTAATAAGCAAATATGAACACTGACTGAACGAAACCGAATGTCCCGACTCTTCAGGTTTTGTTCTGGGGTTTGAGAGACCTGAAGAGAGTGAATCTGGCTCAGGTGGACCGGCCTCGTGTCGACATCGAATGTGCTGGAAAAGGAGTTCAGTCTGCTCTGATCCCCAACTACAAGAAAAACCCCAACTTCAGCACCCTGGTCAAGTGGTTTGAAGTGGTGTGTAGTTGGTTTACTCACACATTTGTACCTTTACCATCTTCTGTGAACCTCGTCCGTCTGTATTACTGTGGTGCAAGTGTGTATTTGTTGTGTATTTGTTGCGTATTTGTTGTCAGGATCTGCCTGAGAACGAGCTGCTCCACCCCCCGTTGAACATCCGGGTGGTCGACTGCAGAGCGTTCGGCCGTTACACTCTGGTCGGTTCCCACGCCGTCACCAGTCTGAGGAAGTTCATCTACAGAGCTACAGACAAACAGGCCAACAACTGGACCACTACGGGTACAAACTACAACTAATGACACATGTTCACACTGACGACGACATGGAGATGAAGTGAAACATTTGTTTTATCTTTCAGAGGAAATTATTGTCGTCAACATGGAGCCTGAACCTAATTATAAGAAGATGGACACTGTGGTCAAACTAGACTCTGTAGGTTTGTTTTCTGATTTTACGCAGACTTATATTAAAAAGTAAAAGATAATTAACCTATAACAAGGTTTACTGTAATAAAAAATAAGAATGTGATTCTTTTTCTAGTGCTCTGATGCCGTGGTCAAAGTCGAGGTGAGTGAGTGAAATTTAACCTTTAAATGAATTTTAAACTAATTTCATCTGAAGCTTCGCTGACGTCTGATGTTTCTGTTTGAAAGGACGACGATGGAAAAGGGAAGAAGAAGAAGAGGAAGAAGGGTGATGAACCTGAGGAAGAGGAACTGGATGAGAGCATGTTGGACTGGTGGTCCAAGTATTTTGCCTCCATTGAAACTTTGACTGAAGTGAGAAACGGGATGTTTGATTCATTCATTCATTTATGAGTTTTATAAGCGATATAACTATAAACACTGACAACGTGACTTCCGTCTGGTCCTGAAGGCGCTGAGGGCTCAAGAAGCAGCTCTGTCAGACTCAGAGGACAAAGACGACATGGACGTAGCAGATGGAGGAGGTAAAACCACATTAACCTTCTTCTTCCGTGTGCATCTGTGATTTCTGAGTAGTTAGATTGATGTTGTTGATCTCTGGTCGTTTCTCATCAGTGTTGTTTGTGTTCCAGTTGAATGAAGTGCACGTGTCGTCTTTTATAAACTCACTAACTGTTGTTTTCTTCTCCAGTGCAGTAGTGAAACTCGTAGACCTCGTAGACCTGGTCCATGTAGATGATGACATGAATGCGTGGGACAACCACACTCTCCAATAAATGCATAGTAGTCGTATGCTAAACATGAAAGTTGTCAAAACAAAACTGTAACGAATCAAACAACATGATGACACGATGATAATAATAATATCATAATAATAGGAAACACGTTCTTGTTGCGTCAGCTCTGACATCTATGTAGCATGTGTTGTGTCATATGATTCATCACATCAACGCTGGGCTGATGATGATGATCTTTACAGCGTCGCAGCTTCGTCAGGACGTCACAGTATCTCCACTGAACTGTTTCTACTCCAGAAACAGTTCAATGGTCAAACACTTAAATAACAGTTGGTTTTAACAACTTTCATGAGGAATTCATGTCTCGAGTGCTCTGCTCCCCCTCCCTCCCCCGTCTCCCCCGTCTCCCCGTCCTCACCACTAACCTGAACTCAGATATCAAACCTGATGACTCTCCTGTGAAAGGAACCAAGAGAGGAAAAGGAAGGAAGAAGAAACCGGCGGTCGACGCGATGGAGAAGAAGAAGCCGAAGCTCGATGAGCTGAAGGTACGAAACCGACTTTGACCGGTAGACGTCACACATGCGGTGGTTGTTCATGCTAATGAAGAGGGTTTTTAATGTTTTCTCAAATGAAAGGTTTATCCAAAGGAGCTGGAGGCTGATTTTGACAACTTCGAGGACTGGCTCCACAGTTTTAACCTTTTCAGAGGAAAAGGCGGTGACGATGACGACCAGAACGTGACGGACGAGGACAGGATCGTTGGGAAGTTCAAAGTAAGAACAAAATGTTTGGAGTTCACTGCAGTTACATCATAAATCTGTAGACACATTTATATGAAGTGTATTCTCTGTAACGTGCATTTCTCACCATTTAGGGCTCGATGTGCATCTACAAAGTGTCCGACGACGTTCCCAGAGACATGAGCTTCGACTCCAACATGGGAATGTTTCAGAATATTCCTCACAACGATCCCGTTAACGTCCTCGTCCGCATCTACGTCATCAGGGTAAAATATCTGTTCTTTAAACGTTAAAGACTGTTCTGGATTTTTAATTTCACACTAACACGATCTTTTCTAACATAATTATTTGATAGGCAACTGATCTCCATCCAGCTGACATTAATGGTAAAGCTGACCCGTACATCGCCATCAGACTTGGAAAAACAGAGATCAAAGACAAAGAGAACTACATCTCGAAACAACTCAACCCTTTGTTTGGAAAGTAAGTGCACAGATTAGTTTAAAGATATTTTACATTTCTGCATCAAAACAAACATTTTATGTCTCCTCCTCTCAGGTCGTTTGACGTCGAGGCCACGTTCCCCATGGACTCGTCGCTCACGGTGTCGATTTACGACTGGGACCTGGTGGGAACAGACGACTTGATCGGAGAAACTAAGATCGACCTGGAGAACCGTTTCTACAGCAAACACAGAGCCACGTGTGGCATCGCCAGTAACTACTCCATGTAAGAGTCAGACGGACCCACTGAAACATGGTGGATCAGTAATAGTAAATGATTTAACACGTGACGAGTCGGGAAGCATCACCTTCATATGATCACGTGTTTGTTCAACACATTGTTTCTCATCGTGTTTGTACTTTCCTGCAGCTACGGTTACAATGTTTGGAGAGACCCGATGAAACCCACTCAGATCCTGGCGAAGCTGTGTAAGGACGGGAAGCTGGACGGACCTCACTACGGCCCCGGAGGCAGAGTGAAGGTGGAGAACCGTGTCTTCATGGCGCAGACTGAGATCGAGGATGAAAACGGTATCTGATGCTGTTTATAGATGATTAAAGCGACTCTCTGTGATGTTGGTGAGAGATGACGCTGTCGTTTAAATTTGGTCTAAACGATCAAACTGTTCGTAGAAACGTACTTTAAGTTTAATAACGTGGATTAATCAGATCGTGTGTCTCAGGTTTGAAGAAGCAGACAGATGAACATCTGGCTCTGACGGTGTTGAAGCACTGGGAGGAAATCCCACGTGTTGGATGTAAACTGATCCCAGAACACGTGGAAACAAGACCACTGCTGCACCCGGACAAACCAGGGATCGAACAAGTAAATCGATAAATCGCATCAGATAAACTCACATCTGACATCTTTTCAATCTGTAAAGTTTTATTTTTATCTGTTTTCTTGGGTTTAACTTTGTTCAGGGAAGAATTGAGATGTGGGTCGACATGTTCCCCAAAGACATGACGGCTCCAGGTCCAGCTCTCGACATTTCACCAAGAAAACCGAAGAAGTCCGTCTTCTGTTCATTGGCTAGTCAGTCTGTACGTTTATTTATCTGGTAGTAGTTATAATATTGATCGGTTCTTTGCCTTGTGTTCAGGTTTGAACTGAGGGTGATCGTCTGGAACACGGATGAAGTCGTTCTTGAAGACGACGACATCTTTACCGGAGAAAAGTCCAGTGACATATTTGTGCGCGGGTAATTATGACACGATGAGTTGTTTTGGTGCTTTTTATGTTTGTATCTGCAGGTTTAGACAAACACAGACGTATAAAAGACTAATTCTACCCCTCGTCGCTCCGTCAGCTGGTTAAAGGGGCAGCAGGAAGACAAGCAGGACACTGACGTTCACTACCACTCCATCACCGGGGAGGGAAACTTCAACTGGCGCTTCATCTACCCCTTCGACTACCTCATGGCTGAGGAGAAGATCGTCATCTCTAAAAAAGAGTCCATGTTCGCGTGGGACGAGACTGAGTACAAGATCCCAGCTCGTCTCAATCTACAAGTTTGGGACGCTGATCATTTCTCTGCAGACGACTTCTTAGGTGAAGTAGAAACATTTAGAATAACTTTAAACTTCAGGAGTCAAACTGAGAGACGGGTTTACCGAGATGTTTTAGACATTGTTTCCTGTTTGATAAAGTTGTAAGTTAAATAAGACTAATGTGTCTTTCTCAGGTGCGATTGAGTTGGAACTGAACCGTTTCCCTCGCGGAGCAAAGACGGCGAAGCAGTGCACCATCGAGATGGTGACAAATGAGGCCGAGATGCCGATGGTTTCCATCTTCAAACAGAAGAGGATTAAAGGCTGGTGGCCGTTTGTGGCCAGAAATGAAGAGGGAGAGTTCGAACTTACGGTGAGTTGAGTTAAAACGTGAATCTCGTGGTTTTATCAGAGACAAAATGATGTCACGATGTTTTTAACCTGAACATTTTTACAAGGTGACAGGTGTTTGTTAAAATAACAACTCTCTTCTGTAGTTAAGATTTAAATGATGCGTCGTGTGTTTTCAGGGGAAAGTTGAAGCCGAACTTCACCTTCTGACGGCAGAAGAAGCTGAGAAAAGTCCAGCTGGTGACGGACGCAACGAACCAGATCCGCTGGAGAAACCAAAGTATGAAGGATGTTCACCGTGTTTAGTTTCTACTTTTATACTTTTACCTCTGATACAAACACAAACATGCAAATACTTAGAATTATCTAGAAATATACAAACAACTCAAAGTCCAGTTTTACAACAAAAACTACGAAAAAATGAACTTTAAACCACGATAAATTAAATAATGATAAAATAAACATAATGAAATCCTAAATGTTCATAAAAAAACATAAATATTATAAAGAAAATAAGTGATGAAATGAGGAGAAACATTTATACCAACTGACTTCAACGAGTTGTGGACTTTTACCTCAGATCTTCTTTCTTTACGTGGTAAGTTTCTTTTATGTTTTTCTACCTAGAAACATCTGTCAACATCTGTCTCCAACAGACCAACATTAATCTGTTGTTTCAGTGATGTCAGCTCCTCGTCCATTTACATTAGACTAAGGACAAACAGTAGAAACAGCCGAAACCGTCCATCATGTTTAAAGTGTGTGTCACTGTTTGTGTTTCCAGCCGTCCAGACACCAGCCTTCTGTGGTTCCTCACTCCCTTCAAGGCCATAAAACACTTGGTCTGCACCCAGTACAAGTGGCTGGCCATCAAGATTGTCACTGCTCTGCTGCTGCTGGCCATGCTGGCTCTCTTTATCTACAACATGCCTGGTTACATGGTCAAGAAAATGCTGGGAGCTTGAGATGTTGCTCAGAAACTTCTTCAGAAGGTTCCAGCAGTTTCACTAACCAGATGATTTCACTCTCGTCTCTGTTTCTTCTGTTTCCACATGTTATCTTCAGTCTCAGATTTTAGTTATTTAGTTTATAATAACTGAATATTTAATGTTGTTGATTGACCGTCGACGTTAACATGTTCTGTCGTTTTTACTCTAAATACGACAGAACTTTTAATATGAGACAAATCAGTTTGACTCATATTAAAATTAAAAATGACATAAAAACAGTTCTAATCTAAAATGTTTGATACTTTGTTTGTGTGTAAAGATCAAAGTGACACGAGACACTGAGTCACATTTGAACTGAAAATCATGGAAACTTTTTCATCAGTCATCAAAGTCAAATGAATAAAACATGATGATGCATCGACTCAACATCAGTAACAAGAACAGAACAACAGTTAGTGAAGTTATAATGAAGAGCAGCAGCTGATGGACCCGACAGGTTAACTCAGTGTCTCAATTAACCAGCGAGATAAAACAAATGAAGAAGCTGCAACAAAACCTCTAATATTGATAATAATTAAAACTGAATTAAACAGTTTGACTCTGGTGTTTGTTATATTATATTTTATTTGTGAATAATGTAACAAACTAAATGTAAGTTTCTTTCCCTCCTTTGATCTTTTACTCCTTTTAAAGTCACAAACACTTTTTATTTAACATTTAATATTTAGTCATTTGTTATTAAATCAGTGGAATAAAAACAGCTGATATTGTGAATTACAGAGCTCCATCATGAGGCTCTGTTTGTTTCACATCCATAAGAATAGAGATGATGAGGTCAAAGGTCGTACCTCAGCTTGTATCAACGTGTGTGGACGAGTATTGATCGTTTTAACCCTCGTTTCGCCTGTGTTCCTCCAGCCGTCCAGACATCGCCCTCCTCTGGTTCCTCATCCCTTTCAAAGCAGCGAAGCACCTGGTGTGTGACCAGTACCGGTGGCTGACCATCAAGATCCTGACGGTGCTGCTGCTTCTGGCCATCGTGGCTCTGTTCCTCTACAACATGCCTGGATACATGGTGAAGAAGATGTTGGGAGCTTGAGCTTCGACAGCAGCGTGTGTGTTCAGTAATAATTTGTATTGTTGTTTGAATGTTTTTGTTATTTATCATTTGACAGAGTAATTGCACTGTTTGAGCAGGAATGATAATAATTAGTGTTGAGTTGTTCATGTAGTTTAACGTGTAAAAATCTGAGATGAGCTTGTGTTGGTGTGAAACTACAGTTGATCTTGTTTCTCTAACATTTGTTTTCTTGATTTCTATTGAATTATTCTAATCTCCTGTGATGAGTTTGTTGTGATGAGATTTTCTTGGTTGAACATTATTTTGTCACGTCCGTTTACGTGTCTATGTACGATATTTCACATTTATGAATAATAAACCTCTGAACTGGTCGTCGGTCGACATCTCTTTATTTCATCATCTGGTTACAAAGTTCAAATAGAAACTTTGGTTTGTTATTTGATCTGAAAGAATCAAGTGGATGTAAAGTTGATTTTATTCAAACTCTTTGATGTTGTAGCAGTTTTAGTTTAAATAAATCTACTGAACGAGCAGACAGTATCTAAAAGTTCATGATTATTGATGATTATATAAAAACATTAAAATGGTTTATAATTTCACCAGAACTGAGCGAAATTAGGTAAATTCTAAATAAACATTTAAAGGCAAATTAGGAAAAACTACTTAACTACAATAAACTGATCAGTAATTTGCAGCTTTAAAACATTTTGATTCAGCTACTAAACAATATCATAAACTCAAAGTGTCTGGATTATTGATCTGATTGACTGTGAACGTCTTCCGCCTGTGTTCCTCCAGCCGTCCAGACATCGCCCTCCTCTGGTTCCTCATCCCTCTCAAAGCGGTGAAGCACCTGGTGTGTGACCAGTACCGGTGGCTGACCATCAAGATCGTCACGGTGCTGCTGCTTCTGGCCATCGTGGGTCTGTTCCTCTACAACATGCCTGGATACATGGTGAAGAAGATGTTGGGGGTTTGAGATCTGATCATATTTAGTATTTTACACTGTAAAGAAATGATTTCACTTGTGTTTGTTGATTTTGACAGAAGACATCATGTAGTTGTAAATCAGAGTAGTTACAGTAATAAACTGAGACTCATGTTAACTTATAATCAATATATTTGAAATTACTTTCATAATAAAGTTTAGTTTGACTGATTACTTATTAGTGTTGAGGCTCTTGTTGTTGTGGCTGCTGTTGCAGAATAAAACCTGTCTCTTATTTTACTGCTTTAATGTGATTTCAACATGTTTGACTTGAATTTGTCAATAAAGTGAAACATCAAGTATCGACGTCTGATCATCTGTTCACAACTTTAAAAACGTAACAAAAGAATTAAACAGTGAAGAAAACAAAGTGTTTAAAAGGTTCTAGAACGTTGAATCCTTCCTTAAAACATTTGATGTGTTTTTCTTGTGACGTGATTGGCTCCTCACTGTGAAACTGGAACACGTGACACCATGTTATCGTTATAATTGGTTCATTTTAAAAAGCGACGTTTTCTGTCGGTTCCTGTTGGTGAAAACCAACGTGTCTCACCTGTGAAGTGAATATGAACGTTTCTTATCGACCCACGTGTCTGAGGCATTAGATCATAATAACAGTAACAATAATAATGTCGGTGACATGATCAAATAGAGTTTTATAATTTTTTAGACAAGTGTGAACCGAAACTTTGTCAGCTCAGCTTGAAGAGAAACAGTGAACCTGGAGGTTTCTGTGGACGCTAACAGCTGTTGTTAAAATGATGAAGAAAAGTGTGTTGAAGCGGCTGAGTCGTGATGATCAGGATCACAGAGGTGAGTCATGAGTGAGAGAGATAATGTTGTTATAAAAAGCCGTGATGGAGGATGCGGGCATCGATCCCGCTACCTCTCGCATGCTAAGCGAGCGCTCTACCATTTGAGCTAATCCCCCTCGATTCACGGTAAAAAGTCATGACCTGTCATCGATGAAAACAGCCTGGACGGATCGATCCGGGTGTGGTTTTCTCTGAGTGAGTCAGTGAATAACGTCTCGTTATCGGTCTGTTTATAAAAACACTGTCGTTTATTGATCCTTCACATGTGATGCTCTGCCGCCACCTGCTGGTCGCTACTACAAATAACGTTTATAGTCAGAAGACTTTCTTCACGTAACCGACGGGTTCCTCACACATTGATAAATGAACAGTTGTCATAAAACAGATAAACTGGAGGTAGTTGACGTGTTTATCCGTATTTTATCAACGTGAAGTCAGTAAAAAGAGCTGGAGGATGCGGGCATCGATCCCGCTACCTCTCGCATGCTAAGCGAGCGCTCTACCATTTGAGCTAATCCCCCTCGACGGCTTGAGGAGCGTGTTGATCAGTATTTATCAGCAGGAATCAGTGTCTGATGTGTTTTCTTTGTCATTTGGATCGATGTTAATTTAACACATCTATCAGTAGACTGACGTAACAAGTAAATAAGTGCATGAATCTATAAAACAACTCTGACCTTCAATTAACTTTAATTGATGTTTTATTTTATAATTAATGTCAATATAATCTAATATGTTTAACTAAGTGTTCAGTGTTAAAGTGACTCATCCTCTGTAATACATACAAATATATGTATATACGTGTGTATATGTATATATGCGTGTGTGTGATGTTTAGTCCAACTGAACCTGTCCTTCAGTCACACACTCACTGTTGAACTGTAAAAACACTATAAAATAAAGCACATGAACTGTTTATTTCACAACTGTTTATTTATTCAAAACTCAAAAGATGAGTGTGTGGATGTTTACGTGGTCGATGGATGCAGGTCTCAGAGCAGACGACAGCCAGTTCGCAAAGTAAAATGAGCTGAGGGACAAGGAGACTTCCTGTGTTCAACATCTGGATGATAATTACGACCGGTCCACCGGTCTCACGTCTTTTTAATATCAACTTTGTTCCAAACTACAACTCATACAACCTAGTCGACCTCAAACGTACAAACGCGTCTGATCAGCAGCAGTAACTCGACCGACGCGTCTGTTACTTCAGGTTGTTTTCCAGAACAAAACGTTTTAACTGCTACGATCTATGACCATGTTGTCAGTCTGCAGGTCTAAAGGTCAAACGTAAAGGCTACTGCGTGTCCGCCCTAAAACATACAACGGTGATTAACCAGGATCGTGCGACATCAGACAAAATCTCCACACAAATACATTTACAAAATATCACTCATTCACAGTCAAAGTGAAACATTCTCATGCTCAGATATGCTGTTGATCAATAATGAATAATCGCAGAGCACTTGTCACGACACCAAAGTTTCCTTCAGTGTTTCAACATGACGTCAACCTTCACCTCTTGTACTTTACAGTAGGTTTGCACCAATTCTTGCTACAGAAAGTTAATCTAACTGAAATATAAGTTAAATAAATAAGAAACTGTTATTAAAAAGTCACTTTTGTTACAGTTTTAGTAGCTCTGGGAGTGTCCTGATGGCACATCGGAGCAGCTTTGTTGTTCTGTGCTCTACTAGTCGTTTAACATCTCAACAAAGGCAAATAAATAACTCCAAAATGAGCAAAACAACACTGTTCTCTCAGAAAAATCAAAAAAACCTCAGTAATATTTACAGACTTAAATTCACTGTTTGCCCAAAACAACCTCCATGCCAGGCGGCTCAGTGTTTCTGCGTTACTCATGCTGAAATAACTGGGATACGTGGTACATTACTGTTATTGTTACTGTGTAAGTGGAGCAGGGAGGAGCAGCACATGATGATGCAGAGTAGTTGTGTATAGTATGAAGATGACCAGAGGATGGGAGGTTACAAACAGATCTTCATATGAGGAACAAAAGACGGGCAGGTCGGAGGGATGATGGCGAGTCTTTATAGAGAGCGTGCAGAGAGAGTAGAAAACTAATGAGGACAAAAAGAAAAAGGAGGAAGATGAAGATGCTGAGGATCAGAGAGGAGACAGGTTCAGTATTCATCCTGGTCCAGATGAGCTTGTTCATCGAGGTCTTCATCTTCTGGAGGCGCAAAACCTTCCTGAGATACAGAAACAACAGAGGTTTCAGGTTTCTGTTTGTATTTAAACATTTCATTTATTTTAAACTCTCTAATAAAAAAAGGCAACGATGTCAAGACGTCACCAGGTTCTTTACCCAAACGTTAAGTGTTTAACTTATTTATGAAAAGATAAAGTCTCATCTATTATAAATGAACTTTTTAACTGCTTAAACTTAAATAACATGATTTTTACAACAGAGTTATCATGGCTGAAATATAAGGTAAATAAATCAGAACTTGTTACTAAAAAGTCAGTTTTGTTACAGTTTTAGCAGCTTGTTGTTCTGTTATTAGACACTATTGTTGTCAGACCTGACGCCACCGTGGAGACCGACTCCAAACAGCTGAACTGTAGCATTTATAACCGACTGATGACTGGGTTCTTTGTCAGAGTAAAAATGTGTGAATTGTTTGTAATAAAAAGGTGTCAAGAAGTTAACAACTGACGTTTAATGGATCCAGAGGTTGTAGTTCTACTAAGACTCTGTGGTGGTTTAGTCTGATCTATGGTTGGTTGACTAACGTACCTCTGGTTGGTTGACTAACGTACATGTGGTTGGTTGACTAACGTACCTCTGGTTGGTTGACTAACGTACATGTGGTTGGTTGACTAACGTATCTCTGGTTGGTTGACTAACGTATCTCTGGTTGGTTGACTAATGTATCTCTGGTTGGTTGACTAACGTATCTCTGGTTGGTTGACCAACGTATCTCTGGTTGGTTGACCAACTTATCTCTGGTTCGTTGACTAACATACATGTGGTTGGTTGACTAACGTACATGTGGTTGGTTGACTAACGTATCTCTGGTTGGTTGACTAACATACATGTGGTTGGTTGACTAACGTACATGTGGTTGGTTGACTAACGTACATGTGGTTGGTTGACTAACGTACATGTGGTTGGTTGACTAACGTACATGTGGTTGGTTGACTAACGTACATGTGGTTGGTTGACTAACGTTGGTTGACTAACGTACATGTGGTTGGTTGACTAACGTACATGTGGTTGGTAGACTAACGTACATGTGGTTGGTTGACTAACGTACATGTGGTTGGTTGACTAACGTACATGTGGTTGGTTGACTAACGTACATGTGGTTGGTTGACTAACGTACATGTGGTTGGTTGACTAACGTATCTCTGGTTGGTTGACTAACGTACATGTGGTTGGTTGACTAACGTATCTCTGGTTGGTTGACTAACGTACATGTGGTTGGTTGACTAACGTACATGTGGTTGGTTGACTAACGTACATGTGGTTGGTTGACTAACGTTGGTTGACTAACGTACATGTGGTTGGTTGACTAACGTACATGTGGTTGGTTGACTAACGTACATGTGGTTGGTTGACTAACGTATCTCTGGTTGGTTGACCAACGTACATGTGGTTGGTTGACTAACGTATCTCTGGTTGGTTGACTAACGTACATGTGGTTGGTTGACTAACGTACATGTGGTTGGTTGACTAACGTATCTCTGGTTGGTTGACTAACGTACATGTGGTTGGTTGACTAACGTATCTCTGGTTGGTTGACTAACGTACCTCTGGTTGGTTGACTAACGTATCTCTGGTTGGTTGACTAACGTATCTCTGGTTGGTTGACTAACGTACATGTGGTTGGTTGACTAACGTATCTCTGGTTGGTTGACTAACGTATCTCTGGTTGGTTGACTAACGTTGGTTGACTAACGTACATGTGGTTGGTTGACTAACGTACATGTGGTTGGTTGACTAACGTATCTCTGGTTGGTTGACTAACGTACATGTGGTTGGTTGACTAACGTACATGTGGTTGGTTGACTAACGTACATGTGGTTGGTTGACTAACGTACATGTGGTTGGTTGACTAACGTACATGTGGTTGGTTGACTAACGTATCTCTGGTTGGTTGACTAACGTATCTCTGGTTGGTTGACTAACGTATCTCTGGTTGGTTGACCAACGTACCTCCGGTTGGTTGACTAACGTACATGTGGTTGGTTGACTAACGTATCTCTGGTTGGTTGACTAACGTATCTCTGGTTGGTTGACTAACGTATCTCTGGTTGGTTGACTAACGTATCTCTGGTTGGTTGACTAACGTATCTCTGGTTGGTTGACTAACGTATCTCTGGTTGGTTGACCAACGTATCTCTGGTTGGTTGACTAACGTATCTCTGGTTGGTTGACTAACGTATCTCTGGTTGGTTGACTAACGTATCTCTGGTTGGTTGACCAACGTATCTCTGGTTGGTTGACTAACGTATCTCTGGTTGGTTGACTAACGTATCTCTGGTTGGTTGACCAACGTATCTCTGGTTGGTTGACTAACGTACCTCTGGTTCGTTGACTAACATATCTCTGGTTGGTTGACTAACGTATCTCTGGTTGGTTGACTAACGTATCTCTGGTTGGTAGACTAACGTACATGTGGTTGGTTGACTAACGTATCTCTGGTTCGTTGACTAACATATCTCTGGTTGGTTGACTAACGTATCTCTGGTTGGTTGACTAACGTATCTCTGGTTGGTTGACTAACGTATCTCTGGTTGGTTGACTAACGTACATGTGGTTGGTTGACTAACGTATCTCTGGTTGGTTGACTAACGTATCTCTGGTTGGTAGACTAACGTATCTCTGGTTGGTTGACCAACGTATCTCTGGTTGGTTGACCAACGTACCTCTGGTTGGTTGACTAACGTATCTCTGGTTGGTTGACTAACGTATCTCTGGTTGGTTGACTAACGTATCTCTGGTTGGTTGACCAACGTACCTCTGGTTGGTTGACTAACGTATCTCTGGTTGGTAGACCAACGTATCTCTGGTTGGTTGACCAACGTACCTCTGTTGCGTAGAGAATGTCGATTATCTTGCTGAGGATGGGGTTGTTTTCACTCTCGTGCTCCTGACAGATCAGCTCGATGTCCCGTAGTTTACTGAAGTAGAAGTCTCTTTCCTTCTCTAGTCCGTCTACAGTCAACTTCAGCTCCATCAGCTGAGGACACAGAGGACAGTTTGTTCTGGTGGTTTCTGTTTTTAAAGGTGAAAAGTTAAATTGACACGTTTAATACGTCTGACAGAAACGAGTACCTGTTGGTTTAGCTCCATGATCTCAGCATCGCTGCCGCCGTTTCTCGACAGATTGGGAGTCTTCCTCAGAGCTGGGGTGTTGTGTTGGACTCGTTGTGGTGTTGGCATGTTTTTGGGAACTGTGGGAGACGTCCTCTGTGGTCCTGGATCGGTCACAAACGGTGAGAGACGTTGAGCGTTTAAAATTCAGACTGAATCACTGCATTTACTTTAGGTTTCTGTGGCGAGTGTGGCGATGGATGTAGCACATTATAGAGAGCTGAGGAATCAGCTGGTGGAGTCATGTTAATAGTTTTACATCAGGACAGATATTACAGACACAAATGTATTTTTCCAGATTTAAAAAAGCCAAATTACAAAATAAAACTCACAAATTGTCTTAAAAAAACTTATTCGAGTCAAAGTGTTTTTAGAAATGTCCAAACCTCTATAAGTGCTTCAGCAGAGGTGTTTGAAAGGAACTCAAAGACAAAACATGCCAACACGCATTATTAGACTTTTAAATTAACGCAGTCATTGTGCCCATTGACAGTCACACTGCTCGCCAGCGACAAAGGCTAATGACGCGTCAAAATCAAATCAGATCGTTTGCCATGATTTTCAAGCAGAAAGCTTCAACGGAGACAGAGCAGGGCTGGTCAGGCTGACGTTACTTTGGTTAGTAAAATGACACTTTGTTGTTTTCAGAGATGAAGCTGCAACATTGTTGCCTCGTCTGCATGAAGCAGTTCACTGGAGAAAACGGTTGTTTTGATCTGTCTTCAGGTCGTCTGGCTTCGCTGATCGAGATCAATTAGAATTGGACAGAACTGGTTAGAAAAGTTGAGGTTGCATGATGTTAAGATGCAACCTCACGGATGCTGTGTTGGACTGTGGCGATCGCTACAATCCCACCAGAGACTGGCTCGTAGCTGCGTACACAGCGTCATGATGCTGGGCAGTGAGATGGATCTGAGAGGACAGCAGTGTTACGACGCGTAACGGCCGGGGCCGTGACAGCAGTCGTTCTGTGAATCGTGCTGCTCACACCACTTGGTTGCAGGGAGCGCCGTCGAGCCATCCAAAGCTCAGCAAGACCGTGCAGCAGAGGCAAAACTGTTTGGTTTACCTGGGTTTCTCTTTGGTTTGTGGATAAAGTGATCACCTGGGTTGGGGGGAGGGGCCACATCCTGCCCCTGTCTGGCTAGTAAAGGGTCGTACTCCTTCCCGTCGTAGTTGGCATCAAAGAACTTCTTGAACCACTGAACAAACTCAAAGTTGTCCTGGAACTTCCCTTTTACGAGCTTTTCTACAGGAATAATCTGGAGTGGAAACAGGAAACGCTTCAACATCTTCATGTGATTGACACGAGTTGAATATAGAATAATATGGAAACAAAATGATTCTGACTTTGTCAACACTCATCCTTTTAAAAGCTGCCTGAAGAACTTTGAAGTTGTGTATAAATTCATGCTCCAGTTTGGCTTGAAATTTAACCTTCTTCAACAGGATGCAACCTGGAAACAACATGTCCATGAACTGGCAATACGCTGCTCCTGGAAAACACACACACACACACCATGATTAGTTTGTTTTTATTCAATTCAAACATCATCAACTATAAAATGTTGAGCGTTACCTGAACACAGCTGTTCGATCTTGGTGTAGGTGAGATGTAAAGAGTCGTTGACCCATGCCAGCATGTCATGACGGCTGAGATTGTCAATGGACACAGATGTGGCGTACACATTCACTGCCATCCCCTACCTGAACCAAAGACACACACACACACAGACAGACACACACACACACACACAGACAGAGACACACACACACACACACACACACACACACACACACACACACACACACACACACACACACACACACACACACACACACACACACACACACACACACACACACACACACACACACACACACACACACACACACACACACACACACACACACACACACACACAGACAGAGACACACACACAGATACAGAGACATACAGACACACACACACACACACACACACAGACAAACAGACAAACAAGCGTCACTGAAGAGATCAAAAGCACATGGTTCAATATTTCTACATGATTGATTGATCAGTGATCAGCCTCTGTGTGTAAATGATTGTTGTTGTTTGACGTCGTCGGATCTTAATAAATTTTAATGTCAGTCAGAACTGATACTGTACTGATACATCGTATTGATCAATTTAAATAACTTGAGCAACATCACATCAGACAAACAAAAACAGTTTGTTTTCATGTTTAACAAACTGAGGCTTCGTCATGTTTTAGTGTCGTTTGCTCCACGATGACTTGCACAGTTGATTGATTGATGATCAGAAGATCAGAAGAGTTGTTGATTAATTTTCTCACTGATTGAACTGATGACATCGTTCTTAGGTTTTATAACCATTAGTTTAAACCTTATGACATGTTGTAACTCTTTCTAGACGTTTCTACCAGTCTTCTGATCCTTGTCAGACCAGAGATCTGGACCGGGTCAGAACCGGATCAGTGAGTGTAAACACTCAACGTGTCCCAGAGGCTCCAGACTTTTAATAAACACGCATGTTGTGAGAATAATCCTCCTCTAGATGAAACACAAATACTCTTTTTATGAGCAGATTTACAGCTGAGGTCACATCAACACCTCAGCAGCACAAAGACTTTAAATGATGTTTAAGGTCATTGACCACCGTGTGTGTGTGTGTGTGTGTGTGTGTGTGTGTATGTCAGGTTCATCACTAATAAACCTGCAGTCGCACACACACACACACACACACTGGTTTGTGCTGCTGTGAATGCGGCGCACATTACAGCAGCTCTCTCCCACGGGGCTGAGTCCTACAATTACATGATTATAACCTGCGACCAAATCACGACAATAACCTCGTTTATGAGACGACGCAGGTTCCGTTTCAATCAGAGACGCGGATGTTTTATTATCACAGAATAAAAACAGATGATATCATCGGTTCGAGAAAGACAGAGAAGTCAATCTATTAAAAAAAAATCAGCCGGGGCCTCTGCGAAAGCTCCAATAACGAGTGAATGACTGCACCAAAACCCTGATGTGGACCAGAGCGCAGATGGGCGGAGGTCTGACATTTTCACTCGGAGCCTGAGAACAATAAATGCGCCGTTTGCTCCGGAGCCTCCTGGTTTATGAAAAAAAGACCGCAGCGCTGGTCTTCCAGCGGCCCCCTCTACAGGCCTCCTGAATACCTCCGGACTGTCAGTGCGCGACAAATATCCTCACAATTAAACCGCAAACGCGTTTTACGCGCAGAGACGCGGAGACGCGCCGCAGCTCTGCGGACGTTTCCTGCGGTTATACTCACTGGATTTCACCGGTGTCTGTGTTGTTATCACGCTGGCACTTTTCCTTCTGTCAATGCCCGTTGCTCCGTCGTTGTCAGACCCTGCGCGGTGCAGTGCTTGGTAACGGGCCGCCCTGTCTGGGGCTGCAACAATCCGACTGGCACCGCGCATGCGCCCGACTCCATGCTGTTAAAGGTTCATTATAAATAGGACTTTGGCCTGTTCAGCTCAGACACATGATGTGTGGTTGGATTTAAGGCCCGTTGGTGACTGAGTCAGGTTGACTAGAATAAAGAACAAACCGTCACAACAGCAACAAGTGAAGCAGCAACAGTTTTGATTATTGATTCATCAGGACGATGACATCATGTGTCTGGATCTGATCGATCACTGATCAGTAACAACATAAAGATGTTTAGTTTAAGACACAAGAGAGAAAAATCATCATAGAGAAGCTGACACTTTATTGATCGACTGATTATCAGAGATGATGATTATTTTCCTGCTGATCAACTTATTGATTCAACTGCAGCAACAATGTGAGAACACGATGTTTCAAATAAAACCTGTTTAAAATGACAAGTAAAGAAATGATTAAAGAATTTACGTCTTCATTAGTTCATTTAAACTACATTTAGACCTTTTAAGGTTTAGTCTCACGGCTCTAAACAGTTAATCAATCAATTTGTATCATTTGTATTTCTGAAACATCTGGTAACTGGAGCAATGTTTATTAATAAAACACTGACACGGCTGCTGATTTCAACGTGGTTTATTTGCACTCAGATCATGTGATAAAGAGCTGCAAGAACAAAAAATTAAGATAAAATGAATTCAATGTGACAACACATTGTTCAGCACCAGTGTAGAGACACGAGTCTCTGGAGCTTTTAACCATAAAATAAAAATAAAACAATGACGTGAGACTTGATGATGTGATGATCTTCACCTTGTGTTTGTCTCTGTTCACACTAAAGTTTTAACAAAAATACAATGTACATAAGAAACAAATAAACAATAAAATACAGAATCAGTGCTTTTCTGAAGTTTCTGAACGAGCGTTTCTTCCAGTTTAAAGACGTTGACGTCGACACGACCAACGTCTTGTTAGACATCTGATCTTTCTGCTTCACAGTGTCAGTCGGTCACAGGAAGGTTCAACGCTGCAGATTCAGACCAGAACAAGAAAAGAAAAGACAGCAGTCAACATGTCAGAGGTCACGACCTGTAGCGGCAGTAAGTATGGGAGGTGAGTCTGAGGGTGTCAGTGCTCTCAGGTGAGATAAAGGCAGTTTGGGTGAGACTTTCTTTTTGCTCTGTGGACAATGAATACAATCACAAAAGAACTGCAGTTTTAGTGTCGACTACATTAGTTGTAACTCTGCTACCATGCACCGTAAACAGCATCGGTTCATTCACATTTGACGGGGAGGAACAGAAAAGACTGTAAACATGAACTGCTGAACAATGAACCTGCTTTAACAAAGTAGCATCCAAAGGAAAAACAGCTCAAACAATAAAATATAAAAAATAAACAGACACATGTAAAAGTTCATCTTGTGTTACGTTGTTTTCCATCAATCAAATCTAGTGACGTATTAACGAGGTGCCGACACCCTTTGTAATTATTTCATTACGCTTCATTCACCACGACTCGCAGGTAAAACACATTGTGACATCTGTGACATTAAATCATGTAAAAAGGCATCAAATCAGAACATGATACAAGTGCAACATCGTATCTTACAGTGAGGTAACACAATCGCATCAGGAAAACCAAACCTTCATCTTCTACAACTATCACATGTTGAACCAAAGGAAATCACTGGCAACTTCTTTTATTTGCTGCTTATTTTGGTTGATATTAGACTGAAATTTGGTTTCTATCATCACATAACAACAGTTTGATCCTTTTTTCCAATATGATCATGACAGTTTAATGGTTTAAGACCTAAAGAAGTGAAAACTCCATTACCCCACTTTTATTCTAAGCTTCCACAAAGAAAAACAAGTTGTGTTTCTTGGCCATAGGTTTCCTCCAGGTGTGGTCAGTTACCAGATCCCGCTGGACCTCCCTCCAGGAGGAGCCAGGATCCGAGCCGACGATCTCTTGGGGATGTTGTCGTCGATCTGGGCTCCTGAAACCAGACCAGATCCTCAGGGTTTAACAGTCAAACGCTAGGACTCGTCTCTGACTCTGTTCATGATCAATAATACTACTACTACAACTGATAATACAGGTAGTACTACTACTGCTGCTTCTCTCTGTTACATCTGATCTGTTTGATTAAAACATGAAAACACTAAAAAGACAGTAAGTGAAAATAAAACCATAAAACAACATGTTAACATGTTTTATCAAAACCTCAAAAGTTCAACTAGTCACTGAACCTGTTGGTGTGACGTTACCTACAGCGCCCTCATCAGGACTAGAGCCTCAAACCCCCACTAGTTGTTCTTTCTGTATTTAACACGTCTAATCAGTAACTGCTCCTGCTTTGACTGTTGCTCCTCACCAGACAGACTGAAGCTGGACTCGTGCAGGTCTCTCAGTCCTCCGTGTCGGGTGCAGGGACGAGTCGGAGTGTCCAGGTCTGACGCTCCAAAGTCTCTTTTCCCTGAGTTGGCCACAGCGACAACATCTCCCGTGTACGGCTCTCGCTCCACAGCTTTCACCGCCTGGCACTGGGAGGTCACACACACACACACACACACACACACATGAACACATAAAACACAGCTAAACCTGCAGCCAGTATCACCAGAAACAATACAAACAATAGAAGTGTTAATTATTAAAACATCAGTTAGAGGCAGTAATTCACTGATTTATGACCCGACACATCCTAGTGTCAGAAAAAGTAGTAAACATCATAGTATAGTAGTAACAGTAGTATCAGTAGCAGTAGTAGTAGTATTAGTGTTGTTGTATCAGTAATAGTTGTATTGGTTGTATTAGTGATAGTTATCAGTTGTATCAGTGTCTCTACTATAAAGTGATGAACAGATCCAAAGTTCTCTGGTTTATAAATAATTATCATTACATATTAAAACTCTGGTATAAAGTGAACTGAGTCGACCTGAACTCAGTTACAAACTCACTCTAATGTTTGATAACTGGCCGTTATCAACGTAATCAATCAAACTAATGATCAGGTTCTACGTCAGTAACGAGTCGGATCAGTTCTCATCAATCCACCTGTCTCGTACCTTTTCCCTCTGCACCATCTTCTTGTAAAGATAATCTGGAAAAGTCCTCAGAGGACAAAACTTCCCAGATCCTTCAGCACACGTGAACATGTCGTTCTCATAGACCAGACGTCCTCGGCTGATGGTGACCAGAGGGACGCCGTGACAGCGGAGACCTTCGTATAGGTTGACGTCTCCTCCCTGGACCTGGTTGTCCACAGAAATGGTCCTGGAGACATGTGATGAAAGAAAGACACAGACAAAAACCTAATCAGCCCGTGACCTGTGGTGAGATGAGCTGGTCGATGAACAGACGGATCCGGTTTCATACTTGGATCCCTCAGGGTCCCAGACCACGACATCAGCATCTGCTCCAGGGATGATCCGGCCTTTCCTCGGGTAGAGGTTGTAGATCTTGGCTGCGTTTGAGCTCGTCACTGCGACAAAACGATTCTCATCCATTTTACCTCCGATCTGTGAATTATAACAAACGATCACTTCAAATAATAATTGATCAAATTTAAACTGATGAAATTTGACTGAATCAACTGATGAGCAAGTGTTTGTTCTGCCTCTTTTTTTTTTTTTTAAGTTTTTAAGTCCGCCCATTTTTAAGTTTTAATCAACAACTTCCAGATGAAACAGATCAGTCCTGATCAGTCCTGATCAGTCCTGATCGTTCCTGATGGGACCAGCAGCCTCATACCACTCCTTTCTCCCAGATGACGCTCATGCGGTCCTGGATCCCAGGGAGCCCGTGGGGGATCTTGGTGAAATCATCTTTGCCCATTGCTCTCTGTTTGATGGTGAACGGGCGGTGGTCCGACCCCACAACGTTCAGAGAATCACTGCAGACGTGACAGTGAAGGAGGACGTCACGTTCAGGTTTTTATTACATGTTTAACCTGAGATGTTGTGGTGTTGAACGTACTTTCCCAGGAGGCTCATGAGGACGGTGGGAGTGTTTGGGTCCAGACGAAGAGGTGGGACGGTCACGTGAGCAGCAGCATGAGCCCAGTCCTGATGGTAGTACTGCATCCCGGTCAACACGGTGTGGGCCGTGGTTGTTTCTCCATGGACCACTTTACCTGTGGTCACACGGCATCACACTGGATTAATTGACCCATAATTTAATTCAACATGTTCATGAGATTAAATGAACCAGGTTGACACGAACGGTAAAGACACGACACCTTGCATCTTGGCTGCAGCTATGACATCTCCTGCAGACATACTGGACACGTTGACCAGGTAGATGGGACAATGAGCCTGAGACCAAACACACGACACGTGTTAATACGTTTAACACGTCTGTGGACGTGAAAACGGCTCGTTGTTACTGTTAATATGCTGATGATTGGTGCTACAGTGACAATGTGAGTGTTGTTCAGTTGAATCACCCTGTTAGCAATGGTAATCGCCCGGTGCGTCGCCTCTGCTTCCAGCTGGAGAGAAACACAAACGTGTGAGACTGGTCACAGGTTTCCTGAGGTAGAGACTGTCTTGGTGTAATTCAGAATAATTCAGTATCTAAGATAAACCTGGCCATCGTACCTCTTCAGGCCTGCTGATTTCAATCCCTTCAGGACCGCTGATGCCCAGGTCCAACGCTTCCTTCGCGCCCTAAAACACGATGAATCATGTCAAATAAAATAAACTGGGACATGGGACTGAAACATTTCGTCTGTTTAACAGTAAAGCGATCGGTCACCTCTGCCACCAGTTCTCCGTTCTCAGCGTGGACTCTCGCTATCGCTCCGATGTCCTTGCAGTGCTGCAGAG
Organism: Polydactylus sextarius; assembly: GCA_016801845.1. Taxonomy (NCBI): domain Eukaryota; kingdom Metazoa; phylum Chordata; class Actinopteri; family Polynemidae; genus Polydactylus; species Polydactylus sextarius. Next base: position 15,528,740 of record CM028919.1, read on the forward strand.
CCTGGAAGAGTTCGCTGTCCCTCAGCATGAACATGTCCTTGTAGGACATGAACATCTGGAAGGAGTTCACTCCTTTCTCTCTCACAAGCTTCTCCATCTCAGCTCGCACCTGCAGGACAGGAAATGCAGTAAATGAGACCTGCTGCTGCGTTTTCTCTCTAAAGTTGAATCACAAACAGATCAGTGTCTTTCTCTGAAGCAGAGCGTCGATACCTTGGGTCCCCACCAAGTCACACCCACGTGCAGAGCGTAGTCGCAGCAGGTTTTAGAGTCGGCGGCGCTGCGACACTTTTCATATGCTTCAATCAAAGACTCGTTCTTCTCTGGTAAAACGTGGCTGATCACCATCGTTGTTCCTCCAGCCAGAGCCGCCTGGTGGAAACAGCAACACTTAGGACGTCATTTCATCACATGATGGACATGAGTCATTATTTGTTGCCATGTTGTCGTTATTGTTTTTATCATGTGCAGCGATAAAGTGAAATGAGCTGAGATCGACTAGAAATCAGACCTGATCGTGACCGAATAAAAACCTGGACGTTAAATGAAACCGAATCGATTTATTACGTCTATAAACTGTGACCTGCTCATCAACACGGCTCCTCCTCTGAACATGAGGGTAAAAGCTTCATTAATGCTGATCTTCATGTTTAGTTACAAACAACTGCTGAAGGAAAAATAAATCCTCCATCAGGTAGAAAATAAGTCTCAGTGAAATGATGCAGTTGCACCGTTGTTTCATTACAGAACCAGCACTTTTACTTTATACAAAACAGATTCTCAATCTGAACTGTGTGTGTGTGTGTGTGTGTGTGTGTGTGTGTGTGTGTGTGTGTGTGTGTTTGAGAGTGAGCATCTGTCATCTGAGCCCTAGAGAGTCGTCGGAGGGGGAGTGGGTCTGAGAACCTTTGTCTCTGAGCACAATGGTGTGAGTGAAAAGGTTTTGCGGCAGTCTTTGCAGCACCCCCCTCCAGTGGTTTCCATGGAAACAGATACTCATCTGCATTTGTGTGCGGAGCGACGGCAGCAGCAGCAGAGCATGCTGGGAAAGAGGGAGAGACGGTGGAGAACAGTGTCTGTCACCACCGTCACCTCAAACATGTGATCATCTGCTCCGTCGTCCTCAGACTGATGAGTCACGAACCTGAAGCTGATCAGGCTTTAACCATCAGGGCTCAGCTACGCTAACAACAAAGTACCAAATCACGTTTGTGTGATGTCAGTGAGACACAGACTCGACCACGAGACGTTAACATCATGTTTTCATTTTCTGTAAATCCACTGATTCAACATTTTATCTGTTCAATATCAAATTATTGATGAAAATGACTGTTGGAAGATAAAACTGATGTGTATTAAATCAGTGAATAAAAGACCACGTCACTGACACAAACCTGATGAAGACATTCAGACACTTCATTTAATGTTTTAATATTATTTTTAAATCCTGTTTCTTACTTTGACGTTTTAATGTTTTAAAAATAACCAACACATTTGATCCAAAAATATGAAGACAGAGGTTTCATCAGTTCAAAACCAAAACCACGAGGCACCGTGGATCCGTTGTGGATGAAATGGACGACATCTGAGAGGTTTTTAATGTCTAAAATAAAATAAATTAAAAGAGACTTGTCATGTCCAGAGACGTCGGGTCTACGTCTGATAAATGTCTCAGGTTAACTCTTTGTGTCTCCCGCCGTTACCTTGGTGCCGCTGTAGAAGTCGTCTGCTGTGGTGGCGTTCATGAACGTCTCCTCCAGGTGGACGCTGGTGTCGATGCCTCCGGGCAGAACCAGTTTACCCGAAGCGTCGATGACTTTGGCTCCACCCGGGATCATCAGCTCCTTCCCCACCTGCTGGATGATGCCGTTCTCGATGTAGACGTCGGCCTCCTGCGTGCAGTCGTCGTTCACCACCTTACCGCCCTTGATCAGGATGCGGACGTTGGCTGAGCTGGAAGACATGGCTACGGCTCTGAAAGGCAAGAAGGACGTAGAGATTCAGCCTTCAGTCAGATGAAAAGTTCCAGCTACCACTTCTGTTAAAAAAGCATTTAGTCCCAGAATAAAACACAATAATCCAACAGTACCTCATCCTGACGGTGACTAGGACTAGAGACTGAGCTGGACACTGAAGCTGCTAAGACCAGAGTGTCAGACGGGGACTTCAGCTTCAGGACTGAAGAGTCAGTGTCAGTCACCGCCTGAGACCTGACGTCTCTCTGGACCGTCACAAAGACGCTGAGTCCAGACCAGACCACAATGACGCAAACAAGAGCCCATTGTTTCATAAAGACTGAGCTGCTCACAACATTGTTCATTCACCGTTAAACTGTAGAACGAATCACGTCGACTGAAACTATGAAGTCAGCGGAGGTGGCTCCTACGTTAGACAGAACGTGATCTTCTCTCATTCATGTTGACGTCCTCTCTTCTGAAGCATCAGATCTTCAGATATTATCATAATTATTATCATTATTATCACTACTATTATTATTATTACTATAACAGGTGAAGCTGACTTGACTCAGGCGACAGACGGTGAGTTCATGTTTTAGCTAAAATGTGAACATGACAAATATTTTATAAACTACTCACAGTTTTTTTAATCTATGAAATGTGTAAAATGAATTAATTGTCCAGAAACTTGTTGCAGCAGTTGAATCTTCATGTTGTGATAAAAACTAAATAAAAAGAATAAATGTTAAAAATTCAAACCTCATCGTCAGTTCAGGTTTAAACATCTCTAGTTGATCTGGATTCATTTATAAAAACTGAAACATTAAAAACAAACTCTTCTTCATCACATTTACACATCTTGTGCGCGTGTGCTTGTGCGCGCGCTCGTTAGTCTAGTCTGCGTGCTTGCGTGGACGTGTGCGTGCAGGACGCGTACGTGTGAGGGTGCGGCAACTTTACTGCATGAACCGATTCAGTCGTTGGATGGAGCCTGGAGATGATGCTGTGATATTAATATGATGATAACAACAACACTGATAATAATAATAATAATAATAATAATAATAATAAAATCACCGCAGCTACAGGATCGGTCGTCAGTGTTATGATCACATTCAGACCGCGGGGCTGTAGAAGTTGAACTGGTTGATCATTAATAATAAACTCATGTTTCCTCCAATAAAACTTGATCAACAAACTAATGTAAAATAAAACGTTAGAACGAGAGAAGCAGCAGCAGTTTAAAATGTGACCATCAACCGATAGAGATCAATTTATCATCAATCACATCGATCACCGGCGAATCTGCTGCTTCACCCTGATTCACCGTGAACGAGGTGAGATCTTGACACAAAGAAACCGGGTTCTATCACGAGCACGAGCACGGCGTAATTATCGACCTAGAAAAACCTCCTGCCAGACCGAGTCCAGGTCCTGGTCCTGGTCTTAGACCGAGTCAGAGACCGGGTCCTAGTCCTAGACCACCATGTGAACCTGTTCTGACCGCTCACACCTGCAGACCTGCGGTGTGTGTGTGTGTGTGTGTGTGTGTGTGTGTGTGTGTGTGTGTGTGTGTGTGTGTGTGTTGACAGTCAGATGTGTATCCAGGAGGAAACAAAGTCTCCAGCTTCAGCAGAGGATTCCCCACCCAACACACACACACACACACACACACACACACACACACACACACACTCCGCTGCGGTCTGACCGGTGATAACAGATGAGGTGATGAAGATGAAGCTCCTACCTCTTCTTCTTCTTCTTCTTCTTCTTCTTCTTCTTCTTCTTCTTCTTCTTCTTCTTCTTCTTCTTCTTCGCTCTGATCTTCGTCACTTTCTGACTCAAACAATCCGCCGCTTCACTCAACCAGACACACACACTCTCACACACCAGATGGATGTTTCCTGGCCGGTCCCGGACCAGCAGATCGCAGCATCATCACCATCAATCGCCGAGGACATACACGCTAGACTTCCGGTTTTGACTTTCAAAATAAAACCCAAAACGACATATTCTTGTTACATGAACTTAAAATGTGTCGTTTCTAATTTGTACAGGTTCAATAATAAAATCATGCCCATAATATAATATAATATAATATAATATAATATAATATAATATAATATAATATAATATAATATAATATAATATAATATAATATAATATAATATAATATACAAACATTTACCATGATTTACATCAAGAAAGATCAGGTTGAAAATATTGAAACATATGATTAAAACTAAATGATAAATAATAATGATGATGATAATAATAATAATAATAATAATAATAATAATAGTAGATATTTTTCTAATCGTATCATTTTATATAAGATTATCTTTCATTACTTTATTTCATATTTTTATTCCATTTTAAAATATTTCAATATTATTCTGTTGGAGACTTTGATTTTATTTTTCAATTAACTTTTTATTTTTCTAATTTAACTTTATTTTTTAATTTAAACCTAAAATAACATCAACCCTAATATCGTTAATATGATGTAAATAACAAATGATATATAAATATATTACAATAAATATTTAAATGTTTCAAAGTTTTTTATTTGTGTTTTTCTGTCAAATGTTATTTGTTGTTTCATTATAACAACTTATTTTATTTTATAAAAGTAAATGAACATAACATCACACTGACTTATCGTATTTTAAGTCCTGACTTGTTTGACTGTACATTTTATTGTTGTGCTCTTATTTTGTAGATAAACCGTCTGTTTCCGGTTCAGTTCTGTCTAACCACCGTGAACTTGACGCGTCTCGCAGCATCCAGGCCGCGAGACGCCGCTCTGGACCAATCAGCGGCGGCGGCTGAAGGCTTGGTCTCATAACGAACCAATCACTGGAGAGTTTGGGCGTGAACGTGATGAGGAGGTTGAACCAAGACGAGAGGAAGAGGGGACGTGAGAGTGACGTCACACAACAACATGGAGTAGTAAATATCATCATCACCATCATCATGACACATTCATAATCACCAGGAGCAGCATCTGTTGGACATGTCTGATTTAAACCAGAAAACACGTTGACCCATCGGGTCCGACCCATCAGCTGTTAATCAGCAGCTGCAGACCAACACCCTCACTTAGGTTCTTATCTCTGCGGTCCCAGGTGTTTAAAACCTCCGGCTCGAGGATTAATGGAGCTGAGTATCAGCGTCCTCGTCTCCTCCATTAGTCTGCAGACAAACAGTCTCTGGGGGATTAATAATCCTCCAGAATATGAAGTGTTAGTCGTGTCATCGTCATCTCAGAGGGACGAGATGATAAACAGAAGCAGCTCTCAGTTCTCAGGAGGTTTCGTCTTTTATAAATGAGACCAAGGACACAGCTTCACTCTCTAAACTTTAACTGGGACAAAGAAGTTGAAGGTTCAAAAGCCTCAAAATAGAAACTGAGTTGAATTTAGATTCGACACTTTAATGTAGAATAATGATGCTGGTGGTTTCCTGTTAACAAACTGTTCACATCTGAAGTTAGTTTAGTGTCTTAATGAGTCAATTAATGTTTTGTTACGTTATCGTATTTATTATTATATTATAATACATTATTATTATTATATATGTAATATACATATATAATCTTCTGATTAATGTTGAAGAATATTCAGTGAAATTAAAAATATAGTTTGAACTTTTATTAAACCTGGAAAATACAGAGGAGTTATTTTTATTCTACAACAATATTAACCAGGAAGATTTTATATCTTTAAAGACTAAAATAAAGTAAAAGTAAGGAGCTGTTTTACATCAGAAAATGTATTAAAATCACTTTAATTTGAATGATTAATTGAAACTAAACTGAACCTATAAAATGAGGCCATGATGAAAAGTAAATACTGGAAATATTTTTACTTTAAATGAAGTCACGATTATGACGATGAAACACTTTAATTAACGTAAAAAGGAGTTTGTATTTAACACTGAAAGACGTTTATACCTGATGAGATTAATGATGATTAACATTTCTCGTAATGAAAAAATCATAATACGGTGAATGATGATTGATGCTCGTGTTTCTGTGATTAACTCAAAGGAACAAGAGTTGAGGTTTGTGAACACGTGACCTCTGATGTTTCCTGTTTCATTATTATTATTGTCTCATTGTCTGAGTGTTAAAACAGCTGATTTAATCCTGAATATTTATAATAATGAGAAATTTCCTAGTTTTTATTTTTCAGATATTAAATAAAGGACAGGAAGAATTTTCAGATTTTTTTTTTTTTTTGCACAAAAACAATACATTTATTCAAGTGTTCTCCAGCACAAGTACATACGGAGCCTTTATCTTCTCTCTGCACACTAAACATAAGTATGGGGGCGTTCAACGTGGAGAATGACTGCTACATCTGCTGAACCAACCGGTCTGGAGCCATAAAACAGTGATGACAGAAAGAAAACACAGTATCACTGAATCTACAAGTATTGACCTGCTTTGACCAGTAAAAAATAAAAATTTGTTTCTGATTTATAAACAAAAAAACAAAAACAAAATCAAAACAAATAAGCATCAGTCCAAAAACAACATCTTGAAACAGACATGGAGAATATTACGGCATGGAATGTAGATTAAGAAGCGATGTGTATTAAGCGTTACATTATGCTACAGTAAAAGTTATTACCGTTTTTTTCTCACACGATTTTCCCACAGATAAGCACCAACTACAGCAATCTCTAGTCTAAAACAATATAGGAAACCTTTCATTATTTGTTATCCTTATTTTTTCAAGTACAAAGTTAAAATGCCTTTGTTAATATATTTATATGAGTGAAATAATAGTTCTTTTCCGTTACTACAAGGAACTTAAAAACAGTCATTGTCAAGACGTGTTTATTTCTCTTCCAATCAAATATATTTTTCTTGATTAGATAAAATGTTTAGCACCATCGGAAAAACACCTACAATCCCTCTTTTTTTTAAAGTCTTACAAAAGAAACAGAAGCAGAAACACCACCATGTAGGGCTGCGCAGCGAAGTTGAGACCGTTCATCTTAAAGCTGTCGATTAAGATCACACCACATTAAATCTGGATTCACTTGACACAAACAATAAAAAACTAACGTTGACTTGGAGTCTCCCTCTATCTAATGCTCAAAGCTCAAAGTTTTGAATCAAATTTGTCACTTGATTTTTTTATTTTTTAACCTAAACGTTTGTTTTCCCTCTAATTTGATGATATATATTAGCAAAGAATTATATTTGTACATCTCAATTGTAAAAATAAAAAAAATAAAAATAAAAAATGAAAACAGCAACCGGAAAAACTCTATGTACAAAATGTACAAATATGAGGGGGAGTTAAGTTTTCTAGGAGGAAGAGGGGATAACATCTGGTTAAAACATCACAGCTGCTCATACTGAGCTCGTGTGCATGGACAAAAAATAAGGTCACTTAAGAAATTAATTACATTAAGAAATTAAATTTCAAATTTAGAATCTTAAATATGATATAGATAAGTGATAGCATCTGTTTTAATTCTCCTCTTTACTCTTTGAGTGCCGACGTCTTCGTCAAACACTGTGTCAGTTTTTCGTTTTGACAAACCGCAGCTTAAATCCTCCAACTTTAGCTTACGACAGGTTACAATCAAGAGAATTTAGGTCGTGAACGTAATCCAACTTTGGATCAGCACTTAAATTTGTCAACATGACGACTAGAATTTATATGAGGGAGAAAAGGCCGAGGCCAACTGTCCTTCACACGGGACAAAATATTATACTTATACAATCTCAACAGAAGTCGACATTCTTTGAATCTGGGTAGAAACACACTGCGTCGCTGCTTCACAGCAGGAAACGATACGGATGAAGGGGTTTGTGGGTGACAAATGTCAATCCATCTACTGTACACTGAGTCAAATAACATGGGTTTCACATATCAAAATCCATTCTTTCACTTCTATTGGCACAGCCCTACTGTATACAAAAAGTATTACACGAGGGTAGATCAGTTCACATCATAAAACCAAACAAAAACAATTCACAAGAACCAATATCTTTTTAAAAAATATCAAGAAAAAAGAAAGTATACATATAAAAGTGCTTTATAATGTTGATAAAACAGCACAAAATTGCTATAAAAAGGTAGAAGAACTTTGTGAAGCCGCACCATATTGTTGAGGAGTTGCACCTGACAGTTATTCAGTTGAGAAGTGGAAGTGGAGGAGGAGAATCACCTGGCCTGGCCACCCCCACCCTCCCTCCACCGCACCTACTAACAGTTGTACAGTAATGTTCATTGGTCAGGATGAAACTAGAAAAGTAGCTCACCACAGACTTTGATCTTAAGGTTTTTTTTTTCGTTTTTTTCTTTTTTTTTTTTTTGAATGACAGAAAACATCATTTCCCATGTGGCTAGCTTCACTTTCTGTTTTGTGCAGATTCAGGCAGGTTGAGCCTGAGCGCAGCGAGGCTGAGAAATTAAACGAGCACCAGTACAAACTGTATAAAAGATGTAAAATGCAGAAAAGAGGATATGCTCTTATTTTGCAGTCTACTGTCCGTCACCTCGACGTTTCCTTTGAAGTGAACAAAACGGCACAGAACAGAGGTTTTTTTTATCATTAAGTGTAAAAACATCAACAAGTTTTTCCAGCAACAGGTTAAAAAGCTCCGTATTGTCTTAAGTTGTAGTTGCCACATGGGCCATGATGTTTCTCATCATCTAGGAGCACCATGGTATTGTAACCATATTACAGTAGTACCTTTTATTACCTTCAGTTGTGTATAGAAACTGTAAACAAAGAGGTATATGTGATCTGGTGTTTTGGATTCTCAGAGACACAGCTCTCCTGACACTGAAGAAAATCGCCTTTCACTTCACATCTCTGTGAGGCTCAGTAGCTGGAAGCATGGCTGCACTGCAGGTGGGAAAGTCGCAGCCCCGACGTACAGTACGCCCACACAGCAGAAACATTTCACATATCTCAAAACCACTTTCACTCTGTCTGATGTTTCCCCGTCGTCTAACTGTTGCTTTTAAAAACACTTTTCTGTCTCAGTGTCTTGAGAAGAAAGCATAGTCTCAAGTATAGCTTGCACAAACAAATCAACAATACTTGATAACACTGCTAAAAGGTAAAATGACATATCAAAATTAAATAGAATAAGAATTACAATTCAAATACAAGAAATAATGTGAAATCTACGTCAATGTTTTGCTTGCAAATTATACCGGAGTATAATTTGAGGATCAAGGCTCTTATTTCTAGTCACAACGTACAGTTGTAGTTTCTAAACGGGTCCGAGTGAGTCTCCTCGCTGCTCAGATGCAGGCAAAGTAATCTTTGAGTGGTGCAAACAGGTGGCGGATGACGGGGACGCTCCACGATCGGCCCAGGAGCCTCTGCCTCGCCAGCCGGCTCATGTTGGACACGTCTGTATAGTGGACCGGAAAACCAAAGACCCTGACGAGAACAGACACACGGCGGCGGGAAACAAAACGGACACGTGAAGACACAGCAACATCAGCGTCTGAGAGTGGAGAGATATTTAACGTTCACTCACCTCTCCATCTCAGTGCACCACAGGATGTCCTCCTTCTCGTTCATGTAGACGGGGAAGTGCTGGTCTTTGCCCTGTTTGATGGAGTTAGACCTGGTGGTGATGGTCCTCACCTTGTCAAACTGAGGAAACAAAGACATGTACATGTTAAAACACTGATGCATCTTTCACACAGTGTTACAGGTCAAACTGGCTGTTTAAAGACCCAACTGAAGTTTCAGTTACATGATGTTTCAGGACTAAGAAACTGCTAAACTATTAAACTATTACCTGGTGCTGCCACCAGGAGACACCAATGTCCAGAGTAAGTCTGGTATATTATATTATATTATATTGTATTATATGGTATGTTATGGTATGTTATGGTATGGTATGGTATGGTAAGGTAAGGTAAGGTAAGGTAAGGTAAGGTAAGGTAAGGTAAGGTAAGGTATGGTATGGTATGGTATGGTATGGTAAGGTAAGGTAAGGTAAGGTAAGGTATGGTAAGGTAAGGTATGGTATGGTATGGTATGGTATGGTATGGTAAGGTAAGGTAAGGTAAGGTAAGGTAAGGTATGGTATGGTATGGTATGGTAAGGTAAGGTAAGGTATGGTATGGTATGGTAAGGTAAGGTAAGGTGGTATGGTAAGGTAAGGTAAGGTAAGGTAAGGTATGGTATGGTATGGTATGGTATGGTATGGTATGGTATGGTATGGTATGGTAAGGTATGGTATGGTATGGTATGGTATGGTATGGTATGGTAAGGTAAGGTAAGGTAAGGTAAGGTATGGTATGGTATGGTAAGGTAAGGTAAGGTATGGTATGGTATGGTAAGGTAAGGTAAGGTAAGGTAAGGTATGGTATGGTATGGTAAGGTATGGTATGGTAAGGTAAGGTATGGTATGGTAAGGTAAGGTAAGGTAAGGTAAGGTATGGTATGGTATGGTATGGTAAGGTAAGGTAAGGTAAGGTATGGTATGGTATGGTATGGTATGGTATGGTAAGGTATGGTATGGTAAGGTAAGGTAAGGTATGGTAAGGTATGGTATGGTATGGTATGGTATGGTATGGTATGGTATGGTATGGTAAGGTATGGTATGGTATGGTATGGTATGGTATGGTAAGGTAAGGTATGGTATGGTATGGTAGGGTATGGTATGGTATGGTATGGTATGGTAGGTATGGTATGGTATGGTAGGTAAGGGTAGGTAAGGTATGGTATGGTAAGGTAAGGTAAGGTAAGGTAAGGTATGGTATGGTAAGGTATGGTATGGTATGGTATTAATGAAGTGTGTCTGTACCTTGGCCGTCCTGCCGTGTTCTAAACAATCCTGCAGGTCCAGTCTGTCAGTGCACATCGCACTCAAAGGCCTGAAAAGGAAAAAAACAGTTTGACAACAATTAAAATTTTAATTATATACATAAATATATATTCTACTCTTAACGTGCCGTGTCAGGACGTGACGTCGTTACGTCTAACGTACGTTCTGTGACGTTAGTCCAGGTGACGTAACGTAACGTGCTGCGTCACCTGGAGTGCAGACGTACAGGTGACGCTTCATCATTACGCGGGAAGTCAAACGTTTAAACATCAAACGATGACGTCCAACGGACACATAAACACAGTTCAACGCTAGAGACATTTAGTGACGCACGATGTTTGTATTTGTGTTAAATCCTCCGTGCCCGTGACGCTAACGTGACCGGACGGACCGGACCGGACCGGACTACACCAGACCAGACCGGACCAAATCAAACCAAACCGGACCGGACTAGCTACCGAGGAGATGATGAACGACAGGTGAATCATTTAACATTAACAACAAAACACTGAATCCAACTGACGCTGCTGATGCTAATTACTCAGCGTGAAACGTGAAGCTAATTCTGACGGCGAATGTGGTGTTTGCGTCTGGATGTAGCATCTTCATGTAGCACCTTGTGTTAGCATCTTAATGTAACACCTTGTGTTAGCATCTTAATGTAGCACCTTGTGTTAGCATCTTAATGTAGCACCTTGTGTTAGCATCTTCATGCAGCACCTTGTGTTAGCATCTTCATGCAGCACATTGTGTTAGCATCTTCATGTAGCACATTGTGTTAGCATCTTCATGCAGCACCTTGTGTTAGCATCTTAATGTAGCATCTTGTGTTAGCATCTTAATGTAACACCTTGTGTTAGCATCTTAATGTCGCACCTTGTGTTAGCATCTTAATGTCGCACCTTGTGTTAGCATCTTAATGTAGCATCTTGTTTAGCATCTTAATGTAGCACCTTCTGTTAGCATCTTAATGTCGCACCTTGTGTTAGCATCTTCATGTCGCACCTTGTGTTAGCATCTTAATGTAGCACCTTGTGTTAGCATCTTAATGTAGCACCTTGTGTTAGCATCTTAATGTAGCACCTTGTGTTAGCATCTTAATGTAACACCTTGTGTTAGCATCTTAATGTCGCACCTTGTGTTAGCATCTTAATGTAGCACCTTGTGTTAGCATCTTAATGTAGCATCTTGTGTTAGCATCTTAATGTAGCACCTTCTGTTAGCATCTTAATGTCGCACCTTGTGTTAGCATCTTAATGTAGCACCTTGTGTTAGCATCTTAATGTAGCATCTTAATGTAGCACCTTGTGTTAGCATCTTAATGCAGCACCTTGTGTTAGCATCTTAATGCCGCACCTTGTGTTAGCATCTTAATGTAGCACCTTGTGTTAGCATCTTAATGTAGCACCTTGTGTTAGCATCTTAATGTAGCATCTTAATGTAGCATCTTGTGTTAGCATCTTAATGCAGCACCTTGTGTTAGCATCTTCATGTAGCACCTTGTGTTAGCATCTTCATGTAGCATATTGTGTTAGCATCTTCATGTAGCATATTGTGTTAGCATCTTCATGCAGCACCTTGTGTTAGCATCTTCATGCAGCATCTTGTTTAGCATCTTCATGCAGCATCTTGTTTAGCATCTTAATGTAGCACCTTCTGTTAGCATCTTAATGTCGCACCTTGTGTTAGCATCTTCATGTCACACCTTGTGTTAGCATCTTAATGTAGCATCTTGTGTTAGCATCTTAATGTAGCATCTTGTGTTAGCATCTTAATGTAGCACCTTGTGTTAGCATCTTCATAAAGCACCTTGTGTTAGCATCTTAATGTCGCACCTTGTGTTAGCATCTTAATGTAGCATCTTGTGTTAGCATCTTAATGTAGCACCTTGTGTTAGCATCTTAATGTAGCACCTTGTGTTAGCATCTTAATGTAACATCTTGTGTTAGCATCTTAATGTCGCACCTTGTGTTAGCATCTTAATGTAGCACCTTGTGTTAGCATCTTAATGTAGCACCTTGTGTTAGCATCTTAATGTAGCACCTTGTGTTAGCATCTTAATGTAGCACCTTGTGTTAGCATCTTAATGTAGCATCTTGTGTTAGCATCTTAATGTAGCATCTTGTGTTAGCATCTTAATGTAGCACCTTCTGTTAGCATCTTAATGTCGCACCTTGTGTTAGCATCTTAATGTAGCATCCTGTGTTAAAGTGTTAAGTTGTTGTTTCCATACATGTGTTCATCTGATGTTATGAGACTGTATCAGAACAAGTGACATGCGAGTAAATGAGTTTTTACGATTCAGGTGAAAAATGATATGATGTTTTATTAAATGTGTTTAGGATATTTATTTGTGAATTTAATGTGGTGAACTGCAGGTCTACAACAACTAATCGATTTTTAAATTAGGGTCCAACTATTTTAATATTGGATTAGTTTTGTCTACGTTGTCAAACACAGAAGAACAGTAGTAGTAGAAGAAGAAGAGAACCAATGAGAAGCCTTGTGTGAGTCACGTGACCAGAAGTGACAACAGAGGATCAGGTTGTCACAGCCCAGGAGGCTAACGTTAGCTTAGCGCTAACAGAAACTTCAGAGAACAGAAGGTTTTTCTGTTTCTTTGGTTTTTAAACTGGTTTTAAATTAACGGTCGTAGAAATATTTGATGATCATCTGATATAAAGAGACGTTGGAGTTTTATTTATCACAGAAACTTAATAGAAATAAACATATTACTGTCACTTCCTGTTTATTCTGCTTCATCCAATGTTTATCTGCTGTCACTTCCTCGTGTGTTTTAGATCAGTTGTTATTCTCTTGTTTTTTCACCTTAATGTGAATATATGAAGTTTTTATGTTTGAATTGATCAGTTGATCATCTAAATAAGTGTTAGTTATCTTTAGTAATCGTTAAATTGTTTTTTCTGTTGTTATATTGTTTGAATTTTTACTGTTTGTCAATTTGTTCTTTTTTATCTGTATTTATATTATTCATAGTTTTAAATTTATATATTCTTCAATTTGCCTTAAAAATAAAAAGACTGTTTCATTACAACTTGTGTGTTTTGTTTTTGTTTGTTTCTTTGAATGTGTTGATTTGTCATCGGTGTCAGATGAAACCTCAGCGATGTGATGCAGCTTCATGTTAATGTTATGTCTTAATATTCTGAACAATACGTGAATGTATAAATGTTTCCTCTTCAGCTCAATTTCTCTTTAATTATGGACCAGAGTCAAACTGCAGCAACGTCGTTCTGTGTTTTACTTCAACAACTTATTTTAACAGTCGACACAAAAGTGCATGTTTGGGTTCAGAAGGAGTTAAAACTGTTAGTGTTTATGTACGAATCTAAGATTAATCTGTAAAAGTCACTGTTTCATCTCTAATCTTGTTGAAAGTCTCTTAGTTTTTCTCTCCCTGTGTGTGTCAAAGGCTGCTGCTTCCCTCACCATTCACACACCAACCTGTTCATGCCAGGAAGGTTACCCCAGAAGTAGCGAGCGCGATGTGCAGCAGACACCTCCTTGGCGTCGATCATCACCGGGTTACACTGAAAACAAGAGAGGGAAAGACGAGGTAAGATGATCTGAAATTAACACGACGTTACATGAATCTGGCAGAGTTTCGTTCGACCACACGTTAACCGCATCCAGTCATTTTAAAAGTGAAACAGCTGACCGAGTCTTTACAGATGAAAAGGTGTTTTCTAGGAACTAAAGCTAAAGATAATGAATCACTGCCACCAGGGGGCGTTGTGGTGAGTGAGTGAACTGACCTCTAGGAAGCGAGAGATGTCTCTCTTATCGCTGACGCCCATGGCCACCACGTTTTCAAAGAGCCAGAAGAAAGGCCGGTCGTCTCCCTCCTTCGGCCGAGCCTCGTGGAGCAGCCGGTAAAACTCAAAGAACAGGCGGCCGGTGCCCTCTGTCGGACGGAGACGGCCCGGTCATTATCCCCGTTTCATTTTAACTACAACAACATCGCAGAGCGTGAACGTCTTGACGTACCATAAAGACCTTTCCTGGCAGGATTGACTATAGACAGGTCATTGCAGGGACTTCCTCCAATCACCAGGTCGAACGGACCCCACTCGTGTATCTAACCACAGACACGACACAGAGTTAGAGACAAAGACAGTGTAGATGCCGTCATCGTTTCTCCTCTTTTATTGAGTTCATGCACTCTGTCTGTGAGGAGAAGGTAGCAGCAGCCTGACAGAGTCTCTGGCACATTAGAGAAACCTGATCATCAGATACTTCAGGGGACTGGGGCTCGTTCTGGTTGAAAAGAGAAGAAACATCTGTAGATTCACTCAGAGAGAGTAAAATCCTGACTGAGTTAAAGCTGCAGCGAGGTCAGCTAGAGTTGAGCAGCAGCTTTGACCTTAAACCTGAAGTGGATAATAAAATTACTGTGACTCGTTCAATCAGAGTTCATTACGTTTATATATTCATAATCTGCTTGACATCCTAATTCAACCTTTCACTCCCTCTGATGTTTACTGGACATTTCCTCTCCCAGAATAACCAGGTCTGTTTTAAATGGATGAGAAGTTCACCTGGAAAAAAGAAGCTGAGATGAAATGTGGAGCTGAAAAGATAAAACTCAACAGTAGGTTCATGTTGGTGGAAACTTGAGCTTAAAGATGCTTCATAACTGAGGAAATAACAAACAGCTCTTACTCAGATCGAACCGTGTCACCGACCTCTGACCTCGTACGACTGAACACTGAGTCTCCGGCTCATTAACTTTATATTAAGATGGTTTTAATGTGAATAAGTTCTCTAATGTAAAACGAGGGCTGCAGTTAACGTCTGTACGTTTACCAAGATACATGTACGTTCTGTGGTTGTTTGTAGCTGCGTGTTCAAACACGTCTGGTTTCTGTAAATTTAATCATCTCTGTGGTTTGTCCACATCGTCAGTTGTCTCTTACTTTAGCAGCTCTGAGCAAAAAACCCATTAGACTCACATGTTTGCGTGTTACGTTCCTCACGTCTCCAACATACATGATGCGACCCTGATGCCGGACGATTCCCACAGTGATGGAGTCTTCACACACTTCAGAAGCTACGTATCGGTCGACTTGGATGCCGAGTTCTTTCAGCACCAGCAGCCCTGAACAGGTCAGAGGTCAAACAGTCAGAGGACAGAAACTCAACAACCTGAAACCAGTAAAACCAGTAAACTGTCTAAAGCTCCGGAGACGTCTCTGACTAAAGGAGAAACGTTAGATGATATCCAGAGTGTTTTTGACATTATGTAGTTTTATATTTGTGTGTCTTGTACAGATTGTATCTGTTGTGTTTGTTTTCTGGAATTGATTTTGATATAATGACGATGTAACATTTGAGTCACTGTGGGTTGAAATATCGATACAGATACTTTGATACTAAGATAGAAAAGAAGGTGTGAAATGAGTCAAACTGGTCGCGTGATTCCGACTTGTTTAATTAAAACTCGTTTGGTTCAGACTCGTTTGGGTCCAACCTGTTGCGATGCCGTCGAATAGTGACAGGACACGAATCGGCTTCCTCTTCTCTGCCATGACTGGAGGGTAAAGCTTTGGTGGATCCTGAAACGGGACACAGACAGAAGAATGAAATCAACCTCCCTCCTCAGACAGACGGTTTTTAGTTGAGATTTATTCGTTACTCACAAAATCTTGATCGTGATTATTTGCGAAGAAGTGCTGCAGACGGCTGGGCCAGTCGATGCGGCGCTCCAGCAGACCGAACACGCCTTTCTGTCCACACATGTAGCAGTTCCACGGGTCTTCTTTGATGGCGGCGTGGGCGGCGCCCTGACCCACCAGGAGGTCGACACACTCCACACAGAAACACCTGACGACGAGGACAAGAAGGAGGATGATTCATGTCACTAGAACCAGACAGAAGCTGTGGTTCATCGAGATGTTTTAAAAATTTTTTTTAATAAAAAACAAAGCCGTAAATATAAAAAGTAAATCTTGAGACTGAATCAGAGGAAGTGAAACCACATCGCTGGTTTTGTTGTATTGAGATCAGCTGACAACTGGAGTTTTATCCTTTAATGTCGTTTTGGTGACGTTTTCATCACTCGTTATCACTATATTTACAACTGAAATTTACATCACATTAGTGAGCGACTGTTAGTGCTCTGGACCTCCCAGGACTGACATGACATCACCGACATGAGATTCACCACATCTCTACAAAGACTCTATTGTCACGTTCGCTGAGAGCAGCGATGGTACAATCCTGTCTCTGTGGAGGAAAAACAACTGTACATTAGAGACACACACACACCACTGGTCTGTTTATGTCTGAGACGATGACGATCAAGAACGTTTCTGGAAACATTAGATAGAAACTGAAAGAGCAGAATGGAAGAGGATCAATCATTTAGTAGATTTATAGATAATGTAGATTTACAAATATTGATAATGTGACTGTTTAGATTTCAAACATAAGTTTTTCGTGATTTACTTTTCATTTCTTTCCTGTTCTTTATCTCGTGACCATAAAAACTGTTTCTGATTTTTTTGATTCTTCTGTTTAAAACTTCCTCCGTGTTCATCTGTCGTCTTCATTAATTCAGTGTCCAGTTTCTTAAATAAAACCATGAATGAACGTTTTCACGTCGAAAGTGTCAGTTACAGACTGACTTTTAATGTGAAAGGACTTGAGGAAGTGATGTTGAGTTCAGCTCTGTTGAAGCTGTGACACTTACATGAGGATGAACTGAACATGTGAGCTGCAGGTACCTTCATAGTGAAGTTATATTGATGATAACTGGTTATAGATGTAGACTATAGACTGGCTACGTCTTGATTAACACGAACTCACCGACAGCAGTTGTTGTTTCCACACATGAGCACCTCTCGTCCTCCGCAGCAGATGGTGCAGTACGACTGGTAACCGTCGTCGTCGTATTGATACGCACACTCTAGGAAGCAGTTCTGAGAAAACCAGAATCATTAGCTGCTGTTTAAACACGTTGCCGTCATCATTCGTTTTAGAGAAGCTGTTACTTCCTGGTTTACGACACAGGTGGGACGCTCGTCGACAGCTCACCTTGCAGCTCTGACACATTCCTCCAGCGAAGAGCGGGTGCTCCAGGCTGACGTTCAGGCTTCCACAGGAGATGCAGATGTCTGCAGAAACAGCGGTGAACAGGTCAGAGACGTGTGAACAAACACTTCATTTATCTGAGCAGCTGTGGTGCAGGTCTGCATCTAATGAGCTGGTATGTTTAGACAGAAGACACCGAGGTAGAAAAACGATGGAAATGTTTTTCACAGACTCATCACATCTTGGTTAAAGGTGCTGATCCTCTGAGACGCTGACGTCACTCACCCTCTATACTGCGACACTTCTGTCTCACTTCATAAACAAGACGCTCTGAAACAGAACCAGAAGGATGTAGGTTAACACAACTCAAACACGTTCAACACTCGTCTTATTGACACGGATACACATCGATGCATATGAACATAACAGACATAACAATCACAGATTTTAGAGGAATTCAGAAGTGACTGTTTATGGTCTTGACAATATAAATGTAGCAGAGTAGTTGATGTTACAGTATTTTCTAACTGTTTAAAAGTAATAATAAATTGGCTACATGTGGTGTCTGAACGTAGAGAGATGATGTCTTTTAATCACGAAACGTCGACGTTAAAAACTGATGTAACGACAACGTCCGGTGACGTTCTGCTCTGATGGATGACGACTCACTGGAACACAAAGTGAAACGCATCTATTCACTGAAGATCCTTTTTGCTCGGTCACATCATTCACGTTGGTCTTAAAGCCGTCGCTCTAATGGACCTCTCGTCTCCAACCACTTACTCTGATGTACAGCTCCTCCCTGAGGGACCGACACAGAGTTCACGACTCTAATAAACGAGGCTCCTCACCTCGTGTCCTCTCATCGATGATGTCCTTGACCTTCGGTTTCTCTGCTGTGCTTTTGCGAGGTTTTTTGGCCGGAGGAGGCGTGTAGGCCGCTGCTTCTGGCTCCACCCACATCTCAGGGTAAACCTCTTTGTACGGGTTACGCTCCTCTGTGGAGCACGGCACATCACATGGTCACGACATCATCACTATCACACTGTCAACATCTACATCAGCTATCAAACGAGAAAAAACTGCTGATGACTTCACGTCAGCGTCGACTTTCTCTTTTTGTTTGCCCTGTCTATTGAATACATCTCTCGTCGTCCTCTTACCCTCTGTCGGCTCTAATCCTTTGGGTCCAGTGGGTTGAAACCCCGTCATCGCCCAGTCGATCATCTGTTTGTTCAGCATCTCCACCGACTTGGAGGTTTCCGTCTCGTCACTGTCGGGGCAGGACATGAAGGCTTTTCCTGCTCTGCTGCCGGCCGCCTGTCAAGACATCACAAGCATTATCATCGTCAGTTGAAACAACTACTGAAATAACATTTACCTTATCTGAACCGGGACGGAGCTACATGTTTCAGTTATATTGTCTCTGAGAGTTAAGCTTGTGGACGATTGTGAACATGAATCTGACAAGTTTTTATCTGTGAATAATATTTAAATTAGTCAGATGGAGGCGAGTTAACCAGACGAGACGTCGGTCAGAGACATTTCTTTAAATGTTTTAAATTAAAGCAGTGTTTCAGAAGAAAACAATGGTTTTGTTTCATATTTGAGGCAGATGTAGCAGTTTATAAGATGATTCATGATGAATCGACTCAGTAATCACTTTAAACTCATCTGTAGTCGCTCTCACCTGCAGCACCTCGTAGATGGCTTTCTTGTACATGGGTTGTTTGTTGTAAGTTGGTTGGTGAAAGGCATTGTTAAAGGAACTTAAAGGCATGAGTTTCTCCACACAGACCTGGGGAAACACACAGAAAGAACAGCCATCATTCTGTAATGTCACTGTAATTTGTTAATAATGGAAAAGAGAAACAGTTTGAACAAATAAAACGAAAATAATCAGTGTGGTTGTCGCTATAAATGGAAGGTTGTTTTGCTTAATTCCTCGTAAAATGAAAAAAAGTCACCTGACGGTGATATTGACGTTGGCTCTAAACACTCACCACTGAGAATTTTCCATCTCCAAACCACATGACCCATCTGGTTCCCTCAGCAGCTCTGCTCCGTCCCGTCATCCACCAGGATACGATGCGGCCTGGCCACCACGAGAAGCCGCGCAGCTTCCCCCAAACCAGCTCTCCGATGCCAAAACCACGACCGTCCTGCAGCCAGAATAAAAGACAAATCATCCGCTCTGTATAAACTTCTGGGCTGAGTTGTGAAACCTTCTTTAAACACCGTCTGTCTCGGTTGTTCTTCCTTTTTGGAGAAGGTAAAGTTAAATATCTTCTCTAAACACATGTTATATTAATGTAAAACTGTAATAATGTAAAGTGATTGGAGCTGTTTCCATCATCTATTAAATCTATTAATTATTACCACTCACTTATTTTCTTGATTAATCACGTTAGTATTTTCAGTTATAAAATGCCAGAAAACTGAAAAATGACAGTTTTTTCCAACTTATTATTTTTTAAACATGAGACCAAGAAAAGCTGCAGATGTTTAAAATGAATGATGATAAATTATCTTCCAGTTTGTTCATTTACGTGACTCATGTAAATGACTATAAACTAGTAAACGTTTACTGATCTTGAGGAGAATTATTACGTTGAGTTTATCTACTTTATGATCAGATAAATTAGTAAATGTTTGAATGTTTTCAACTCATGAAAACCATGAATCAACAACAAACTGCTGCTGCTACAGCTGATACATCTGTGCAGTAATAAACATTTTTCTCTGTCGTCTGTTAATCTCTGACCGGCAGCGATTTATGAGGATCATTTCCTAAACGGAGTCGTTTTTCCAGTTTGATGATCTCACCTCATACTCAGGTTCGGTGTCTGCAGACTTGGGACACGTCTTGTCTCCACCTGCGATGGCGACAGGTTCAGGGGTCGTGGCCACAGTTGGAGATGCCGGGTCAGTCGGCTGCTGTTGCTGCTGCTGCTGCTGTTGCTGCTGCTGCTGCTGCTGCTGCTGTTGTTGTTGTTGTTGTTGTTGTTGTTGTTGTTGTGGTTGTTGTTGTTGAGGCGGTGGTGGCTGATGTTGTGGCAGCAACGGCTGTGATTGCTGTTGATACTGAGGCTGAGATTGACACTGAGAGTGTGGCGGCGGCGGCGGCTGCTGCTGCTGCTTCGAAGGCTGCGGGTGTTTTATTATGGAGACGTCGTCCTTGTTGGTCTCTGTTTCATTCTCCTCGTGATCCTTCATCGTGTTCATTGCTGACTTCAGTTTGGCCCTTTTCTCTGCCTGAAACACAGCCAGAGACATCAGAGGTAGAGACACAGCTTTTCTAGATAATGTGAATTTATCAGGACTGAGTTTTCATCCAACTGGACGTGTTAATGTTTCTGACTGTGACAACACTGTTGAAGACTTCAGTAATTGAAATACAAGAGGAAAGAAGATGTTTGATGTCGTCTTAGTCACTGAGTCTAATGATGCTTTGGACACAACTTGGTGCTAAAACATGTTGAGGTTTGTTCTCCGGCTCAAACGGTGTCTGTCGGCTTCGTTCAACACGTCCTGACCAGAGGCGATTTCTCTAAAACTGCAAGGGAAGCTCAGCTTCCCCTAAAGTGTCAGAAATCAATTAGCGGTCAAATATGTACGGTTGTGTTAACATTTCATTGACTACAAAAATACATTCATCGCACGGAGTCATTGGATAAATGCCACGACTTTGTCCCGCCCCCGGACGCTCAGCGTCTCTGGGGGTCAGTTCTGCTCAGCGTCTCTGGGCGTCGAAAGACAAACCCCAAAGTCGAAAGACAAACTGCAACCCATTGGTTGGTATTTGCTCAGCGAAATTACTTGTTCATTTCTTACACTGTAAATAAAACACATAGTATTTCCTTGTTTCAGTTTAACATAATTGCAACATTTTCTTGTTCAAGTTTAACATTGTTTCGTTAGATCGGTCATTCAGTCATATTGTTGGCTAGGTCGGAGTGAGCTAGCTAGCTAGCTAGCAAGGTGCACACGAGGGCAGACAATGCTAATATTGTCGACCTGATTTTGACAAAGCCATTTGATCGTCTTTCTTACGAGGAGAAACTTAGAATTAAGTCAGACGACAATGAGCTTCCTCTCTTTGAAAGACCAGCAGCCGCCACTAGTCCTGACGTTTCTTTGTCACCCGGAGATTAAGACGACAGACGAGTGGTTTGTCATTAAAATGTAAACACGAGGATGAACGTCTCGGTGGTCAGATGATGAGTAGCTGGTTTGACTCTGGATCAAAGGTAAAAGCTGAATTTTATCCAATAAAAACGTTGAGACGTTGTCTGTTGTAGTTTGTAATTTACTGCCTCTTGTGGCTGTTCCCACTGTTGTTTATGTAAATTATCATCGTCTGTTTGGTGTCAAACACGTTATATTCACATGTGTGTTGTAAACAATCCCTGGGGGTTTTGACTGGTGACTAGCTATAGCCAATCGTAACGGTCCTTGATTTCTGTTGTTCTGACATCAGTTGTTATATCACATCCTTTGATTTCCACATGGAAACTTCAAAACTTCACATTAGAAAATGACCTCAGCAGTGTTTTTTTCCTGAGCATTAAGTGGTAGCACTAATAAGTAGCATACAGTTAGTTTATCAGATCTAATCAGTGAAAACAGTTGGCCGCCACAGCTGGAAAAAACACTCATTAGAGCGGTGAGACTGAACAAGAACAGTAAAGTTGTGGGTTGTAAAACCAAAACAGTGAGCTGGAAGAAGCTAAAACGTGTGCTACATCTGAGGGGAGCTGCAGTCTGTCGATAAATCTCAAACGTCTCACGCACCGGTCACCCACAAGCTGTTTTTATAAAGGTATTGACTGGTAAAGCTGTAAGAGAAATATGTGCTGCATGGCTCAAACTTTTCAGACTTTCCTGGAATTATATTCTGACTTCCTGGAAAGCTGCTGGTCATGCAGATCCGTCAGTAACAGTGAATTACTACCAGGTACGATACAGCCACTTAGTTGAACAACAGCGGTGCACCTCATCTCTTCATATACGTGCAGAATCTCGATTGTGGGAGCCTGAATGCCTTTATAAACACGTCTTTATCTGCGCCTGTGAGGCCTATTCATCAACAGCAGTGTGTACAGTAACTCTATAGTGTCCATAGCCGCAGCGCAGAGTTCACTGGGTTTGTGGTACCTGACACTGAACCGCTAGGTCGATCAGAGAGGACGAGACGCAGCCGGGACTTAAGCCTCTCACAGTAAATCCCCAACAGCTGCACTCATTCTGATCTCTTTCTCTCAAACACATACATGCGCTACGGCTCACATGCTAACTTTCTTCTCTCTGTCTCACACACACACACACACACACCATATATCTACAGTCCCATATGTAAACACGTGTTAGTCATACTATAGGCTCCACGTGAGAGCAGCGCTGCACAGCTGTGCTTACTTTCCTCAAGTCTTTCTCAGGTTCTCAGGTCTCACACACACTGTAAATGTCCACGACTGATTGTGTGGGAAGGAGAGAGGAAAAAAAGGGGAAGCAGGAGACAGACTGAGAGGGTATAGCACAATCCTCCGTCCTCTCTCCCAGTGTGACTCGTAAACAATAGCGCCTTTAAGAGGAGGTGGTGCCTAGACGGCGTGGGGAGGGGTATCTGTGCAGAAGAGTAGAAACATGTGCTCTTCAATCAAGAGGCTCTGCTGTGGTTTATAAATATCTGTACTGTAGCGCTGGATGGATGGTTCAAAGCCCTCGGCCATATGTGTTAGGCCTCTTGGCTCCGGCACAAGCACACTGGAGTTAGTGTTCGACAGGCTGCTTGGATGTGTGGTTCCAGATGGTAAACTGTAAAAACTAACAAATGTCAATTAAACTGCTAAATGTGTTATGTGTATGAGGAGAAACAATCTGTAATCGGACAGGAAAGTGAAGGTTTCGGTGAATAAACGACCGAGTCAGTGTGAAGTTAGATCTTATAAAGTCAGCGACTGCAGGTAAACTAAGAGACGTGGACGGACCAATAAAGAGGCTGAGCTACTGTTACTGTGTTTAGGGTCAGTCTGTCTCCACGGCTCCTTCTCCTCAGCCAATCAGAAAGTGACGCTGAAAATGCCAGCGGGGGGAGGAGAGAAAGTACAGTGGCTATAAGAACCAGATATTTGTCTCTGGACTTCTTCCCAGTTGTAAATGCCCCCTTTTGGGGGCCTCACAGTGTGTGTGCAGCTCCACCAGCAAGACAGGCCCTCCGAGTCTAAAGGGGAAAATAGAGAAGGAGGTAGCAAAGACACAATGCAGTCTTTATCATTTACGCACGCCTGCCCGTCACTGACAGCTCAGAAATACCACCACTTATAGCTGCTGTCACGCCGTGAGCAAGACAAATACCAATAATGACAGCGGGCGAAGTGTAGATGTAGAAACACAGAACGAGAATGTGTTTACGCAGCCTCACGGCGAAACACTCGCTCTTTCTTTTCCTCCCTCGGAAAAAAATATGTTATATGACGACATTTTAAAAAAGCAACGTTAAGTTACTGTACTTACAGTAGTCAAGGGTTTGTTATGGATAAAGTGAAAACAGAAGCTGGAGCTGCTGGCAGAGAGCAGAGACATGTTGGGTGCACAATGAGGGATAATCTGACTTAGAGGCTGTGCAGCATGATACCCTGAGGGCTCAAGGGGTGACAGAGTGCACTGGGAAGCAGAAAAAAGAGAAGAGATATTGGTCTCCCGGGTGTGTAGATGATACTTTAGTATCCAATCTGAGTTGTACTTGTTAACAAAAAGGTCACTTTGCTGCGTTAGCTTTAGTTATTTATAAGATAACAAGCGTCTATTATAAAGTTGTTAACTTTACGAGGGAAACGTCTCGGTCGTAAAGACTTTTTAACATGAAAATCCAGGTACAAAACCACGTTTAAGACCTGGAAGCCAACACACCAACAGGCCTGAAACTGAATCAGGTTTCAGACAAAACTACGTTAAAGTGGCAGTAAAGACACGTTGACTCAAAACAAATAAGCTTTGTGGTATTAAAGGTAAAAAGTTACGTGAACTGAACTGTCACTGAACATTACCTCCTCCCACAACGTGACAGCTCGCCTTTGAAGCAACACAAAAGAGTTTGACCTTTGAATGCAGTCGTCTCTCATGCGCAACAGGCAGGAGAGACGCAGCGGGGACTGTTTTGTGTAATTGTTTGATGGATTATACAGTGAGATGCGTCTTCAGTGCAAAGACCTGAGTTTGTCTCCCGAACAGGAGAAACTTCCTCCGGTCACGACAGGTGGATTTAACCGGAGACTCGTCAGATCTTAAACATCTAAAAGGTGGAAACGCTGTGTGTAGAAGCAGAAGTGGCCGGTTGGTTGTGCAGCGATGTGGCTGCTGCATTCATTAGCCTGATTTTAGCTCAGATCCCTACAAAGGCGGTGTATTTCATGAGTGGCCTTGGGGGGTCACACCAAAAGAGGCCATCTGGTTCTCATTGTATTGTGTCCTTTTAAGAGATAATTAGGAATATTACAGAGCCAGCTATGAATACATAAACAGAGTTCCCTGTGAATCCACAAGTGGAGTGAGCTGCACAGATCTGTAAAGTCAGATCTTATAGTCAACGTATGTCCTGAGTCAAACAGAACAAAGTGCACAGTGATAGGAAGGAAAAGGTCTGAGGCCTACACAACAACTTCACCTCTTTCCCACTTGATGTTATGTAAGTTACAAACACACAGCAACGTCTGAAGGAACATGAATAAAGACTGATGCTACTCTTGACATTTCAAGTCTCTGCTACGAAACAGGAAATAGTTTCAACACATATTCACCCCACGGGAAAAACTTTTTTCACACAAGCAACTTTTTTTCCCAAACACGGCTAAAGCCTGTTCACTCTTCCTTTTTTTTTTTTTTTTTTTTTTTTAAAGAGACGGTTTCCCTTTAAGCTGTGCAGAGCAGATGGTGCACAACAACTCTGGTGGAAATACCTGAAGTCAGCATATTCCCGTCGCTATAACAGGCTAATCACACATGCACAGTATCCCTCTGTGTTATCAAACAAACAATGCGGTGCACATACCCATACACGCCAGCGCGCAACCCTCATAATCCAGTGTGGGGCTTGAGTTTTTTTCACCCCCACTCTCGGGGTAGAAGAGATCGCTTAAAAAAAGAAAGCATGAACATTTCTTTGTCTGGGAATTCAGGGTCAGGTGATTGCCGACAGGAATTCTGGTTGGCTAGAGAGGACTTGCAAAATGTTGGCAGCGAGCCAAGAGGCTGTCTTGCAAGCAGGGCTGGAAATTTGCTGCAAACCTCATCTTCACCCTCATATCCATAGCACAGAGTTCATTTCCATAGCTGGGGGAGGGGTCAGGAGAAGAATAGGGGAGGGAAACGGAGAGAGGGAGACGGAGAAGTCCACTGTAACACAAGGCTACGAGAAAAAAGACAGATCCTGGAGAAAGTGCAAGATGGCAGTAACCCTTTCAGCCACCATGTCGCCCCTGCTGCAGCGGCATGAAGCCTGCGTCAGACTGATCCTCAGGAGAGAACGAGGTTTGATGCCAGAACAGAGTCTTTGTGCAAATTAAATCAAAGCTTGAAATAAAGACGCCAGATGAAAAAAAGAGAAGAAAAAAACACAAAAAACAATTTGCATCTTGTAAATCGTGTAAAACCTCAGCCTGCTGCAGCCACTTGTTCAAGAAAATCCACCTCTGTTTGGAAAATGTAAACTGCCTACTTGCTTCGTATTTTACGACATTTCACTAGTGGGACTCCGGCATGCCCCGCTAATTTGGCAATATTTCCTCCCTGGAGACATTTTTACGGCTGCTCCCCCGAGCCGGAGGGGGCGGGGAGGCAGGAGACATGGAAGAACCCATGTTGATACTTGGGAGACTCCTCGTTATGTAACAGATGAAGTTCACCAGCAGCCGTCATATTTAACATGACTAAGTAATGAGCAGTGTGGGGAACTTTGTAGTCATAGATGAAATTCATGCTGGATTAATGTTCCACAAAAGAAATCAGAGCTCGGATGACTTGCCACATTTCCTAGGAAGGAGCGATGTGTGATCTTTCTAATCTCACCACAGGGTCCAAGATTTACGCCGCAGCTGCTCTGGAACTTTGAATCGTATTGTTGGTGGATTAAAAGTTTCTAACTGACCTCGAGGTTTCTATTAATCAAACTGCTTTTATTTAATCTGAGCATTTTATCAAAAAACAGAAGATCGTCTAGTTTCATGCTAGCGTGAGCTAAAACAATCACAGTGGTGTGATTCCTTTAATTGTTTGTTGTTGCTTCACATTTACCAGAAGACGTCAGAGGAAATATTTTCCGTCAGTATTTGGCTCATTATTCTGATCAACCAACGTTAATCCTGCGACTGTTCCTAGTGTTAACATCGTAACCGTCAGGATTTAAGATAATAACATCTTCGGAACAGTAAAGTTTACTCATCGATCTGCTGCTAAAGTCTGTAATTATCTATATTGAGGAAGGTATTTTGATAACGACACGAAGTCTCAGTTAATGTGCGGTTTCCATCATCAGCAGACGTCTTCTTTCCGTTCATATCCTCAGTTATCAAATGGTTTTTGTGGCGTTTTGATGAACTGAAGCTTTAATCTAAAATCATTTCATCTCAGCTGAGAAAGGTAAACTTTATTGTCCCAGAGGAGACGTTTATGATGGTTATACATAAAAACATAAAGAGACATCAAACGCACTGTGAATTATGTTAATCTAAATTTACAGCAACATCTTCATCCAGGAAGCATGAATCATGTCAAAGCATCAAACAGATGTTTCAGCGCAGCTGCATGTGATTTCTCTGCTGCTAATACAATCGACGAGAACAAAAGCCAGGATACGCAGGAGCCGACCGAGCCGACGTCTCTGCAAATCCACTGAAACAAATGGTACCTTCGTGAGAAATCATGTGACCCATCAAATACACTTGGCCGTGAACACACCAGCAGCCCTATCGTTATCTGGGACCCGGCAGCTTCACCCTGCTGCCGCCGACCGACGTACTCACCTGCATTTTCCACTTGGCCAGCTGCCACTCCTCTCTGGTCCTCTTGCTAATGTAATAAGGGTCACCAGCCTGGAAGGTCATTCTGGGCATGGGCCTCTGGCGGAGGCTGATCTCCCAACCAACGCCCCCTCGCAGCCTGCCTCGACCTCCCTGTTTAAGGTTTTAAAAAAACAAAAAAAGTTAGCTACTGGTTTTTGATTCTTCTTTTCAGAGTTTCACTCTGAAGGAAACATCCAGATCTGTAGTAAATCTGTCACTAGAGGCTGCGACACAGATGTGATTTGTAGTTAATGGGCGATGAGACTGACTAGTTTCTGAAGAGATGATGACTCACATGTTGGTGTGGCGTTTGGTGCAATCAGCTCGTGATTGGCCAGGAAGAGTCTAATCACAACCTCCTGGCAACAGACTCAAGGTCACTACACCAACTGAAATTACCAACTCCCAAGTGTATTTGATATTTCAGATCTATTCACCATCAGGTACCATTTCTTTCACGAGTCCAAAGACTCGAGGACTCAACTCATCAGGTTATTAAACTCTGAACATCAGCGGTTTCACCAAACTTCTGCTCTAAATGAGTCGTCGTCAGAGGAAAAGATCGTTAGCATGTTTACATCTCTGTCTTTATATGAAACTGGAGCTGACAGCTTAAGTTAGCTTAGCATTAGCTTAGCATAACTAGCCTGGTGCTAACTGAACAAACACAATTAACCCGCTCACTAATTTAAATATTACACCCTGATTGTTTCATTGATGCAAAACCAAACAAGTAGAGTTAAAGTTACAGTTCATAGGTTGATACGGCTCTAATGTGTGTTAGCTTAGCTTAGCATAAAGTTAGCATAGAGCAGCTAATGACAGCTAACGTGTCTCAGCGTCTTTAAAAGTCAAACATTTAATGTGTGAAACAACAGAGGAGAAACGCTTCTGGTAAACTCTTCATGTTGAGTTCGGTTTGTGAACATTTGAATTAAAACTCATTTAACATTTTAATCAGTTTAAATTTAAAGGTGATTGTTTCCAAAACGTAAAGTTAAACTCAGCTAATGGCTCCGTTTTCATTTTTAGTCAGACGGTTGGTAATATAATATAATATTTAGTAATATTAAGTGAGACATTAATCATCTCATCTAATGTAAAACTTTCTGTGGATTTAAACAAGGCCTTGTTTGCTGTGTTAATGTTAAGCTGACGCTAAGCTAACTGGTTGGTAGTTGTAGTTTTATATTCATCAATAAATGTTAAACAGCGATTTGAGCGTCGTTGTAATAAACTGTTTCAGCGACCGTATCTTTTTATTTTTGCTACAAAAACTATTTGACGTCAGTGACGTCTGTCTCCGTTTCTCTTCAGTTCAATCTGCACCAACACTAACTATAGCGTAGACGAGCAGAGGACTCGTGGTTTGTGACGAGACAAGGTGGCTCAACCCCCGAGAGAGAGGAAACTACAGCCCTGGCAAGAGTGAAAGACATGTGAAGAGTTACATCAGCCAGAGATCAAAGACAGAAATCTTACCTCGGTCTTGACTGCATCCTCCTCCTTGTGCTCCACATCTAGAAGAGAGACAGCGACACAATAGATGTCCTGAATCATTCACGGCAGAGTGTTTATACCTGCTGTCTGCGACCTCTCATTCATCATAAACACACCACACATTTATTAAGCAGGCGTTTGTTCACATTAATACATCAGTGTTCAGGTGAGATGGTTTGACGCAACACACAGAGTCTGGAGCGGCTGCCAGGTTGTGATGAGCGTGGAGACGAGCCACGTTTATTTTGGCAAAAGTCACACTTGTGACCTTATATCCCCCCTTCATGAGACACACAGCTGGTTGCTATTAGCGTGACCCCTCCCACATCGAGCCATAAAGACAAACACATACTGCTCCACTCCTGCCACTCTGGGACGGTATATAATCTGTCTGCCAATCTCTGAAGCCACAACGGCACCGAGACATCGAGACACGAGTCTTCTCTCGCTGCTGCCGAGTGAAGCTGAAGTTGGCAGTGAAGAGGCCGGTGTTACGTGACGTTACGCCACCGCTCAACTGACCTAGTTTATGTTCCACGGAGCTGAAAATTAGAAAAGTAAAGTCGGTTTAAAGCGATGTCACCTCCACGCTCGGCGGCTGTTTCCTTCGACAGTAAACAAAGACATCGTTTCTGAAGTAACCACAGCTACGCTAACGGTGGCTACTGATGAAAATTGTAACTCTTTATCTGATTAAACCAAAGAAAAACTCAATTCAAATGATCGTTTGTCTCTAACGACGACCTTTATATGTTTATTCTGTATGAAATGTTTCAAACTTTAACCTTTAATGTGTTTGTGTTTCATTCAGATGATTCAGTGAAAACTATCAGCACTTTTCTTAGAAGGAAATAATCACGATGGCAGAGAAAATAGATATTATATATATTTATGTACAGGAAGTTGAAGAGATGCAGCAACGTCCAAAATAGCACAGAAACATTTGGTGAAACCTCGGTCTAATAAAAATGTCTTAAACACAATAAAAGCTGCAGTTGGGATTTCCCATTAACTGGGTCTTGATTTAAGAACTGGAGGTCGACATCAACAAGGGCATGTTATTCATTGTTTGCCTGCGTTCAGCGGAGCAGCGAGGGGGTGAGCCAGGGAGCATGGATAACACCCAACTCACACATGATTCATGAAAACTTTCTTCACCCGTAGCAGCAGCAGCAGCAAAATAGATAAGAAGCCAAAATCAACTTCATCTCAGAAGTTCAAACCAACACCTCTGGTGTTAGTTTCACAATGATTGATATGAAAGTAAGTGAGTGTTTCTAGACAAGGTGATCTGACACCGGAGGAGTTTACACGCAGCATTCAAGCAGCTGTGCCCTAAATTAGCACG
Organism: Polydactylus sextarius; assembly: GCA_016801845.1. NCBI lineage: Eukaryota > Metazoa > Chordata > Actinopteri > Polynemidae > Polydactylus > Polydactylus sextarius. Next base: position 15,559,484 of record CM028919.1, read on the forward strand.
ATGACACAGTCTGAGTAAACACGGCTATCTGCAGAGTCCCAGCCCAAACACTATCGTAACACTTGAGCCTTGAGAGGCTAAGGACAACTTTTGATGGCATGTTTTCTGCACGGCCAACAGCAGCCTGTCGGTGAAGGACCCTCCAGACCTGTCCAAACAATGGCCTGCTCTCTTAGCGGCCTCTTCAAGTCGGGTCCATGTGTAGCTCAGCCCCCTCTCCTCCTCCCTCCCCCTTTTTCCATCACTCTCTCCTGGTTTCGTCGTCCTCATCAGGAATAAGTGACTATATAACAAATCGGTGAGGCGGCGCAGACTGCCAAGGTCATTGGGTTTGTGAGGGGAGCTGGCTAATGTTGCCCACAGAGAGTATACCTCGCCAGTTTGAGCGGGTTCCAGCTCTCGTATTGCTGCAGCTCAGTTCCACTCCAGCCGGAGCTCAAATCCTTCCTGTGCCCTCCAGATGGAAAACACAAACCCTGTTTAGCTTCGTATCGATCCGCCGCCACCCAGGTCTCTGCTCTCTGACATGAATTCATGTCAACACTCCCTCTTTTTAAACTTTCTCACTTTTGGTATTAATTTCTTCTTTCACGTGTCAGACTCCAACTCTGCACACTTTGCCCTTTACTATCTCACTCCCACACGTCAAAGTCATCCAGTCGGTGTTGTTTCATTATGTCCTGCCGATGCCAAACGGTAATTCTGTGTGTGGCTGCAGCCTGCAAACAACAAACTATCCGCCCTGCACTATGTTCACACTTTACTGTGTGCAGACGCCTGCCTGCGGCTTTGAAAGAAAAAAAAGTGCCACTAACATCTGCTCTGAGTCACCGGGGACCTGTGGGCCGCACAGACCTTTAATCTGACTATTAGTGAGTGGAAGTTTTTCTTTGACTTTGTGGGTAACACTGCACATGATGGAGACTCACTTCCTCTTTATCTGTCTTTATTTGCTCCATCTGACACCTGACGTAGTTGTAACTGATTTTCATCAAGTCAAAGACTGAAAAGACAGATGAAGGCGACGTCCTATTCACTCTAGATTTCTACTTCCTTCTTCCTGAACACGTTTCCAGATGTTACACGTTTCAACAGGTTGAGTTATAATCCTATTGTCACTGGAGGAGTTCCTCTTTAACGTCCTCGTAAAACTAAAACTAAAGCACCGTCCAGCTCTTCTTACCCCGTCATTCAAAGCTGCTGTGGTTGAGTGTTACTGCTACACGGCTAACATTAGCTTCAACAACTGTTCAGAAGCGCTCAGGGTTGGAGAGCAGTGTTAGCATGCTAACCAGCTAGCATCGACAGCTGAACGTGCAACGGCTCAGTTCATCTTCTTGTGCTTCTGTATCAACTGTATCATTGTGAAGCTGCGTCTGATCCATTTACACCAAAATCAAACGAGGTTATCGTCTGGTTTCAGCTTGGAAGTGAAGTAACAGATCCTGCAGCTCAGACCAGGTGAATACAGAGCGCAGACTTAGTTTGTAAAGAGTTCTGGGCTCGACGCCATCCACCTGGCAGGGCCCCCGACGGGGAGGAGGCCACAACAGAGACCTGCCAGCTCCCAACAGAGGCCGGTTGCCCGGAGACGAGTCGCTCCTCCCAGCGCTTTATTTACTGCTCCTCATCAAGGTCATAGCCGGTGTCTCTGTGGCCGAGAGACGAGTAAGAGACACGTGGCTGAGAGGAGAGATAGGAGGGTGGGGGGCGGCTGAGCGGTATAGTTAATCTCCATCTTGGACTAAAAACTACCTGTCAGCACCTTCGTCTCCGACGATCTTCCTCTGATTTATATCATCGCTACATCAGACGCACGTTCAACATCCAATTTACCAGAATTTATTATCATAAAATATTTCACTTTGTGAAAAGTCACTTTATAATAATTTCCTTTATGTTTCTGCACTAAAACCAGTAACGTCTCTGCTGTTGGTAACTGATGAATGTGACGTTTATTATCTGGATTTATCTTTTTATCTACAAAACTGAACAAAGACTCGTCATTTATTCACGTCTCAGCCTGAAGCTTCAACCAAACAGTGTCTGACACTTTTACAATGAAATGAGATGATAAATACTTTTGGTTTTATTTTTATAACATTCCCCTCGTAGCTTCATAATATCTAATGTGGTTTATTATTATTATTCATACAGTTCAGCTTTCTGTTTCCTCCCGGTCATGTGGTGCGAGCTGCACATTCAGATGTCAACCATCTGGTAAACCACACTGAGACGTTCAGAAGAAATGACCTGAAGTGAAATACGGTCTGTAAATATTCAGTATAATGTGAATGACTACAGTATTTACTCTGCAGCAACATGACGGGACTGTGGAGCTGCATGACCGCAACACTTTTAGCCTCCCAGTCACTAATCCAGTGTGGGCGACTTTTCTTACATTATGAGGACAAAAAGCAGGTCCCCATAATGTAAAAAAACAAAAATGAAGGTGGAGACATGACTTCAGGTGTAGATAAAGGTTTAGACAAGTGGCACCAACAACTGAAGTCTCTGATGTTTCCAGGAAAGTCTCCAGGAAATGAATGAAGACGATGAAATGTCCCCTGAAGTTATGGAAACCAGACTGTGTGTGTGTAGACGCTCTCAATCTGACATCCATTTACAGTTCATTACTCAACATCTTGCACGAGTCTCACACACACACACGTACGTCACTGTGTCGGACCACACAGAGCAGATCAAAGATAACGAAGCTGAACGGAAGCGAAACAACTCACATTTCGTCGGCCGCTCCAGTTTCCGCCTCCCTCTTTTCTTGCGCTGCGTCGTCAGGCCGTCGTCCTTGTCTTTCTCCGAGTCCTGGTCTTCGCGGCCGCACAGGAATCCGTTCTCCTGAGACGGACTCGGGCTCTGACCCTGGGAGCTGTCCTCTGCCCGGCAGGAGGAAGGGTCTCTGGGGATCCCGTTCTCCACTTCCCTCTTCTCCTGTTTGAGGAAGCAGGCGTCAGACGTCCTGTCTCTGTGCCCGCCCACATCTCCGTTGTGGACCGGTGCCATGGACGGCCTTCCCACCCCCGCGTAGCTGTTGCCCACACCCAGACCGTCTTTGAGAGAGCCACAGCTCTCGACCTGCGGGAACAGAAGGTTGATGTGTTCATCTATCAGCTTTATAGACGTGTTAGTTTGATGCTGTTATGACTTCTCTCTGTATAGACTGAAGCTGTCGCTGCAATACACAAAACCCTCCAGGATTTACAGCAAATGCCTGAAAAAAGGGTCATCTGAGCGAGTGACAATAAAACCGTTGGTATTATCAGAGTCCGTGTCGGCTGGAAGAGGAGATTTGAAAGAAAATGTCAATTAAAGCGTTGATGCATTTCATATTAGACGAGCTTCATTTCAGCCCTGAAGCTGCACAGTATCTGGACAGAATCAAACACGGAGCTCAACTTATTAGTCAGTGAATTATGGCATTTCCCATTTAAGCGCCGTTAAACCAGAGTTGTAAACTTCAAAGCGATGCCAGTAAATCTGCTGTACGACCATTAAGTTGGAAAGTGAGGAAGGGATTACATTACAGTTCATCAGGTACACCGCTTAGCTTCCTGTAGTCATGCATTCAACATTACAGCAGCATGGAAATATGTGAAGAATGTTGTTGGCTGTTTGACAACGGAGAAGTTTCTTCTCTCCGTCCAGTTTGAAACGCCCAGTTCAACTATTTCATTCTATGCAGAGGAGTCGATTAAAAGCGAGACGACCAGTCTGAAGCTGCTGTGTAACTCACAACTTCACCAAAACACAAACCACCTCAGGAGGAAAGTGGTTTCAAGTCTAAGAAATGTGACAGCGTCTGTGGCTAAAAATAACCATTACAATGTTATTTCTCAGGCAATTTCTTTAGTGGGTCAGTGGGAGAAAGTGGAGCACGTCTTATGAGATCAGACGATGAGACGCTGAAGTTTCCTCCTCAGATACAAACTGAACTGAACGCAGACGACGGCGACACCGTCAGAGCTGCACAAACATGAACCGAGTTACCAGGAAAACGCAACGTATACGAACTTTAACTTGAATCCCGAGACGAATTAAAACCTGCGTGTGTAATTGTTACAAAGTAAAATATAGCTGCGAGCAGATATGAGGTGGCCAAGCAGTAACATAAGCCAATTCGACAAATTTGACAAAAATGTGCCAAAGGGTCATTGACGGGACAATCCGCAGTGTCAGCAGACATGACAATTAAGTTGAAAAGCATAGTTTAGCTAATTACAGCGTCCCCTAGAGGCCAAATGACACCAGATTGATTGGACGTACTCAGGATGGGTTCAGGAGTCTGTACGCTGAGTTTGATTAAGATAGATTGAGGCTTTGCTGAGATATGAGCTCATTTGCTGTTTGGCAGGTTCGCTGCTGATTTTGATTAGTGTAACAGACAAACGCTTTGGTACAAAAATAAATCATGTGAGGCTTTTGTCAGACACGGTCTGAAGATCATCTGTGTCAAGTTTGGTGACGATCGGACTTTTGAGTTAAGTTTTACTTTTAAAATCCAATGTGGCGGCCAGTTTTTATGATCTCGTAAAAGTGGCAGTGACCATTGCTGTCAGCAGGCATCACAACTGACGCATCAAGAGATATGAGGCAAAACACGTTTTTGATAATTACATCGAGTGGGACACCTCAGGGTAGCGTCTTGGGACCGGCCATGAAGTTTGAAGTTAAAATATCTCAAACTATTGCAGGGACATGAGGCCACTTCCTGTTTGGTGGCTTCGCCACTGATTTTGATTGGCTGTGGTAGTTGAACGCTGAAGGTCTGTAAGCCTAAAAGTAATGTGTTGGTGAAGGTCGGTCTCAAGATCATGTTAGCCAAGTTTCAAGTCGATTGGACAAAATTTGTCAACCGTGAAGCTTTTTGAAGATTTTTGATAAAATCCAAGATAGTGGAAAATCTGTCATGACGCAAATTGACGCCATATACGTTGGCATCGGCTCGATCCAAGGGATCCAACGGTACCAGGACTGTAAAAGTCGACCACATGAGTCAAAAGTTCTGAACATAAATGTAACTGCAACTTTGAGCAGTTGGTGGCGCTAGAGTGTGTGTGCTGCCGGTATGAAATTTGGTGAGATGATTTATCAGACTGACCACAATGAGTGAATTCGAGAATTTTCGACCAATCGGTTCTACGGGCTGCCATAGACCTCCATTGAGGGGATTAATAAGAATAGGAAAAGGTAGTAACTCGCTGCTGCGCTGCCTGGACACCAACTAGTTAACTCCCCTGTGGGAAATTGTGAGAGTGATGCAGTGGCTGTAGCAGCTAAGGTGATATGATGAAATGATGCTAAGATGCTACAATGCTTCTTTTTCACTGCAAACTACTGACCCATAGCTCTGCTATGGGTCAGTAGTTTGCAATGCGAAGCACTGCATCACTAATAATAAGAAAAGGTAGAAACTCATTGGCTGCTTGGCCACCAATTATGCAGAACGGAGATGAGAAGTAAAGTTACTGTTACTGTATCGTAAAACAAAGTGACACCGAGCCAGAGTTGGTTTTGAAGAATTCCTCTCAGGCCACAAAACTCTAAATGACTTCATCATTGTAGCAACTGAAAACAAATTAACTGTAAATGCTGAACAGTTGCACTGGTATGGAGAACGGTGCTCCAGTAAATCTGTTTGACACCGTGAATAAAAAACACTAAAACCCACAACTCACAAAGAATTAATAATATGAATTTACTGTGAGTCACACACACACACACACACACACTGTGTGTGTGTGTGAAGAGTTACTCAACAGATTAGTGACCCAGTGACCTACATGAGGCCCCTGACAGAGGTCAGAGGTCAACATCAGTAAATCAGACAGACAGAGGTCACGACTAAACACAGACGGGCTAATCTCACTAAACACTGCAGACACACACTGATCTACAGAGCATTTTATAAACTGTCAGAGTTCATCAATAGTTTCAGATAATCAATGGATCAAAGACTGAATATGATGTGAAACAACATGACGTTATGAACCTGTTCACTGGTCAAAGTGAAGTTTTAGTGTCTTTCAGCATCAACTGAATCTCGTTTCATTTCATTTCTCCACCGACATCATTTATCACTTATTCATCATGTTACAGTGTCGTCGTGTTTTGTAGCTAATTGTCTTCATTTGTTTCTAATACCTCATTTGTTTAATACTGTTTTAATTTTAGATGTAAAATAAATCACGTCAGGTCGTCGCTGAATGTATCAGGTTCGAATCAACTCGTCACCGTTCAGGTTTCACTCAGATCAGATAAAACTTTGTTTTATGTTTTATTGTTATTTTAGTCTTTAGATCAGATCAGTGAATAATCAGTAACCTGATGTTAAACAGCAGCGAACAGAGGTTAATATTTAAAATGTCAGAGGAGGTGAAAGAGTTAATACTTTGTCCACCAGCAGCTTTTATCCAAAGATTTAATAATTAACACAAAAACCTAAACTGATCCACATCACAGAGCTTCAGTCGTTTTGTTGCCGCGTCTCACACACACACGATGATCATCGCTAAATACTGATAATCTTCTCTTTGTTTTTTAATTAAACTGAGAATTAATTCATATGATGTCAGGTTCATGTTGACTCCAGAGTCAATTAGTAAACCAGAACTTTAAACTATAAAATTAAAATGTGTGAGTGATTTTATTTATCTACAAACTGATGTTTATTCTTGAGGAAAAAGACGTAAACGTGTGGTTGAAACATCTTCACCAAACCTTTATTTTATGATTTTAAAGCCTGAGGTTTTATCATCTGTCATGAGACAAAATGTTGACGTGTTCAGGTCAGTGAGGAAGTGTTGGAGGTGGTTTTTGACGCTGATGGTTCAGTTCTGATCCAGATCAGATGAACCGAGTCTTAAACGCGTCCGACGTCAGAGTGCGACCGGTGTCGAGGTGAGAACGTAAACACGGTTTGAAGCTTCATTCGCTTCCACATCTGAAGAAATGAGATGAGTATGTTTCACGCCGACGCCGTCTGTTCTCCTCATATTTAAACAATCAGCGGCATCTCGCTCGTTTCTATGTCAGCAGATTCTTGCAGCAGCTGCCTTTAGATGTGACTTGGCATCATTTTGACTAGTTTGGCTTTTGTTTTCTTTGCCGTTTTGTCTTTTATTTGAGAGTCGACATTGAAGAGGCTGATAGCAACAAATGGTCCCACAGCTGGAACCAAACTGGAGACATTTGTGTCCCAGACTGAGATCAAGGAGAAACATACGATCTCGTTCTCATTCGGTTCAAACTGTCGAACATCAAGACCGAGGCTGATCGAAGACAGTGAACCACGTTCCTTTGTGGTCAAGAACCAACTCGCTCATCTAACACCTCTGGAGAACAAACAGAAACCCACAGTTCAATGAGTCAATGCATGTAAATGAAACACACTCACTGGAAAAAGCTTGTGTTTACTCCCGGGTTTGACGATCTTACAGGGGGCGCCGCTTTTAGCCGACTTCTCCTCCATCATCAGGTCCATGTCCAGTATCTTGCTCTGGAAATGAAAAAGAGCACGTGATGATTTGGACACAGCATCGAGACTACAGACTACAACAATATATAATGATCTGCAGGACAGATGCTTCACGTCTACAACACATGAACATGTGGAGGTGTTGGGGTTTGGTGGTGGTGGTGGTGGTGGTGGTGGTGGTGGTGGGGCGGGGTGGATCAGTGTGAAGGACAATGAGACCAACAGAATCTGAATGACACGTTCCTTTGAACTCGTCTGAAGAGAAAAGCTCTGCAGACGCAGCGTTGACCTTCTCCTCTTGACACCGTTACAAAGACGTCAAACGACCCCCGTCCTCTTTTTTCTTTTTGATTAATAAAACTGTCTCCCCCCCGAACAAAGCCCCCGTGTTCGCCACCACCAAGTACCCCGGGGGTTGATGGGAGAAAAGATGGTGGTAATGTAGATGCTTTGAGTGTCAATATTGACTGAATAGGACGACCAGCAACCCGGTCTGAATGTAAATGAGATGGAGACCATCTCTGACAGCTGAGGAGGAGGAGGAGGACTGGGTTCTTATTAAATTCCTTCACTACTGGAACAGAGATTCCCTCAAAGATAAATGTTCTGCTCTGGAACGCGTTTGAACCTCTGATGACTTGTTAAATACTTTTACGCTCAGGCGACGTAAAGACGACACGGAGACGATGTAGAGACCTCGCGCTGCAGGATGAAGATACTGTCTTTATGTTTAATACAGTGACCAGGAGCAGGTGCTGCACCTTTAATAACCAAATAAAAACAGGGTGATAATTCTCTAGAAACATCAAACTACATCTGCATCTCATGGGACGAGGTCCTGCTCTGACTCGCTGTGGTTTTTCAGATCGTGAATAAAGTGCGAACGTCGTATTTTAAGACGTTTTATGTTGAAACTGGCCGCTGGGCAAACTGTGTGTTGGTGAAGATCTTGTGATGCGATCAACAACCCCGGAGCTGCTGCTGTTATAAATGGAGCTCGTTGTTATGGACCAGTGAAGTCTGGTAACGTCCTGGTGGTTTATCTGTGGTGGTGAGATTCTCCAGATTTCATCATCTGCATCACGTCCCTCCTCTCCTGTTTCCTGTCTGTATTTTATAGAAGGAATTGTGAATTTAAAGGTTCCCTCTGATAATGAAATAAATCCATCAGCCATTAGTGCAAACTCCCACATGACCAACTGATTTACATAAAGAGGAGGATGTGATGAGAACAGATGCAGGTTTATGGCTAAAAATACAGAAAACATCTTTATTTTCTGAATAAAAGCAGGTTTTTTAAAAAAAAAACTGTAAATGTGAATATTTTCTGCAGATGTGATGGTTCATTGTTCACTAATAGAGCTTTTTTTTCCCTCTGTACCAGGGAGGCTGAATTTGCATAGATAATAAGAGGTTTTGAGTGCAGCGTGGTGTGCAGCCTCATCTGGGAACCACTTACATGGATGACACAATTCAGTAGTGGCAGACTGTCTCTGCAGGAGCAGCCTCCACCACCGCTCGTTCTCAACCCGTGAGCGTCGACGCTCTGACGGACTGAAAATAAAACGCCATTTTCACACACACCTTCATCCCTCACATTTTCTACAGGAAAAATAAAAACACAACTGAAAAAAAAGGCTGAAATATGATTAGTTGTAGCCTGGAGTGAACCCGTACTACATTGTCAATATCTGTGCACTATTTCCGTCTGGGTAGCCGGTTATTTAAGGCAATGTCTGTTGCCAGGCAACAGGACTAAGGGCAGTACTGTGCAACGGGAAACGTAGAGGGAAGAGGACAAATCCCCCCAGTTATAAAAAAAAAAAAAAAAAAAAGAGCCGTTCCAGCTCCGTGGCTCAAACCTCCACCAGCCAACGCCCACGTCACCAACCTCCATTACAACACAGCAGCATCCATGGTGATGGAGCAGCATCAGTGATGCTGCAGTTACACAAGCGCCATGGTAACGAGGCTGTCGCCACGGTGAAAGGTGACATGGCAACGCGGCGACACGCAGCAACGAGGATTTTACAGTGAACGTCAGACTGTCGGTGCTGATCAGTGACCTTAGTGAGACGTTGGATCACAGAGATCAATGATTCTTCATCTCCACTGGATCATTAACTCCATTCATAAAAACAGGAAAGACTTTTCACAATAAAAACTAAATAAAGCTGTGTTATCTTCACCAGAGGTTGGATTCATTTCCTTTTTTAAAATTTAATTCAATCTGGTGAATTTGAATCAAATCAATGAACAAATGAATCTCATGAACTTGTGAACGTGTTAGTCTTTTAAAACACGGTTTATTTTCCTTAACTGATCAATCTATCTATTGATCTATCGATCTGTTGGTCTATAGAGTTTATAAACCCAGAGTTAAACTTCAGACGCTTGGTTTCGTTCTTACCATTCTGTTTCCAGGTGAATCGGTGAAGTCTGAGCCTTTGAATGCGGAGGTGTTGGTGTTGGTGACGGCGTTGGACGGCATCGTTGAAGAGTCTGACGGCTTTAATTATTGATGGTGACGGTAGAACGACGTCTGATGATGATGAGGATGTGATGACGTCGATGGAGGGAAAAAGTTTCAGGTGAAAAATAAAATGAAAGAAACTTAAAAATAAAAATAAAGAAATGAGAGATGATCCCTCTTCTCTTCTCTCCTGAAACATAAAGAGATAAACGACGGGTCAGTAACGTGTTAGATGTTGAACATTTCCTCAGTGAGGCTGGACGTCGTATAGAAGCTGCGGTGTGTAGGTACAGTGACTGTCCAGCCTCTATAGGGGCTCAGCCTCAGTGACTGGAGGTGTGGACGGTTAAATGCTGCTGCTCTCAACACGTCAGTGATGAGAAAATGATTCATATTTAATTTTTTATCTCAAACACTCAGAGTTAAAGTTTCTCAGTCAACAGTCAAACGTGTTCAAGACACACAATGGAAAAAACATCAAATATAAACTAATGAATATTAAAACCTGCTCCTCTAAAGGGTTAAAGTCCAGACTGATTGATTTCTGATGGAAACAGAAGGAAGACTCATCTCTTCTGTAACAAAGTGTGACAACGACCCTCAGACCTTCATCTCATCAGAAGATAAAACATCACTTATTAAAATTATCATAAAGAGCACGTGCGTCTAAAGTCTCCGTCTTCAATCACAATCAACCGATCCTCATCAATAACCGGTCAGAAACCTTCACATGTGAAACTTTGAACGTGTTTTTTCTGCAGCGGATGAAGAGTGAATGATCCGGAGGATCTGAACAGGCCACGGCCACCGGAGGAGAAGCCGCGGTATTGATCATATTTATTAATATTCATTATCGATATTTAAATGAGCTCGCTGTTTGAAGGAGCCCGGTCCCGGATCAGTTTCTGTAAATTAGCTCAATGCACATCTCGATGTCCATTCAACACATCTGCAGAAAAACCTCCAGCGTCTGAATCTATTTCCCCGTTTGGTCTCAGCTCTTCCGCTCTGGTTTTGTTTCACCAGCGTTTCTCTTCCTGCTCCTACCGACGCCGATTCAGCGGCTTTTAACGCGTCGATCGCTGCGTGTTCGTTACCAGATCGTCCCAAGTTCCCAGGCCTGACCCTTTTTGTCTCGCTTGCTCCCGGAGCCTCCTTCCTCTTCTCTCCCCGTCCTCCACCTCCCCAGCCGGACAGCTCTCCTCCAGATGCGCCGCGCTCACTGCAGGGGCCTGCGGTGGCTGCTCGGGGCCGCGCCGGGTCCTAGAGCCGGTCGCATCAGCGCCTGGATACTGGCGCGGAGGGGGACGTGGAGGAGGTGATGGACTGATCGGGATCAATCAGGATCGGTGATGGTCAATCGGGTCCTGACGTGATGGGAGAGTGAGAGGAAACGGAAACTTAGAATAAAGAGAAACATTCACAGAAACTTTCCTTAAATGTTTTAAAATGAAGTTACAGATCAAACACCGACACAACAACATGTAACTTGTTACATGTTGTTACATGTAACATGTAATATCTTGTTACATATAACATGTAACATGTTACATGTTGTTACATGTAACAATATGTTACATGTAATATCTAACATGTAACAACATGTAACATGTTCTGGTAGTGAGATATTTTAACCACTTTGTCTTTATCTTAATGATGATTGATTGATCTTCACTTTGATTCACCGCAGCAAATATTGATTAATATCAAGACTTTGGTTTCATCCTAATCTATCTATCTATCTATCTATCTATCTATCTATCTATCTATCTATCTATCTATCTATCTATCTATATATATATATATATATATATATATATATATATATATATATATATACATCAACTGTAATCTGTGGTTCATATGTTTATAAGTTTAAAATAGTTCAATCGAATCCAGTTGTTCTCTTTTCTTTTCTCACATTTAATACAATAATAATGTGATTTCTAACGTTCATCTATGATTTAAAGAACCTAAACTACATTTTTAATCTTTTATTAAATAATATAAACGTGAGTTTCAGTGATGTGATGGAGATAATTTAATACAATAATAAATAAACATTTAGAAAGAAACTAAACCAACAGATGATTATTAAACTAATCATCATCATTAATCTTCATCTATTAAATATGAAACATCAGTGAAGTTTAAACCTTTTCTTCTAATGTTGATAACATTTGTCTTATTCATTATTTAGTCTGTTGTTCTGTCATCTGACATGTTTCCATTAGTCAAACTTTAAGTTCATGTCACTGGTTTTAAACAGTTTGTGGATCAATATTGATCTTTATCTTTATTTGAATCAGTTAAATCTGTAGAAACTAAACCAACAGACGTGAAAACAAACCTTCATTATTCAACGTTTTAATGTGACTTTTCATTTCTTGGTCTGAACGTTAACGACGCTGCCCTGGTCGCTCTAAGTGCCTCTGTATGGAGGTGGGGGTGGGTGGGGGGCGGGGGGGTCCTTTATAATTTACAGTGGCTCCAAACAGTCTGTGAACACACAGCTACAACCAGTCTGTTCATTCATGTTGCTTTAATATCTGAGCATCATCACTTCACTTCAACTGAAGAAACACCTGTTAATTATCCTTTAATACGTTTTTATTTTTATCTATAAACTGTTTGTTATAAAGTAACAAACCACGACATCTAAACTAACAAACAGTTACAATGTTTCTGAAGATTTTTACCACAGTTACGACCAACGACTGAAGAAAGATCCAGGTCTTTAAAGGTGACACAGTGAACAGGAACCTGTGGAGACTTCCCATCTTTAATTTGCTTCATTTATTGGCCCCCTGGTGGCTGAGGGGCCCAACGCAGCTGCCTCGGGCTCCTTGTGGCTGGTGGAGTTAAACATATGCTCTATAGTTAGAAAACGTATGTTTGTGTTTTATATTTACTTCTTGACACATTCGTCATTTTATTTTCAGTCTGGACTCGTTCAGTTGATATGTTTCTATATTCCAGTGTGGTCGAGTGGTCACTGATTTATTTTTGATGGTTTCTGTCGACATTTGCAAACTTGGCACATTCCAACACACGGACCTCAAATATTTAACCGTTTATTTCCTTTATTCCAGTTTCATGTTTGCGACGCAACGTAAATATCATGTTTATAGTAGTGTAGTCGTCCTTCTCTCTGGTTTTTTCAGACCACAGGTGTATCTAATAACATTTTTAATTGCTGCGTAGCCTCACATTAATTGCCTGAGCAGAACCATCATTAATGTTTATTAGTTTATTACTTCCACCTGCGTTTCTCCAGCTATGACAAGTCAAAATGTCGCTGCAGGAAAGAAGGAAAAAAGAAATTCATCTGGGATCAATAAAAAAACAGGAGCTCTTTGATGCCACGAGGCCGTCACAGATTTATGATACAAAGAAAATAAAACGAGTCACGTCGAGTCGTCGTGGACAAACACAAACTGCTCACGAAGCGAACACACTTTATTTACAAGTGTTTATGTAACTTTATGTAATGTGCAACAGCGTAGGAGCAGGACACAGTCTCATATCTTGTATCTTATCTTGTACTTTATTTTATTTTTTAAAAACAGTAACTAATGAGAAACACACACAGAGAAACGTTGAGTTTATAAACTCTGGTTTCATTTCTGTTTCAGCCAAAATCAACTTGGCGTCTTGTTTCTCGACAGGTTTCACTTTCTGTCTCCACCTTTATTTTCTGCTGCAGCTGCTGAAAATCAAATGGATGTGATGGATGTAAACACTGACACTATATAAAACATGTTGTTGTGGAGTTTTGAATAGAATCGTTTCTATTTCTCTTCCCCTATAAGAAGCAGTGGCCTTGATAATAAAACGTGTTATCACAGCGGATGTGGGAACTTGTAGCAGCTTCATACTCGTTTATTTTATCTGTGAACTGAATCTGGCTCCACATCACCGCTTCATTTCCTAGAGTGCAGCTTGAAAAAAGAAGATATTAAATCTCATATCACATATCAGCCCATTAAGACTAAAACATCATCAGCTCCAACGTTTAACGTCCACGTCCACTAGACGGAGACACAGAGACGGAAACTGTAACTGCCTCAGGGGCAGTGTGAGTGTGTGTGTGTGTGTGTGTGTGTGTGTGTGTGTGTGTGTGTGAGAGAGTGTGTGTGTGTGTGTGGTGTGTGTGTGTGTGTGTGTGTGTGTGTGTGTGTGTGTGTGTGTGTGTGTGTGTGTGTGTGTGTGTGTGTGTGTGAGAGTGTGTGTGTGTGTGTGTGAGTGTGTGTGTGTGTGTGTGTGAGAGTGTGTGTGTGTGTGCAGCAGGACAGAGTCTGTTCACTGATCTGGAGTCAGCGGCGTCTCCTGTTTCTCAGAATCGATGGGATGTTGGTTCATCTGAGGACGACAGACAATGACATCTAGACTGGAGACACAGGATCTCTGATCACTGATCAATGATCTCTGATCACTGATCAATGATCTCTGATCACTGATCAATGATCATTGATCATCAAAATGTCCTTAACTCATCTGACTCATCTTCTCACGAGGTTTAAGATAAAAATAACAGTTAAATTGCTGATTTTGTGTCAATATGTTTTAATAACGAGTGACGATGCTACAGAGGTTTTTTTTTTACTGTTTGAATCTTTTTATATAAAGTTTATATAAAGTAAACTTACACACTCATCATCTACTTATTAAAACACAGTAACAACTTTACTTTAGATCAGTTTTCACAACTTGACTAAAACATTTCAGAGAAAAGGTTCTTATGATGCAACCAAGACATTGTGTTTTGTTATAGATTTATATCTTTAACTCAAGTACACTACTTTTTATCATCAAGTCATAATAATCTAACAAAGTAATGAGTTAACAAGATAACGAGTTAACAAGCTAATGTGTTAATCAGCTAACAAGTTAAGTAGCTAACAAGTTGATGTGTTAATACATTAACCAGTTAATGAGTTAACGAGATAACGAGTTAACAAGCTAATGTGTCAATGTGTTAATCAGCTAACAAGTTAATGTGTTAATACATTAACCAGTTAATGATTAATGAGTTAACGAGTTAACAAGCTAATGTGTCAATACATTAACAAGTTCATGAGTTAACGAGTTAATCAGTTAACAAGTTGATGTGTTAATACATTAACCAGTTAATGATTAATGAGTTAACGAGTTGATCAAGACACAATGAGTCAAAGACGTATTTTAAATCTTTTTAATATATCTCACATTTGATTTATTTACAAAAGACAGTGGCTTTGTGACATAAAACTATGTTGTTGTTTTTTTTAAATCAACAGAAACAAAGATGAAGCAGAAGCTGAATCACAGAGATAAAATCAATAAATCAGATCAGGAGCGTCGTGGTGGAGGTCGTCTTCTTTAGCACAAACGATAAAAGATGATGACTTTTTTTTTATTATAATTATCATAACGTGACGTTTCACCCAGAGCTCGGTCTGACAGGACAGAGACACTTAAATGATCGGTGACCGTCAGTTGATCTGGAATGTCTTTTCTACTTTTATTGATTATAAATGTTGTGTTTCTTTACTCCAGCAGTGGGACACATTAATGTGAACACCTCCAGTCGTTCTGTGAATAAAACTATGAGCAACAACGACGACTAATGCAGATATACTTCGATATAAACCTGTGATGTGTGACGCACAAATGTCTGCAAACAGTTTGGCACAAATGTAAATGTAAAGGCTGAGCGTCAGTTTTTCCTGCAGAAACACGTTTAAATCAATGAATAAAAGCTACAAAGTCACAGACATAAAGGCTGATCGATACGTTACAGAACAGCTACAGGCACCAACTGAGAGAAGGAAGAAAGAAACGCGTTGCATTCAGACGTGAAGGTTGGACAGAAACTCCACGTTTTAATCCTCTGAATCATTTCTGGACGTTTCAGTTTTTATAACAAGTCGTGTTCGGTCGAGTTAACGCATGAATCTGAGTTTGTAGTTTCTTTTTTGTTGATTACAGTGACTTTACTCCACTAGAAACGACTAGAAAGCAGAATAAAGATGAGGATGAAACTGAAGTGAACGAAAACGTCACACTGAGAACGACGATAACAGAGGAGCCTCTTCTTCTTTAACTCGACACAGTGGAACAGGTTGGTGACTGTACAAACCTCCAAAATAAAAGACTTATTACTTCTAAACACATGAAGCTGCTCACACGCCTTCACTTAGAAAACAGAATCAGGTGTAGCTCATTTTTAGAGTTTGGAGATCAAACGGCTACGCTGGAGGACGACAGACGTTTACTCTGCAGACACAAACAGAAAAGTAATTTAAACTCAAAGAAAGTATTTTTCGCTTTGTTTCTGAGTAAAAGACACAAATTCACACAGACAAACTTCACCTGACGACATGCTTCAACAAAAAAACACAACTTCTCCCTTTTTATTTCCACGTTCATCAAACTCTTCGTCACTTCCTGTTGTTTTAAAACCTAAAACCAGAAAGTTTCGTTCTGAAAAGAGACGAAAGGTTCAAACATTTCAGAATAAAACTTCCTGTTTGATTACAGGATGTTTCCGTCTCGTCTCATCGAGGAGCTCTTCAGTCCCTGAGCACCTGCGTCAACACGTTCATGTTCCTTTATTAACTAAATAAAGCTATCGAAGCGTTTCCTACTTGTTTTACGACCGACTAGCGACATCATCACCTACTGTACAACTAAAACTCGTTTCTATTAAACATCCTGAGGTGCTTCTCTACACCTGAAACCATAAATACCAGCGAGTCAGTGTGTTGCGGAAGGCGGCGCTGTGCCGGTTGAGTGTTGAAATGCCCTTCAGATGTTTCAGTGAAGTTTTCGTTGAGACTCGGCTCATTATTGTGTTTCTCAGCCCTCTTGTTTGCAGGTTTGCTCTCTGAGAGCTCAGTAGCAGCAGGACAGAGACCGGTCGAGTGTGTTTATATGAACCAAGCGTCTGGACAAACGGAGAACAAACATCTGTTAATCTCCATCCTGTCGATAAAGTAGAAGTTACTGTAACTGGCGTCAGTGTCAGGAGACGCTGCAATGAATCGTTGGAAACTAATTTAATAAACAGTTGAAGAAACGTTCAACATTAGAGGACGTCGTTGTTTTTCTTGTTTCACAGATTTAAAGATTTTATTTCCTTTGGACAGAAACAGTTTCATGTCTCTGCTCAGACAACGACTATAAATTCAAAGTAAAATTTAAAACTATTTGATCCATAAAATGTTAAAATGTTCATTTATTTTCACCAGCGTCCAAACTGATTCTTTGTTTTTTTGTTGTTTTTTCTGATAAAAGTGTAAAACTACTGAGACAGTTAATGAATAAACTGGTGTTTGGGACAAACAGGAAACTGTTAACGTCTGTTAATTATTGAAAAGTTAAAAACTTTGGTACTTTAACCAGTGGATCAAGTGTCAGCGACTTGAGTCTCTTTCTGACTGAACCGTGTTATTTTCAACTGTATCCGGCTCCAGTTCACTATTAACTCAGACGTCAGTTCATCTAAAGTGAAGAAAGTATTTTTATCTTCATCTTCAGGACGCAGACGTTTGATATAAACACACTCAGTCGTTGTCATTAACCCACGGAGAGCGGCATAGCGTGTTACAGTACCCACATCCAGACATGAGTGCAACTTCATGCAAAAATAATCGAAAAAAAGAAAGAAAAAGAACCAAATGAAGAAATTACTAGCGCTAAATATACAAAAGCAATGACGGGGACGTCGCGTCCCCGTGTTACAGTATTTCTGTACAGAATGACCCGCTGACGAGGAGAAAACACAACAAGCCGTTGTCAGCGTCATGAGGGAAATCATCAGTAATTACAGCAGGTTTTGTTTACAGGACGACACACACACTCGCTAATTAGACACATCTTGCTACCTGCAAGGTGTGAAGAGAGATTTCTTTTCACATAGTGAAATCCTGTTAGATTACAGCATGCATTACTCTACGTGCTAATGCAGGGTTGTTGTTGTTGTCGCCGTCGATTCCTCCGGTCGACGACTGTTTGTCTTTACAGGATCGTTGGTGTTTGTTGGTGTTTGTTGGTGTTTGTTGGTGTTTGTTCTCCGTCTCCTCAGTGCCTCTGTGCTCTCACTGTGCCTGGACACAAACAGAAAAAAGCTCATTTATTGTCTCTGACAGCGTCCACACCCTGGATCAATGTAAAAACGAAACCAAAGCATGCTGGTCCGTGGCGTCGCGCCGCGTTGCGTCTCTACTACTGGACACGTGGCTGCAGCAGCAGAACCAGTTTATTAGTTTATTACTGGTTGTTGAAGTTTCATGCAAACGAACGTTCAGGAACAAATGATGGAAAATAAAAGAAACAAAGCAGACGAGTTAGTGGAAGCTGCTGTTTCTCTAGTTTATTATTATTAAAGTTAATAATCTCAGTGTTTAGGATAATTAATTAATTATAGTTCCTACTTTGTGTTGTTCATTCTGCTTCAGCTGGAAAAAAGAAGGGAAATGTGTCATGTTTAAGTTTTGGCCAAATTCAGCGAGACACAAGTGATCGAACGCTACGTTTCACTGCGGCTCAGTGTGTCTTTATTATCTATGTTATATATTCACCTCTGTCTCCACCGTTCCTCATGTTCTCCTCTTCTTCTCCACCGTCGTCCACTTTCAAAATAAAAGCCCAAGTTTTAGTGACAGAAACGAATGAAGGCGAAGTCGAGAGATGAAGTTTTTAACAGTCAAACTAAAGAAACTCAACAGGACTTGAACCAGATGTTGAAACTCGTTAGACTCTGACCTGAGTGAAGCTCTTTCACCAGCGACGACATGGTGTTTGTGATTGAATCAGCAGCAACTAATAGATCGTTCCTAAGATTTCTAGGTACACCTGGAAACACAGATGAAAAACACACACGAGTTGTGAACCATCGTGTTTTAATGAATGAATGAGTTAATTACCCGTTCAAACATTTCACATGAGTTTGTGATGATTGATCTTTTCATTTCTCACCCTGAGCGAAGGCCTCCAGCACGTCCCCCCCGACCCCGGCCAGGCAGTCCTGTGGCGTGTGAGTCGGGGTGGACCCGGCCGACGTGGAGCGGATCGGCATCGGCATGGAGCAGCCGGCGCCGTGACTGGGGGAGGAATGAGGAGATCCTCCGGACTGAGACTGGAACAGAAACACATCACGTATCGTTACAGTGTCGGCACAAGACTCATTCATTCTCACATACTGATATATAGATATGTCTGGTTGTTTGTACTTTAATATAGTTATTTACAGACATATCTAGTTATATCTGGTTGACCTTTGGTTGGTTTAGATTTTAGTTTTTGTTCTAAGAGGCTCCAACAGTTTAAAGTCTTTACTTCATGTTTAATGTCCAGACACGAGATCGACATCGATCCACATCAGTCAGGAGACGATGTGACTTTTAAAAGGTTCAAATTAAACTGCAGCTGGTCCTCATCAATCATCAATCAATCAGTCATTGATTGATTATACATGTGACCAGTTGAACCAGTTTACATCGATGATATCCAGTTGGATCTGGATTAAAAACTTAAATCTCTTTAATCTCGTCATCAGTGAAGTGACAAGTCACAGATTTCAGCTTTTTATTTTAAAGGTGATTTTATTAAAAACAAATAGTGACACAGATGTGACCAAAGATTTTAATCCTTTCAGGGAAACCAACAAAACCCAGAAGATGTGGCGGTAATCCGACACTGGCTGGTTTAATGCCTCTACTCTCTACCGGGGGTAACGAGGACCACGTGTGGGACAGAGACAGGATCAGTGTGTCTCTGGGACCAGGTCGGTGGCTCTGAGCCAGGCAGCAGATGGTCGGACAGACAGACTGAGTCACATTAGACGGGAGGTTGTTAGTGCTGATGAGAGGAACGGGTCCGTTCTCTCAGCGACGACACGACAAACCTGCTTCTAAAGATCGAACTGTAACGTGTCTGGTGTCGGTGACGCAGTCGTCTGGATTAACTCAGTCCTGTCACCTCTGCTCACATCTCGTATAAAACTTCCTTCGATCACACGTGTGTGAAGGGGCAGAGCGAGTACAGAGGCATTAACCTAAGCGCTGTGACCGGAGCCAGGTATCGAACCCGGCAAACTGAATTAAGGGAAACTTACAGCCTGTTTCTGCTCCTCATCCTATCGGCCGGCAGAGGAAGCAGAGAGAGAGAGAGATAGAGCGAGAAGAGTGAGAGCAGCAGAATTAAAGCAGTGAAAGAGGAAGAAGGAGACTTGTTCACGCACCAAACGGCACATTAACATAACTTCAAAACGCTGCGATGGCTCAGGTTGAAAGAATTAAAACACATCAGCATCTCACGTCATTAAAACATGCGACCGAACCTTCACACACAGATAAACACCGATGAGACAAATCTGGGTTTTACCTTCAACAGCCTCATGAGTCCTTCCAGCTGCACCATCAGCTCCCGTCTGCTCTCCTGCAGCGCCGACATGCGCCGCTCCAGCTCGTCCTTCCTGTGTCTGCAGCAGGTTACAGGTTAGAGATGACGGGTGTGTAGAGGCGCTGCAGTGATACGACTTGAATTAAACACAAAGATGCTCCTGATGCTCACGTCGCCGTTAAACTTTAGACGTTAAACTTTAGACGTTAAACTTTAGACGTTAAACTTTAGACGTTAAACTTTAGACGTTAAACTTTAGACGTTAAACAGGCTCCAATAATTCAACTTTTACATGTTGAATGTTGCTTCTGTTCATTGATGAATCAGCTTTTTATTTTAAGGTTCATCACTTTTCTTTTTTCAATAAACCAGTGATTCTGGAGAGGATAAATGATACATGACAACGGTGAGTTTTTGTTTGCACCTTCATCTCGTCAGTAGTGATGATTTATGATTATTTTGTTCTCCTCAGCTTCATTAGAAACTACATTAGATTTAAATGACGTTTGAGACGTTTCACCGACTCCTCAGAGGTCGTTGAGACAGTCTGTCGTGTCAGGTGTGTTTTATCACCCTCTGGTGTTCACAGTGTGTGTCTGCATTTCAGTCTGAGCTGCTGCAGTCTCACGTCTCCTATCAGACTCACAAACATCTGCAGACTGTAAAGATCTCTGCTTCCCTCCGGCTGAATAAAGACGATATCAACTGTGATAAAACAGGTTCCACTTGAAAACGTCCTGGTGAAAAAACTGGATCTCAAACAGACTGAATGATATTTATACACACATTTAAATTACAACTAATAACTGGAACAAACGTCTTTAAGTCGTGAAGACAAACGAGTCTCAACGTCAATGTGATCGATGTTCACGTTTGTTCAGAAACATCCTGAGTTCAACGACGTTAGTTCAGTTTTAACTCACCAACCTGCCGCATTTCACTCGTCTTCCTGCTGTAACTACCTACACTTTAACAGTTAGTCACGGTGATGAAGAGGTGTCGATACCTGAGCAGCCGTAGTTCGGTCAGGAGCGTCGGGTTTTGTTGAGCTTTCTCTGGAGTCGGCTGCGACGCCTGTTCGTGCTCCAGACGAAGCCTCTGGATCTCCTGGAGGATTTCTCTGAACCAGTCGACAAACATTTCATTATTCAACAGCAGAAGAACAGAGATTTAATTAAACTAAACTACGATGAGATGCAACAGTTTTATCATACAAATGAAACTTTAGTAAAACACTTCAACATCTTTAATCACTGAGCTGCAGGTTCCAACACCAAGTTCAGTTTTTATGTTTCAGTCGGTAGAAAACTGACTTTTCTCTGTGGAGAAACATTAAAGTTTCAGTCTCACAGAGAAAATAAATACGTCAACTTGTTCCTGTTACTGTTTTATACTGAGCTCTTTGTCTGATCACTTTAAAATGATGATTCATTTCGGATCAATAAATGACTGATAACTAATGAACCGTACCTGTTCTTGTTCTCCAGCTCAGCGATCAGCTGCCTCTGTTGTTTATTGGCATCGAAGTTAAAACTCAGATCTGTCGGAGGACATTGTTGCTGCAAAACAAAACCGTCACAGAAAAAGATTTAAGTTTCTGACCACGATGAAACTTCATCTCATCTGCATCACATCAGACTGATCAATACCTTGATTAGAGATCAATACTTTAGTTGTAAAATAAACATTTCAACTTCTAATTCTTATTTTTCTTTCTCACTTGTATTTTACATCCAGTGTTTTAGAAAACAGTTTCTCTCTTCACAAGTTTTATTGTTTTCTCCAGAATGAAACTGAATTAAATTAAATTTCTTTCTGCTGCAGCTGCTTCACATTAACGACGTGAAACTGGAGAAGAGTTTTCTGCTCTGATGCTCTTCAGCTTTAAAACCCAGAAGAAGAAGAAGATGTAACAACTTGAACTCATCAGGACAAATCTACTTATTTTACTGTTATTTTGTTCTGCTGCTCACAGATAAAAACTGATAAAAACAGACACAATATTGACTCATTTCTTTATTAAATTACGACACTTTGTCTTTTGTTGCTGCTGCTTAAAGAATATTAATGTTAACAAGTGAAACCTCCTGGTTTATTATTATTATTGTTGTTGTTGTTGTTGTTGTTGTTGTTGTTATCTACAAGTGGTTTCTCACTCTGACTTTAACTGTGATGCTCTTTAAACTGGGACTTTGTTCAGTTCATCACATAACACTGGACACTGAGACCAGGACACTGAGACCAGGACTGAGACCAGGACACTGAGACCAGGACACTGAGACCAGGACACTGAGACCAGGACTGAGACCAGGACACTGAGACCAGGACTGAGACCAGGACACTGAGACCAGACACTCACTGTGGAGTTTCCCGCCTCGGCTGCCAACCGAGCAGCGTAGCGAGCGATGAGGCGGTGCTCCTCGTCCAGTCGACTGGGACTCTCCAAGACACTGTCAGGTCAGAGACAGAGAGACGTCACATACACACACACACACACACACACACACACACAGTGACTCTGATGTCTGAAGCTTTTATGTCAGTAAAAAGAAAAGTTTGTACAGTCAAAGTGATTATGTTTATAATGGAGGCGACCTTAATATCTGACTCCAGCTCTGACTGACAGTTTGAAATAATCGGTTGTAACAATGAGTGAGACGACACGAGAGGAAGCAGCAGCCGAATGTGTTTGTGACCGAGCCAACGTTCGTTCTGGACGTTTCAACGACGACTGGAAACGTTAAAGACTCGAGATGATGATGATGGTGGTGACGTGTGGAGCGGATGACTGAACCGACACCGTCCAGTCTGAAGTGAAGAAGGATGAAACGATGCTGGATTTTATCAACATCATTAAACACTATCAACGACCGACCAGAGCAAACACTGCAGCTCCATCATCGACATTTGTTCTAAACTCTTATCTTTAGTAGCGAGACAGAAAAAGAAGAAGCTGTGAGTGTGATGAGATAATTTTAGCTGCTTGAACTCGTTGTTTCTTTCACCGACGTTATCTAAAAATACTCTGCAGATCATTTGACTCGTTTCAAGATAACGGAGAGAAAAAAGAGCGATAACTCCACGAACTGTAACAGTTCTTGTTTAGAGGAAGAGGTAAAAAAAGAGTCTTTAAAACGGGAACGCCTTTTAAATAATTCACAGTCTCATCCTCAGTCTGAAGCGCAGACGCAGCCCGAGGTTTTCCTTTCAGGATTAATCCATTAACAGACATGAAGGGGCTGCAGGTTTGGCTCAGGAGAAGCTCTGACCCCACATGCTCTTTTTTCTCTTTAGACTTGGACGCGTCTGGATCTGCAGGCGATCGGCCTTGAAGCTGCTCGTTGCTTCGTCTCTTCTGGGAGTTTCCTGGCGATACCTGATGATCTGAGCCAGGATTGGGACAAAGATGCATGAACTGCCTTGAAGCCCTCGTGAACTGGCGTCTTTCCCAGATATTTTTAATTTAGTTGCACACGTGAAGCTCATTCTGCTCAAAACAACAATAACTCAGACAACAATGGTCCCACTTCTGTTTAGGAACTGGAACAAACACCAACTGGCTCCATGACACTAAAACTGGAGGTCAAAACTGAGACTGTTGAGACAAACCATGTTTGGTCTGGTTTAACTTTACAATAGAAATGATCTACTGAAGCTCTTTATTCGGATCTTATTAACAAGGATGAGACAGATTTACTTCAAACACAGTCTGACATCCATTATCTTGACTTCTCTCCCTTTGACGGTCCAAACATTGAGCCATCGAGGCTTTAAACCTGAGGACGTACGAGCTTCGAAGAGCAAGTTCCCGGTTCAATTCCTGACCAGGCTGCAACTGTCCAAGGTGAACTGTTCCCTCAGCCAACGTTAGCTGCGACCGGCCTGAACCAACCTCATCGTAGCTCTGGACACGCGTCAGACTGAACCCCAGCGGTTGACTTGTTACCATGAGATTGGACAGAAATGTTACTGGAATGTGTTTTGTCGTTTTTTTTCTTCTGATAAAAAACAGAAAGTGAGAGAATCAACAGACAGAAAAGCTGCTGCTGTTCGGACGAGGCAGAGCCACGAGGAGCGTTGAATTATTCATCGGCAGCGTCTTTGACTCACTGGTTGTTCATGTTAAAGCAGACAGGGTAATTATAACAATAGATGAATATTTACAAACCAAATCTGACAGAGTGAAGGAGCCTGGTATCAACAGAAACCTCCATCCGTACTGATACTAAACAACATATTTCAGAAGCGTCACGGTGGTTTAATGCACAATTTCTTCCATAAATATCGCAGCTTTGTAGCTGTTCTGTCACCACCTCCTGTTTACCCTGAAGGCAGCAGCATCCTCGGTGCATGACATCTTCCCAAAGCTGCTCTGACTCACAGAGCGAAATGTCAAGACAAAGGTTATCAGGCTTCTTCATTACGGCCACAGTGAAACAAACCTCAGGAGAGCGTCGCCTTCAGCCTGGTACCCTGACCTCCACCGGTCTGACTGCCGGGCACCGTTTACCGCCTCCGGTGTCCCCATCCTGTCAGCTCCCTTCAAACGCTCGCTCTAATCTGGACAATGTCAGGGCCGCGCTGCACAACATGTTCATCTCTCAGAGAAACTTAATCTAATATTGATTGTTCTTGTCTCAGTTTTCTACCTAGAGAACAGAAACAATGTCATTTTGTCTTTTCTTGAACAATGAGATGCAGATTTCCAGCGTGAAGTCAAAGATTAAAGACGTTTACAATTTAAACTTTAGTCTCTGAGGTTTATTGCTGCTGCTGTGGATATTTTTTGCAGCGTGCAGGCTGCCTTTCGGCTGCCGGGGTCCTTGGTGTTGTTCGGTATGATGACTGCCTAGAGGTGGTGGGGGTGGGGGGGCGACACGGCCTTTTTAAATTCTCTACCAAAACGTTTGTCTGGGTTTCAAACAAAAAGCTGATCATAAAAAGGTTGGATGGTTTTTATTTCTGTCTCTAATGTGTTGTAGGAAGTCCCGAGTCCCTGAACAAACGCACCTCGTTAAGATGTAACATGAAGATACAGCAGCACCACAGTGATCTCCATCATCTCCATCGTCTAATTCATAATGACGACGCTTCGTTAAATAATAACCGAGGCCTTTAACTGACGAGACGACGATGAGGCTGAAATCTGTTTACACGAGGCTCCAGCTCCATCATCGTCCATTTGTCAAATCAGCTCTTTAAGTAGCTGAGCTCACACAACCACATCATGACAGCGGAACAAATTTTCCTCTAAAAATACTCTCACAAGGGCACGTTGCTCAGATGAAAATAAAAAGAGAACAAATAACGTCTGATTTATTTCCACTGATGAAGAGAAGATGTCACCGTCCTGTTTATTAAAAGGACAAAAGTCAACTTCATTCTGAGAGTAACATCTTTAAAGACACGAGACGTCACGTCTCAGTAGTTTCTTACCTTTTGGTCGGAGTAGGTGCCCCGGAGGACATGAGCATTGTGTCGTTCATGTTGTTGGCCCCTGGTTTCGGCTGACTAAAAGACAAGATTAGAGGTCTTTAATGCTGCGCTGCAGAGGCCTGTGGTGCTTGTCGCCGGGGGATGGAGGAGAAGGGCATTTGCATTTTATTAATATTCATAAATCAGAGTTTCTGACGTCAATTTAATCCAAATGTACAAAAACTAGAAGCAGGTATCGATCGTTACTGAAAACAGGCAACATGTTGTTTCACTTCAAACTGTTGAGAAATAAATTCGATGTTTAGGTTAAAGCTCATTAACATGAGCAGCAGCAACAAGAGAAGAAATCTAATTACAGCGTGAGTCTGTGAAGAAGTAGGAAAGGTGACATTGTGGGAGGTAATTTGTAGAGTAAACAAAGCCACGGGTCCATCTGGCGGCTGAATCTGTGCCCCCCGACGACGAGCTCAATGAAACACACACAGTCTCATTAACGCGTCAACATATCTTCACCCTCGTCTCTTTTCGTTTTCACCCTCAACACCTGAACAGACACAGAAGAAAAACAACATCTGCTCACGACGTCGTCGGCCTCAGCCTTTCTGTTTTATTTCAAGAACTCGTTACCACATGAAACACAGAGCAACAACAACAACATTATGTCCTGAAATGCTCATTTGTCCAATCAGCAGTTTTTTTTTCACCCAAATCAAACTATTTATATCCACATTGTGCAGGATCCTGTTATCAGCTCGAAGCACAGAGCCACAAATTACCTCAACAGCTCTCGCTCCGTTTCTCTGTTTTACTGTGAGAAAAAACCTGCTCAACGTTTCTGTCTCAGACTGTGTTCACATCGTTAGCAGTGAAATCTCTTCACAAACCAGAAAACATCAGCTCAGGGAGGTTTGTTAAACTGTGAATATGAGTTCATTTCTCCTTTAGACTGAAGAACGAATCGATTCAGCAGACGACTGAAGTCTCATCTTCAGACAAACTGGTTTAAAAAAAGCATCTGTCGCTACTGAGAGCTGCACATGTTGATCTCCTTCAGCCAAGACACTGATTCAACCTTAACGCTCGTCATGTTACGACCATCCTCCCTGAAGGTGAAGCCCAGACACTTACCTCTGTGAGGAGAGAAAGCTCCTGCCCGGTTGGTAAAATACATCCAACTGCTGCCGCTGTTGCCAGATGCCGAAGCTGCCCTCAACTGAGCAGGCGAGCATCTCAATGTACTACACTGCTGCTGTCTCCAAGGAAACTCAGCGGTCACGTGACTTCATGACGACGTAGACTCTCTCTCTCTCTCTGACTCTGTCCTTTCACCTCTCTCTGACACACTCAGCTGGAGATGAGGAAACGAGCCGCTCACATTAATTGTAATCTCGTCTCATCAGCCTCTAAACTGTGAACAATACCTGCATCTTCATCTCTGCATCTCTCTCACAACATGTCCTTCTTTACTTTCAGCAACTTGTCTAAACCAAAGCTCTTCTCAGCTATAAATAATCATCAGTGCAGCAGCATTACTCCTGTCGAACAGCAGGGTGCAATAAAAAATAAAAAATAAATAAATAAAGAGCCTGTTCTTACGTAAAAGTCTCAGAGAAGCTGTATTTCATTTCCCTCTAAAATAAAAACCTGTATTCGTTCACCGCGGCGTCGCAGCCTCATGTGATTCACTGTCGATTAAAGGACGTTGAGCCTCCGGTGTCCTGGAGGTCAAACTGACGTAACATTTAGGAGCAAAGAGATCAAAGTCTGCAATGCGCTAAGCCTCGTTCTACCTGTGTGAACTGAATGACAATGTACCACCCTCCTCATGCACTTGGCAGCTGGCAGAGGTTCAGCTGGTGCGTCACATTCAAACCACGACACGTGGCCTCAACGTCTCCTCCGGAGGATAAAAATAATACAAATAAAATAATAATAATAATAGAAAACCAGGCAGCGTCGTCTCCTGCTGCTTCTTCTTCTCTTGACCGTAAAAACACAAATGGATCCTGCTCACAGGAAAGTGAATTACACGCCTCCTCTCTCCCATTTTAATGACGCTGATGAAATTTACATCGAACCGCAAGAATAAAAAAAGATGCACAACAGAGATCAGGAAAGCATTTTAAAACGTTAAGGGAATTATGGAGGATATGTATATATATGTGTGTGTGTGTGTGTGTGTGTAGAGGGACAGAGGAACATTGGCTGCTAAATATTAAACAGGAATGAGATTGTGACGTTAGAGTGTGATAGAAATAAGCTACGATGCCTGTTTAGGACTTTGAGACGGTTTCTCATTTGGCAGCAGCGTTGTTAAGTCTGAGGTAAGAAGCTGTTTCATGGATTTAAAGTTCCTGAGACTGACGGAGCGTCCCAAACTCCAAACTCCTCCAAAAACACAAATCCCCAAGAATCCTGCTGACAGCCCTAGATGGGACGTAACAACAGTAACAACAGAGAAGAATCACGGCTCCGCTTCGCTGTTGGTTTTTACTTTGAGACGTCGGTAAATATTTCACAAACAGTTTCAGAACAACTGAAGACGTCAGAAGAGGCCACACGTCTGTTGAAACTGTGAGTTGTGATCGAACTTGACGCTTTACCCTGATTCTGCCATTATTACTCACTCACTGGCATTTAAACACACACACACACACACACACGGCGCGCTGACAGACGTCTCTGGTGTTCAACATGAAACATGAAACACCAACAACTGTCTGAAAACCAACATTTCTTGTCTCTCTCTTGGTTTGTTTCATCAATAAAATAATGAAAATGGAAGTTTTTATTTCTGCAGCAGGAACCAACATGGAAACAGTCGTCAGATAATCAGTGACTCGTTAACTCGTTAACTCGTTAACTCGTTACTCCATCAGTGTCAACTGATTTACAGCTGGATTTTAAAGAAGCAGCTCTGTGTGTTTTGGGGAAATAGTGTCTAATACAACGTCTCCTCAGCTCAGAGTTTGATGAAGAAACGGTCGATGCCGCTTTCTCTCTCTCTGATAAATGAATCAAAAATGGAGCCGATTAAAACGACTGGAAACAGGCTGATCTGACCAGTCAGTTTAATCCACCAGCAGCTTTAAAACTGGAGGTTTGACCTGAGGCAACAAACAACATGTTTCTCTTTATTCTGACAAGATATTTGGTTTTAATCTTCTCAACAAACAACTATTATTTTTACATCAGGTTTCTACAGAGCCACTCTAACGCTTTCCCTTTGTTTCAAGTCTTTATGCTAAGCTAAGCTAAGCTAAGCTAAGCTAAGCTACCCAGCCTCGTGATCAACAGACGGATACAGACGAGCTATCGAACCTTCTTGTCCTTTGAATGTTACGTCCTCTAAAAATATCAAATCAAATCTCCTCTGAAAATGAATTTCCAGTTTATCTGTTTGTCATTTTGAAGACGTGACGACAGAGGACGGTGGTGAATACGTGTTTTTTTGAAAGGTTGTCAGATTAAAAACATCGTTTAGTCGCTTTGAGTCGCTCAGTCACCACACGAATAAAACACAAAATAATAAATAAAAACATGAATGTTTCTGCAGCAAAATAGAAAAAAAAAGACTGAAGACTGATAGAAAACTGACAGACGGACGGACACGTCTCAGGGGTCAACAGTCACATCCATTATCCTAAAAGTCACACACACACACACACACAGTGTCGCCAACCTTGAAAAACCATTTGCGAGAGCATGAAAACGCACTTTGTTCCTGGATTTTCTACTCAAGAACTTCAGTCTGAGAGACGTCACAGACGTGTGTGTTGTCAGTTAAATAACCAGCGGTGGAAGAGAAATAAGTTCAAGTAAAAAAATAAAAATGTTTCCATCATCATTTGACCTTCTGGAGCCTCAACAAGGAGAAACGTCTCTTTAGTAAAACGCTGCTAACAATCAACACGACGAGTTTAAAAATAGATGAAAACCACACGTCCGATCTTTAACAACACATCGATTCTTTTAAATGTAAAAAGAAAGAAATAAAAAAACTTCAAGTAAATAAAACCTCAAATGTAGAAGAAGCAGGAAAAAAATGACACTTATTCACTTTCCATAAGTGCAAATAACTATTTATGTCTTAGTAGAAAAAATCTACTCAAACTCTTCAGTTCATGTAAAAATCATTCAGAGAGAAAGAATTACAACCTTCAGAGCCACAAAATCCAACATCACCACGAACCTAAATGGACAAAATTCAATATCCTCAGAGTCTTCATCATCTGAAATAATCAACATCGTAAAAGAAACGACAGGTTACTGCTCAGACACAATCTACAATAGTTTGAACCACGAATGTTATTTTTAATCAATATTAATCTACTTGACGTAACTTCATGCTACACGTGGCTGATCCAAACATCCAGTTCAACCGCTGACTCTCCAACGTTGTGACAAAATGGAAATTTATGTAAATGTAAACTTCATCTTAAATGTATAAGTTTGGTCACGATGCAGAAACAAACCCTGTCTGATGGAGGAGCGATGCTAACGATCATATCTATCACCACGTAAAACAGGAAATGGGGTTGATGTATTTACGTTGGGTCTATTTTTCAACCCACCGCTCCGTCTCTCTCCTGATGTCGCTCGCTATCAATTACTCACTGACACTTGCCGGCAGCAACGGCACATACAGACGGCTCAGACTGATGGTTGTGACTGGAATATGAAGCAGGATTTTGTTATGAAATGTGCCATGAGAAATGTTGAAAGCTCCAGCAAGAAGGTTGAGACATTTCCTTTGGTCCCATTAACACTGTGGTACAACAGAGATCATAAATCACTTCTTTCTTTTTTTCTAAGTGGAAACATTATTAGATTTTGGCCAAAAGCGTCAAAGAGTTTCAGAGCAACAACGATGAGAGAAACAAGAAGTGACCTTAGCGACATGGACGACTGCAGATGCGTCTCTGTGGTGGGATTGATTATGGAAATCATATTATTCTTCAACCAAAATGTAAATGAAAGTGTGTGGTTTGAGACAGCAGCAGAATATAATTTGTTTCCTATAATGACTTGTAGGAGCATGAGACTTATCTCATCGTTCAGCATCTCACTGCAAATAGAGCGATGAGAGTCTGAACCTGAACATCAACGTTTCAATGTTTCAACATTTAAACGTTTCAACATTTCAACGTTTCAATGTTTCAACGTTTCAGCTTTGACATGCATGCACTCGATGCACTCAATCAGTCATGAGCAGAAATGGAAACGATGGCGTCAGCTACATAGATCACGTCACTGAGCCTGTGATGTTAATGAGTAAATTACTGTGGTTCGTCATCAGTGACACAAACTGAGGTGATGGATGTTTGTAAAGTGCCACTCACACAGTGTGGGTGAGCTCCTGAGGTCTCTCCGCCTGCTCAGGAAACACAGGATGAGGCGGCTCTCCGATGGGGACGCAGCCCAGAGATTTACTGATGGCGTGGCTCAGCTTCTTGGCTGGAGACTTCTGTGAGGAAAAAAAAAGTATGGTCACCTTGTCTGCTGTATTTCAACAGTTTCAATCTGCTTCACGAGTCATTTACATCAGCAGGTCAACAGTTTGTTGAGAATCGGCAGCAGTTTGTATCAGCAGTGTAGTTTGTGACTGAGTTTTGTTTGGAGCTGAATCTTTGTCCCTTTGATCAGTTTGATACATGAATATCACATCAACTGTGAAGGAAAACGTTTACTATAAATGTTGTAACTTCAGGCGACTTGTTCTGTGAGTTAGAAAGTGACGACTCAGATCTCAGACTCTAAGAGTCAAACAGAGAAATTCAAGTTCAACTGGATTCAGATCAGCAAGTTCATCAGCGTAACTTTCCATAACTCATCGGTGATAAGACGTCATATGATGACTGTTGTAACGCTACAGTTGGTGAATTTTTTTACATTACAAAAGTCATCACTTAGTAAGTTTTCTAATGTTAAAAAAGTCATCAATTAGTGATAATCAGTTGGTCATAATTTCTGACATTAGACTCCAAAATTTACACACCCCAACCCACTTTTACAGAAGGGTGAGAATAAGTGCATATGTGACTGCATGAGCAATTATTCCAACCAAAATACTCTTCTGATTTAAACAAGAAATGATGTGTAGATTGGCTGTGTGGGTTAAGATGCTGTTCAGAAGCTCTCATCACTCCAGACGTGAGGGTTCAAATCCCATAACTGCTGTTAGTAAATTTCCCCAGTGCAGGAAAAAGAAAGTCACATCTTAATTGATCAGAGAGTTACGCAAGTTATGTTATCAAGGCTGATTAAAACAAGTATCTACAGTGATAAAACAACAATGAACAGTAAAATAAATACTTCACAACAAGAGCTATTTCCTAAAAGATAAAAATGAGTTTTTTTACGAGTAAGAAAGATTTTGAACCTTGCAGCGTCACTGAGACGCAATGTTATGTAACTTTAATTAATAAAACAGTGAAACACTTTGTTTTCTGGTAAAAAGAAGAGGAGGTTTCATTAACACAACATTTTTCATCTTTATGTTTATTATGTTTTATGTTCTGTGTAAAAACATGTCAGAGACTCAAACTCTGTGTGTGAATAATGAACTAAATGAGACGTCATATTTATAACGCGTTTATATTTATAACACGTTTCACATGTTCTGATGTGATTTACTCTCATTTCTCACATAAAAAAAAAAAAACCTCATCTTCATCTTATATGTTTGATTTTTCATGTCTTATGTTATGTCATGATTCATGTTCAGGTCCTGAGGCTATAAAAGAAAACAGTGGGACTGGATTTGGATCTGGGATCCAACGTCTGTGACTTGTTTTGATTCACATCAGAAAGACTGAGCTTCATGGGAATTCAATCAATACAATTTAATTTACCCAAACAAGTAAAAAACATTTTAAAAAATCCATCTTGGGTTATTTAGAGAGGAGAGGAAAAGTACCAGGACGGGTGAAAGGTCGACTGTATTGATTGTGACGTGAGGTAAAGTGAGATGATCTGGTTCTGTTGTGTTTTTATCTTCTTACCCAGGATGAGTGCTCCTTCATCTGGTGCTGGTTGCTATGGGGACCGTTGGCATGGCCGCGCCAGAAGCAGCTCTGACAAAGCTGGTACCCGTGACACTGTTGGCACCGGTACCGGAAACCCATCATGCTCTCGCTGCGACAGTACGAGCACTCGACCGGGTGGAAGACTGAGCGAACGACAAAAGATCACATCTTTGTGTTTAACGTTCACTCAGGAAAACTCCTCTACATTGACCTCTACATTCATTGAGTCATTTTACATGTTAAAGTTTGAAGAGAAATGTATGAAACTGAAGATAAATCGATCAAATGTTACTGATCACGTTGGAAAACAACAGGATGGACATTGTTCCCCTGCAGATAAGTAACGTAACACAGGAGTCATAGAGTCTGATCCACAGACGACCCCGAACCCAGACTACCAGAGACCCTGTATCCACCAACAACGAGGTCATGCAGCTGGTTTTCATGTCATAAAACGACCTGGAGCTTCTTATGACAGGTATAATTAATATCTGAGAAGTTCCTGGTTAAGGTCTGAACATCTGTTTGATGCCTCTCTTGTGAGACAACTTCTGTTGTCTCTTTCAGCAGCAGAAAGTCATCAATAGGCTATATAAAGCTATATAAAGCTCTATAGATAAACTGACTTGACTTAAAGAGGTAAAAGTGTCTATTAACTCAAAAAAAAAAAAAAAAAACTAACAAACTAAACAAAGATAAGACTTTCTCCACCTGTGAAATCAATACTAATGTCATGAACATTAACCTCATTAACCTCTGAAGAACATAAATCCTCCTGGACAATCTTTACTTGTTTTACAGGAAAATGGTTTTAACAAAGGACACGACACAAACTATTAAATATCACTGATACAACAGTTAATAATCAACAAATATCATCTTCTTTATGTGTTTTCATCTTCATCAACACATAAATAATCCACTTGTAGTGTTTGTTGCTGTGGTTGTAAAGATCATTGAACATGAAAGATCAAATGTTTCAGCATTAATGTACAACGTGGATCATAAGTGATGATCAGTTAAATTGTCTCTCACCATTTTCAACGTTGGCGAGTCGGTGCATGAGCGGCAGCCACACGAGACACTGAGGAGGAGGATCTGCCATCAACACGTCTAAAAACGTGTTCAACATGATCTTCTTCTAGATACAAACACAAACGGACACGTCAACTTCACCTAAACAATAAAAACAGATGACGTTCAGTGTGTTCAGACGTCCTACCTGCTGAGGGAAACACGTCCGCACCGAATGCTCCGTGTAACCGAAGGACGGACCCTCGAACACGGCGGTGGGAAGCTTCAACACCTCCCGGAGAAACTGGTCGAACTTAGCGAACACCATGACTCCGCTCGAGTCGGAGATCTGAGAGAAGATATCTGACACAACATGATCCTTACTGTTAATGTATGGATGAGGTCTACATGTTCCAGCAGCGCCCCCCTGTGGTTGCAATGAGCTACGGCCCCAAAAGCAAGAGGAACTTACTGTATCATGTGTATACAGCTCTTTCATCTAAATCTACTGATATTTCATTCATATGAATAGAAGATAAACTTACAACGAAGCTTGTCCACTATTTTCCCTCCGCACATTGTCGCCAACATCGACTTCATGGAGAAAACCGTCAACTTCCCGTGACTTTCACTGTGAAAACAGACAGATGAGTTTGATCAGATCCTTAAAGATGATGTGACCGACACATTCAACGGTTAAAAACAGAGGCAGTAAAACGCCTTGATGGAGGAGGAGGTGGGGGGTCGGCTCCACATTCATTTATCTCTGGTTTCCGAGCAGAAACATGAACACTCCTCCGTTTAATTCAGTTTGGACCTCAGGGACCGGCTGTGAAACCACTTCCTGTGATCACACGCAGTCATTTCCACCAAATTTCCAGAGATTCCAGCTGGAATAATGACAATAACAAGGATAATAACAGCGGCACCAGAATGGACTCAGATCAAAGTAAAATCAATTAAACGGATCTATGAATGGACGATCAATGGGACACGAGGTTTAATAATGAGACAGATTCAATAATCAATAATCAACGTCCAGGATGAACGAGTGTCTGAGGAGAAACGGACAGAATCACCAGGACACGTCAGCGCTTCTTCTTGTTTAACACACGAAACATTTACATCCATGTTGATGAAGTCGACGTGTTACCAACATGTTACCAACACATGTTACCAACATGTTACCAACATGTTACCAACATGTTACCAACGTGTTACCAACATGTTACCAACGTGTTACCAACATGTTACCAACATGTTACCAACACATGTTACCAACACATGTTACCAACACATGTTACCAACACATGTTACAACATGTTACCAACATGTTACCAACATGTTACCAACATGTTACCAACATGTTACCAACATGTTACCAACATGTTACCAACATGTTACCAACATGTTACCAACATGTTACAACACATGTTACCAACACATGTTACCAACACATGTTACCAACACATGTTACCAACATGTTACCAACATGTTACCAACACATGTTACCAACATGTTACCAACACATGTTACCAACACATGTTACCAACACATGTTACCAACACATGTTACCAACACATGTTACCAACATGTTACCAACACATGTTACCAACACATGTTACCAACATGTTACCAACACATGTTACCAACACATGTTACCAACATGTTACCAACACATGTTACCAACACATGTTACCAACACATGTTACCAACACATGTTACCAACATGTTGTTATGTTACCAACACATGTTACCAACATGTTACCAACACATGTTACCAACACATGTTACCAACACATGTTACCACCAACAATGTGTTACCAACACATGTTACCACACATGTTACCACACATGTTACCAACACATGTTACCAACATGTTACCAACACATGTTACCAACGTGTTACCACACATGTTACCAACACATGTTACCAACACATGTTACCAACACATGTTACCAACACATGTTACCAAACATGTTACCAACATGTTACCAACACATGTTACCAACACATGTTACCAACACATGTTACCAACACATGTTACCAACGTGTTACCAACACATGTTACCAACACATGTTACCAACACATGTTATTAACATGTTACCAACACATACCAACCATGTTACCAACACATGTTACCAACACATGTTACCAACACATGTTACCAACACATGTTACCAACACATGTTACCAACACATGTTACCAACACATGTTACCAACACATGTTACCAACATGTTACCACATGTTGTTACCAACATGTTACCAACATGTTACCAACACATGTTACCAACATGTTACCAACATGTTACCAACATGTTACAACACATGTTACAACACATGTTACCAACACATGTTACCAACACATGTTACCAACACATGTTAACACATGTTACCAACACATGTTACCAACACATGTTACCAACATGTTACCAACACATGTTACCAACACATGTTACCAACATGTTACCAACACATGTTACCAACACATGTTACCAACACATGTTACCAACACATGTTACCAACATGTTACCAACACATGTTACCAACACATGTTACCAACACATGTTACCAACACATGTTACCAACATGTTACCAACACATGTTACCAACACATGTTACCAACACGTTACCAACACATGTTACCAACACATGTTACCAACATGTTACCAACACATGTTACCAACACATGTTACCAACACATGTTACCAACATGTTACCAACACATGTTACCAACACATGTTACCAACATGTTACCAACACATGTTACCAACATGTTACCAACATGTTACCAACATGTTACCAACATGTTACCAACATGTTACCAACATGTTACCAACACATGTTACCAACACATGTTACCAACATGTTACCAACACATGTTACCAACACATGTTACCACACATGTTACCAACATGTTACCACCACATGTTACCAACAATGTTACCAACATGTTACCAACACATGTTATGTTATGTTAACAACATGTTACCAACACATGTTACCAACACATGTTACCAACACATGTTACCAACATGTTTACAACACATGTTACCAACACATGTTACCAACATGTTACCACACATGTTACCAACATGTTACCAACATGTTACCAACATGTTACCAACACATGTTACCAACACATGTTACCAACACATGTTACCAACACATGTTACCAAACATGTTACATGTTACCAACACATGTTACCAACACGTTACCAACACATGTTACCAACATGTTACCACACATGTTACCAACACATGTTACCAACACATGTTACCAACATGTTACCAACACATGTTACCAACATGTTACCAACACATGTTACCAACATGTTACCAACACATGTTACCAACACATGTTACCAACATGTTACCAACACATGTTACCAACATGTTACCAACATGTTACCAACATGTTACCAACACATGTTACCAACACATGTTACCAACATGTTACCAACACATGTTACCAACATGTTACCAACACCAACATGTTACCAACATGTTACCATGTTACCAACATGTTAACACATGTTACCAACATGTTACCAACATGTTACCAACATGTTACCAACATGTTACCAACACATGTTACCAACACATGTTACCAACACATGTTACCAACACATGTTACCAACATGTTACCCAACATGTTACCAACACATGTTACCAACGTGTTACCAACACATGTTACCAACATGTTACCAACACATGTTACCAACGTGTTACCAACACATGTTATTAACATGTTACCAACACATGTTACCAACACATGTTACCAACACATGTTACCAACATGTTACCAACACATGTTACCAACACATGTTACCAACACATGTTACCAACACATGTTACCAACACATGTTACCAACACATGTTACCAACACATGTTACCAACGCATGTTACTAACACATTACCAACACATGTTACCAACATGTTACCAACACATGTTACCAGCATATGTTACCAACATGTTACCAGCATATGTTACCAACATGTTACCAACACATGTTACCAACGTGTTACCAACACATGTTACCAACACATGTTACCAACACATCATACCAACGCATGTTACCAACACGTTACCAACGCATGTTACCAACATGTTACCAACACATGTTACAAACACATGTTACCAACACATGTTACCAACGCATGTTACCAACACATGTTACCAACACATGTTACCAACACGTTACAAACACATGTTACCAACACATGTTACCAACACATGTTACCAACATGTTACCAACACATGTTACCAACACATGTTACCAACATGTTACAAACACATGTTACCAACACATGTTACCAACACATGTTACCAACACGTTACCAACACATGTTACCAACACATGTTACCAACATGTTACCAACACATGTTACCAACATATGTTACCAACACATGTTACCAACATGTTACCAACACATGTTACCAACACATGTTACCAACATGTTACCAACACATGTTACCAGCATATGTTACCAACATGTTACCAACGTGTTCCCAACACATGTTACCAACACATGTTACCAACGTGTTACCAACACATGTTACCAAAGTGTTACCAACACATGTTATTAACATGTTACCAACACATGTTACCAACACATGTTACCAACGCATGTTACCAACACGTTACCAACACGTCACCAACGTGTTACCAACACATGTTACCAACACACGTTACCAACACGTTACCAACACGTTACCAACATGTTACCAACACGTTACCAACATGTTACCAACACAGGTTATCAACACGTTACCAACACATGTTACCAACACATGTTACCAACATGTTACCACATGTTACCAACATGTTACCAACACATGTTACCAACACATGTTACCAACACATGGTACCAACATGTTACAAACACGTTACCAATGTGTTACCAACACATGTTACCAACGTGTTACCAACATGTCACCAACACATGTTACCAACGTGTTACCAACATGTCACCAACACATGTTACCAACACATGATGGTGACATGTTATCAACACGTTACCAACACGTTACCAACATGTTACCAACACAAGTTATCAACACGTTACCAACACGTTACCAACACATGTTACCAACACATGTTACCAACATGTTACCAACACATGTTACCAACATATGTTGCCAACACATGTTACCAACACATGATGGTGACATGTTATCAACACGTTACCAACACATTACCAACATGTTACAAAATGTTACTGTAAAATGTTACCACAAATGTGTGTTCACATTTGTGTGTTCACATTTGTGTAAATATTATTTTTGTAAAGGAGCTTTATAGTTTTACATGGGAAATATATTTTGTTTTACTTTTTTAAAAGTTTATTTTTGATGGAGAAAATGTGCCTGGAAATTCTAATGCAGTACATGCAGTCGCCACGTTCCCGCCAGTAGGAGGCACTGTGAGATGGTGGTTTGCAAGCATCCCGCTGGTCTCCCTCATGGCTGAGGAAGATTCAGGATGACAGGATGAAAAAGGATGACACGGGAGACATGGCTTGTCCTCCTTTTTGATTTATATATTATTAGGTACGTGGTATGTGTAAACTTACAAAAAGTGTTGTAATTGTTTTGCATTTAAGAATGATATATATGTGTGTGTTAGTGAGCTGTGAGGTCATTCATCTTTTGTTTAAGACCCGCTGCCCACCAAGAAGCACTGTTGGCGCTGTGCTCTGCTGTTGTTAGCATGCAGCTAGCGGTAGAAAGCTAGCATGAACTACACGTGTTCACTCTTTTGTTTTAAATTATAGTCGCAAACTCCTTGATTCATTTCATGATGTTTAAGTTAAAAAGATCATGTGAACAGATTTATATGTTAAAAAAAAGGTTAAATGCTTGTGTCATTTACATGTTGCTGTGAAACTGAAAATACTACTATAATATCATTTAAGGTGCATTGACGGTGTAATGGTGACCAGCTGCAATGTGAGAGACATGGATCATTTTGGGTTAATATGATATTTTGTTAAAATGTTATATGAAAACTGAAATATGTTATAAAAAGACAGTAAACATACAGTGACATTAAGCTGAGTAAATATTAAGATGGACAGTGTTAACAGTACAGTAAATGTGACGTGATTAAATATAACTGAGGAAGATTCAGTGTCATCCTTTTTGCTTTATATATTTTCAGCTATCTATACAACTGCTCAGGGGCTCCACAACCCAGTACATGTTACCAACATGTTACCAACATGTTACCAACATGTTACTAACATGTTACTAACATGTTCCCAACATGTTACCAACACGTTACCAAAATGTTACCAACACACGAAACCAGTATCAATAATAAATAATAATAAATAATAATACTAATATAATAATAATACTTAATACTAATAATAGTGATAATGATACAGACGAACTGTGTTTGAAAAAAATTAAAAGTCTGATTTTGTAAGGATGTTAAAAGAAAACTGATCAATTTAATAACCTTGACTGAAGACAGAATCTATATAAAACCTGCAGAAAATATCATTTTCACATTTTACTCAATACATAATAAAATATAAGAGAATAAAATATAATGTACAAATAATCTCAGTAAAATCAGAATGACTTCACCCAGAGAGGAAACAAAAATGACTCATCCATCAATAAAAGAGGATATTTGTTCAACAGATCAAGTAGCAACCAGGTCATTTTTTAATGTTTCTGTTTTTCAGATCAAGTTGAGTCAACTTTGCCTCGATCACTAATGAGTTAATGACACTAAACCAGAGCAGAAACGTCAGTGAGAGGAGCGGCTCGTACCTGTCGTACGTCGCCACCATGAAGTTGAGCAGCAGCCCGATGGACTGCTCCACATTGATCTGGTGGGTGGTGGGCAGCCGCTTGTTGAGCTGGTAGTAGATGGAAGACAGGATGGTCTCCAGCCGCGACACATTGATCTCAGCGTTGTGGTCTAATGTGTTGAGGCCGTTGTCGCGAAAAGCTTCGATCATGTTCCAGACGTCGACCAGATGAACTGAGAGAAGACGATCAATTATTTCTGTTCTCATGTTGGAACAAACCTTCCTGTTGGTTTCACACTTTCACTGAAAAGAGGCTGAATCTTTAAAATGCTCTTACGATTGCATCTCTTCTGCACAAAGCGCAGTTTGCAGGCGGTTCTGTACGTCGACAGTCTGATCACATCGAAGTTTTGAGCTCCTGAAAAACACGAGCACAAAGAAACGAATGCAGATCTTTAATGAAATAAAACGAAACACAATCAGGCTGATAGAGGATGAATTTAAACACAGACTGTGTTTGTGTGTGGGAGGAATCATAATGTTCGTGTGAGGGACCAGGCTTCCCACGTGAACTCAGAGACAGTCAAAGAATCACAACACGAGTCGCTGTCGACTGAATAACCAAGATGTTTCTCTCAGTCGACTTCACTCACTCATCTCCATGAAGAGCTGCCTCTTCTCCACCATGGCCTTCCCTCGTTTACTGCCCTCCTCGATCATCCTGCGGCACAGCAACACAACACACACGTCAACCGTTCACACACACACACATAGAAACAAAGTGAACATTAATAAATGATCACGTCTGAGCAGTGGATGGACGTCGTCGCGTTAAAACAGACGAGCTCCTGAACTCGTTTTATCAACAGACTCAGTTTG
The DNA here is from genome assembly GCA_016801845.1 of Polydactylus sextarius. Taxonomy (NCBI): domain Eukaryota; kingdom Metazoa; phylum Chordata; class Actinopteri; family Polynemidae; genus Polydactylus; species Polydactylus sextarius. Next base: position 15,600,965 of record CM028919.1, read on the forward strand.
TTCTTTTCATCGACGGCCGTGTTCGTCATCTCTCTGCTTCGTCAGATATATTGACTACGTAGCTTTTTCCAACACGTGACGACACAGTTACACAGATCAGGACCAGATGAACAACGAGTTATGACCTGATACGTCCTGATTTCATCCATCTGAAAAACTGCAGCGGCTCATGAAACTAAAACACTATTTAAGATTTAAAGTGTCTCTGATTGTAGCACAGTTGTCATGGAAAACCACTGCTAACGTAACTAGAATCTCAAACGTGTAATAAATAATTATCAATTGTAGCTTAGCTTAGCATAAAGACTGGAAACAAAGGGAAACAGTTAGCATGGTCCTGTTGTAAAACATCGTGTCGCTTTATCTCATTTATCTAATAAATAAAATATGTAAAAAATAAGTTGTTGTTTTAAAGACGTTTATGTTTTTATGTTTGTGTGTTTATATGTTTGTATCTTTATGTGTGATTATTTCTCAATTGGACCAAATTGATGCTAAGATAATGAACTAAGAAAGACGGAGAATAAGAGACAAATTGTTTTTAGTTTAAGGTTAAAAGAATTTTAAAAAGTCAGATTATAGTCTTATTATTATCATTACTACTATTATTATTATTATTATCCATCATGACACAGATTCCTTCATTGATTCTTTCTGTTGATTATTTGTTGATGTGGTTTAATGAATCATTTCTTTATTTCATTTTGAAGGATCAGGTCAGTTGTTCATCAACAGTAAAACAACCTGATGTTTGGTCTTTTTCTTTCAGTGAAATGTGACAAATCAACGGTGTCTTTCAGATTCTAAACAACAACTTCATCATTATTTATCTGACGTTATAAACACTAAGTTAAAGACGTTTACCTGCCGTCTGTTGAACGTCAAACAAAGTGAAGATCGACCCGTCGACTCCTGTGAAGAAACAGACACGTTCAGAGTTAAAGAGTGAAATGTTTAACAAACTTTTCTGTGAGACGAGTTGTTCCTCTGACATGTCTGAGTTTTAAAGATGTAATTAAACTCTGCGTTTGTGCTTTTGTTCCTGTTTTCTCTTTCTGTCTCCGGTCTGAAACGCTTCGCTGTGGTCGGTGAAAATGATCATTTTCTGACATCGAGCTGCGCAGCGACACAACGACCTGACGCGACTGATGAGCTTCAGGTGACGGAGTCGAACCGTCAACCTTCATGTTTCCTGATCAGAGGAGGAGGAGCAGGGGTCACATGACCAACGGAGCAGAAACAACGGTCCTGATGACGTCAGCGCCACGGTTTCTACTTTATTGATTTGTTTGTTTGTTTGTTTTCATGTCAGCTGGTTTCCAGCTTCACCTCAGCTTGTGTTGGATGGTTTTTATTCACAGTAACAGAAACAAGCGTCCAGTGTTGAGAGTTCATTAATCATTTGAATTATTAGATAAAATCAAATGATTATTTTCTCCATTAATCATCAACAAATAGTGAAAAAGAGCTGAAGGTGACATCGTTCATCAATTTAATTTATGACGATAAAAAGCAAATGTCTCAAATGACTGGAACCATGAGCTGATCATCTACAAAAGCTGTAAACTGATCATTTTGTTGATTGATTATGACACTTGACAACAAATATTTTCTCTTCAGCTCCAACAAACTGTTTTGACTGGATCTGGTCCATGAAGATACTGGAAGACTCACACATGAGTTAAACACGATGACGACGTCTGAGTGAAGCAGTTTGTACCGAGGAGGAATCATGTCAGCAGAGTAACACAACGCTGCCTTGTAAATATGTGAAGAAACTGCAGAAATTCATGAGTAGACACCTCAGAGGCGTCAGCGCGGTGCACGACCGAAGACGACGGTTTAATACACTAGCTTCATGTTTTATATCAGATAAGGTGATATGAGGCTGAGATGTTAATAATTCATAGATCAGATGTTAATCACCAACATCTCAGGCCTGTGGAGGTTTCACTGTAACCGCACCTTCATCCTCGAGGTGATGACAACATCCTTCTCTGACAGAGTCAACATAAGGACTCGGTTACTGCAGTATCTCCCTTCCGCTGACATCATTCACTTCAAGCCTCAATCCTCACACTCAGCGACCTGCAACACTTCAAATCTCACTTCAGAGGCGACGACAGGAGCAAACGCAGCCATATTGATGATTGAAGTGATTATTTACCTGATGTCCGCAGTAAAAACGACGTGTCGTGATGTTCATACGGGTTTTTTCTCCCCTGAAGCAGCAGAAACAATGAAAACCTGCAGCTTTTAAATCTCACTGCTCTGTCGAATGAGAAGTGGCCTTCACCGGAGGAAAAGCACGCAGGTTGCGTTTAGAGCATCATCATCATCTTCATCACCTTCATCATCAGATGAGGAGGATGAGGAGGATGAAGAGCTTCAATAAGAGCAGATTTACTCACCTTTGATGAATCCACGCGTGCGTCCGCCCCGACGGTTACAGCTGTCCGACAGATGAGGAACGACCCGGACCATCCACCATCTTCATCACCATCATCTTCTTCATCAACATCATCGTGTTTCAGTCTCCTCTCCCGCTGCATCCGACGACTTCAGCCGCCGTGAGAACTGCGGCTCCGCTCGACATCATCAGGACGGAGGACGGAGGACGGAGGACGGCGGAGCGGAGCCGAGAGGAGCCGAGCGGAGCGCGCAGCTGCCATGCGCGGACACATACTACACTTTTACGCATGTGCGCACGCACGTTGGTTAAAGGCGCGTTACTACACAACCACTGCTGCTGTTCCTCTGAATTATGATCCTCTACACAGCGGATCATTTCTCTTTGGACTGATAAAGTTTTCATCTGAGAAACACAGATTTAGTTTAATTCAAATAGAAACTGCAGTTTTTATTTTTTATTTTTTAAATCTACTTTTATAAAATTTTGGAAACAAAACATCAGACTCAACCAGAAATCCTGACTTACCACAAAATATTAGTGACTACATTTCCCACAATGCATCTCTGTCTTATCTGTGTCTGTATAAAATCAGGTGATATATTTCCTTTTATTCATATTTTTTCAGTTTACAAAGAAACTGTGTTGTGATGAAGCTGTGGCTCTATGATATATAGATATAGATAAAGATATAGATATATAGTTTTACTACAAACCAGTCAAACTCCCCTCAACAGATATGTTACGCTGGTTGAAGTAATATCCAGTTTGACCGTCTTTTGTTTTCACAACCAAATAGTTAACAATGAAAGTAAATGGGGCAGTCAGCCAAACGTATCTAAATTGTCATTTTTTAACCACTAATAAAGCTCAAAATATCACTTCACTTCAGCAGTAGCATGAATAGGGTCCCTACACATAAACTGAAGTACTGATAACTTAGTAAGTGAACCCAGAGTTTATTAAAAACACTGTTTTACAAGACTTACCCAACGTCTGGTTTTATAACAACTGGTGATGAAGGTTGTTCCACATCAGCAGATTCAACATTTTTATTTCTTCACTGACACATCGTACTGTTGTTTAGGCTTGTTTATGTGTGGGGACCCTGTTATACTATAATATCAAACTGGATATTACCTCAACCAACGAAACATATCTGTTGAGGGGAGTTTGACTGGTATTCATGGTGAAATAGACTCTGGTTCATGTTGCTCTGGACGTCACTTTAACGTCATATTGTGTCTATATCTTTGGTTTGATACAGTCAATAGTCACTACATTTGTCGGTGGTAAATTTAAAATGTGTGATGATGAATCATGTCATATATTAAATATGTAATAAACTTTATTAAACCTTTACTTAACATTATACAACAGTTTTGATAAAGTGTTTAAACTGGACGTCTTCGTCTGAGATAAAACATCGTTAAAGACAAACACTCACACAAACTGTTTTTCTTTTAATTATTTATTCATAATAGTCTATAACTTTTGATAAAATACACTTTGTTTACAAGTGCTGATTACTATATTACATTCACCCGGAGTTTAACTGGAGACAAAGACACAGACGTTTGAAACAAATTCACCTAGAAACAAAGTGACGTTGTAAAAACGGTGGTGATCGCCCGTCATGGTTGGTTTGTTTTTCTCCCCCAAAGACAAATCTACATGAACTGAACACACACACACACACACACACACACACACACACACACACACACACACACACACACACACACACACACACACACACACACAAACACACACACACAGGTAACTTCAGTGACGCTGGGGACCACTGCCTGACTCGTGTTCAGTCCTCATTAACAAAGATTTCAGCTGCCTTTTGGGTTGTGATTGAATGTTTCTGTGATTTAAAAAAAAAATGTTTTTACAGTGCAGTTTAGTCCCCGACTCTATGCGAGTAAATACAGCATAAAAAAATCACATTCAAACCAAGATGAGACCTAAACATTTAACGATGGGGAAGTCGTAGTAGTGAAACATCTAAACTACGTTTGTGGAAACCTTCATCTTCTAACCCAACACCCCCCAACCCCCCGTTCATTAAGAAATAACATTTATAAATTGATTTGGGACCAAACCCACTGATCTAAAAACAGTGCTTTTTGTTTCCATCAGGTAATTACAGAAAATACACAGATTAGACAACATCTGAATGGAAAAACAGAGACCGACCGAGCAGGTGAAACAGTTGGGCCGAAACACAGAAACATCTGATGATATCTGATATCAGATGATATCATCAGATGATGAAATCAGATGAAATCATCTGATGATATCAGATAAAATCAGAAACATGGGCAATTTGATTTACAAAAGTTATGCTCTGTGGTGTCTGTCCGTCTGAATAAAATCATAGTAAAAAACAGCCAATGTATCATCGTCATCATCATCATAGTAAATACCCTGTTGATTTGTCAAAAACAATTACCAAATAGATTTTTCTATATTAAAATATATTAATTAAAATATATTACTTTGATTAACTAGTCAGACATTAAAAACAAGCTCTGATTATTTGTTTTTTCTTAAGGTGACTTTGGCATTTTTTTACCTTGGAAATAATTGCTATAAAACAGGCCTTTCTCTCTATAAATGATGTTTTCATCAACAGGACCGCGTCACGCGTCACGCTGGCTCTCATCAGTGTCGACGTGTGAAGTAACGTGTTAATGTGTCAGATCACCTGACGCTACATCATCACGCTGTAAAAAGAGTTGCACCGGCCTGTCAATCAGTGTCACATTGTACCTCCATGTTTTTATTTTCACTGCTTCGCTCCATCATCACGTGATAAAAACGTTTTTCAGCATAATTTACTGTTTTTCTCTTCTTTTCTTTTTTAACGTAATTAAACGACTGGATATGCTCAAGCGAAGTGTGCAGCACGAATCAAATAAATCTCTACATCTAGTAGGCATTTACCATATAAGAGCAACTATTTACAGTGAAAAACACAGAGTGTTTGTTGTTTTAACTCGATCTATACAGATGAACAAGCAACAAGAATCCCACGTTTAAAGGAGACGACATCTACAAACCGGTGAGTCTGAGGAGGAAATGACGTTCACACAGTAGAGACGTGACTTCAGGTCTAAATCACCGATCTAAGTGAAGGAACATACGATGTTTGTTTCTCCCTGTGTTTGAGTCCAGGTGCTGTACAGTTACTAGTTTCATCTCCAGGTGGTTTTCAAGTGCGTCGCCTCGTTAACTGTTAGTTTTATAAAGTTTCATTCATATAATCTCTTTCTAAAACTATACACGTTCTTCTAGTTCTTACATCTGAGTGTGTTCAGTAATAAATGTATTTATATAAAATAGTTACTGTAAGTTGCACTTCCCTGCCACGCGTATCGGAGGTACTCTACAACCACTGATTATCGTTAGCGCCCTTTTTTTCTTCTTTTTGTTTGTTTTTTGTTTTTTTGCCTTTAAACCACAAACTGATCAGGCCCGAGAATAAAGTGTCAGTCTAAAACACAACAGTCATTATGTTCTAGAAAAATAGCAACATTCATTTTCCCTCCTTTTTAAAAACTACACTCACACACACACACACACTTAAAAAAATATATAACACTACTCCTAGCCGAGTGCAAACATCGTCAGATTGTATAATTGTCACGCGTCGACAGACTACGCATCTGATTGATTAGAAACTGATAGATCAATCTACCAAAAGAAAATTGCACAAAACAACTTTTCTCAGATGTTGGTGAAACTAACGACCGTCCAGTGTAAATGCTCGTCCTCTTCCTCCTCCTGTCTCTCTGACCTGCTGCTCTGAGCCTCCGATCAAACCAAATCACTTATCACCGATTATCATTCATCTACATCATCGTACCACTAAACAGGACACGCACAGTTTGGAGGGTCCGATGCAGTCGTCGTGACAAAAGGCTCCGCAGCCTTTACACATGATCATGGCCTTGAGTCGGCAGTAGCATTTCGACTGGACGTCCTCCATGTTGGAGCCTTCGATGAACGACTGTTCTGGCGAAGCTTCGTCCTGGTCGCCGCGCTCCAACGAGCGACCGGCCGGGATGGTGGTGACGGTGACGGAGAACGACATGACGCTGCCGTGAACGCCGCCGCCTTCGGCGTCCGAGGACGGCGTGGAGGAGCCGGCGGCCGCGGCGCCGTGGTTCAGAGTGTGAGGTACGGACATGCTGATGGTGCCGCCGAAACACGACGCCATCACGGGCTCCTGATTATCGAGCGTTCTCTGGGACTGGAAGGCAGGTGGCCGCTGGTGACCGGGGTCGGCTGGCGCTAGATATGGCTCCGAGTTTCCTTGATTACTATTGCAGAGTTCGAGGTGCCGTCGGTGTGACTGAGGAAAAGGGCTGGTGTCTTTGGCCGTGGCGCCAGCGCTGCTGTTATCGGCAGCAGCCGCGCTGTCCTCTGATCCGGGTTCAGTCTTTACGTTGGAGCGTTGCTGAAAAGTCGCTGCTTCATCAGACTTTGTTGATGAAAATCCCTGCTGCTCTGTTTTTACCCCAGAAACAGGAGAGAAAACTTTCCTGGCTGGTTCTTCTTCTTTACTCGCCTCCTCTCCCTCTAAACCTTCCCTTTTTAAACCAAACACGGACGTGTTGGCGATGGCAGACTGGTGCAGTCTTTTACTTTCTGCTCCTCGTCCGTACGTGGACACGTTGAGCAGGTAATGTCCCGTCATGGCCGGTCTGGGCGTCCGTTTACGACCCAGAAACCCGACACAGATCCTGGACTGGTCCTGATGTTCTTCTGCGGGCACCAGTTGATGAGCTTTGTAATGAGCGTGTTGAGGACCCAGACCAGCGTAGCCCTGGTTCTGCTGGACTTTCCTCTGCATCAGAGCCTGCAGGATCTGCTCCTGAGTCTCCTTGTCAGGAAGTTCCCTATGATGTCTGGGATATTCAGGGAAAACCGCAGCTCGTCCGGTTGGGTTGAACTGGTGAGACGTCTGTTTATCGGAGGAGTGTGACGTCTTGCTCTTACTCCCGGAGGGAGCGCTGGACATCTTCACCTCCACCTTGGACAGCGGCTTTGGGAGGATTTGGTCCAGAGGAACCTCTTTGCCCTGAAGAAGCTGAGTGACCAGTGGGTTGTTTGCAGGGATACAGGAGCTGATCCTGGTTGATCCAACAGGTGAAGGGTTTTCTTGTCCCTTCAGAGTTTGCACAGATGAAGACTGCATGGATGAGTTTGAGCTCTTCAGACCGACGGTCGAAGCAGGAGCACCTTTCTGTCCGTCATCAGATCTGTTTGAATAAGACGCCTGAGACCCATTTGGACTGAGCTGACCGAAGAAGTCCAGAGAGCGAGAAGGAGGAGTGCTGCTCTGAGAGCTGCTGCTGGTGGCCGGTAACCTGGCTGCTGGCTGCGGGGACGTTGGACTGGGACTGGGCGACGGCTGCGTCTGATCGCCGCTGCCTCCGCCCGGCCCCGGGCCTGGCACCGCTCCCTTAGATGCAGATGATACTGCGGCAGCTGCAGCTCGCTGCGCTCGGGCGAGCTGAGCTTTGGCTTTGATGTCGGCCAGAGTACGAGCACCGGTGCGACCTGGGCTGCTGAGCGGAGCGGGAAGAGGAGTCCTGGGCGACGCCTGACTGGGTGACACCGGAATTGGAAGAATCCGTGACACTGGGATCTGAAAATTGAACATAAAGAGATGTTAGAGAATTATTTCTAGAAGACAACACACAAAGCAAAACGTTCAGCTTCATAAACTACACAACTCAGACAAGGACAAATCAACTTTTCCTCCAGACGGCATCGACAGTAAAACAACGTCAGGTAACGTAGTGACTTCATCAACAATCTTCTGTCTGTCTGGACATTTACAAAGTTGGGACACGTTGGTTTGTCTGTAGGAACCGTCTCCTCACTACCACAAGTCACATGTTAGTTTGAGTCTGACACTGGTTTAAAACATAGAGATTTGTCTCCACTCAACTCTATGTCCCTCACACTGTCGTTATGACTCTTTAGGTTGAAATTACAAAACATCAACTTTCTCTAAACTCATCTGAATGACGTGATGTTTCTACCAACACTAAGTATCAACTCATTTACATCTGGGAACAGACCGACGGTGACTGTGACTGTTCCCATCGTGATGATGTGAATCCAGCCTGACTACAGCTGCTGTTCTCCACCAAGTTAAATAACAGACTGTCATGTTCTACCTTCAGCGGTGGGACCCTCTGACTGGTTGCTGATGTAGGCGTAGCAGGGCTGGAGATGGAGGATGCTGGTGGAGAAACAGAGGAGACTGAAGACACCGAGGAGACTGAGGAAATCCGGGGTCTTTTCTCTGGAGTCAGTTCAGTCTCCGTCTCACTCAGAGATTTTCTCTTCAGAGGCTCAGAGACGACGTCTTCACTGTCCTCGGCAGGTTTCACCACAGACGTGGGCTGATCTTCTTTCAGGTCTGAGCTGGTCTTTTGTGGAGGACTCTTCTTCACAGGTGACTGAGGGAGGTCACTTTTCTTCTCCTTCACTTCCTCTTTGTGCTCCTGAAGATGAAGTGAAGCTGTTTCACTCTGTTCAGACTCTCTCTCCATCTCCTCTGGTGGAGGCGTCGCCACCGTGGTGTTCAACCTGTGGTCGTCGACGCTGTGTGAGCGCCGTGTCTTCATGGGCTCTGAGGTGGACACCGGCTCTTTGACCGGCTCTTTTTGTGCAGACGGAGCCTTCGTCGTCTCCTGTGACATCGTCTGCGCCGGCTTCGTGTCTTTAGCGTCAGCATCGGTCTGGATGTTGTCTGTTGTGTCCTTGGTTTCCTCTGGTGCTGGAGCGGCCGGTCCCGTCTGATGGAGGACAGACGGAGGTCTGACAGAGTCCTGATTCACATCGGCCTTCGTCAGCTCTTTGGATTCTTCATAGCTGAGACCAGAACTAGACAGAGACACAGTCGGACAAAGAAATGAACCTTTTCTTTCTTCAAACAGGAACACAGATCGTGTGAAGGAAATCCTACAAATACAGATAATTGTAACATTGTAGCACACATCGTTGTGTATTTTTAAAAATGTTTCAGACAACATTTGTGGCCTTGTATTGCATGAAACGATGTAATAAAAGGTGAATGTGATCATTTAAACATCCATCTCTTTCTTCACCTTCAAACAACAACTGAGTTTCTAAATACAGAAACTTTTTCAAGCAGCCAACAGGTCGATTCAGATGTTTCCTTGAAGAAATTCAATAAAACTGACGTAGCCGCGGTTCAGCTACAAACAACGTAGTTATAGAAATGATCAGTGACGTTAGAGGAGCTGAAGGTTTCTGTAATAATCCACCAATATTTAATAACATTCTGCTGTTCAGCTTTTAATTTGAAAGGATGCGTCTCTTACTTTTCACCATAATAGTTTTCAAAGAAAACCTCTTTCCAGTGCTCAACTTTCTTCTCCTTCTCAACCTCTTGACGCATTCGCAGCTGCAGCTCAGGAGTGAATTCACCTGGAACGAAAATATACATGAACTTTAGTGACATAAAGTTTTTTTTAAATACAAACTGAAAGGTTTTATTGTTTGTACCGACCCTCAGCGAGTCTCTCCTTCCACGACTGAGCTGCTGAGGTGAAGAACTCGTTGTTTAAGGCAGAACTAGTGACCTTGAGGAGACCGTCCATACAAGCCTGACGAGACGAGGAACAACGTTACCACTAATGTCACTGCATCAGCACAGTGACCGACGGTTCACATAACATACATCATGCAGACGTCAACATGTTAACTGAAACACAGAGTATCTCAGTTCATTAACAGCTGATAGTTAGAGTCAACAGTTGATATGAAGAATTAGAAACAGATATAATCTGAGAGCCACCTGCCGGTCAACTTCAGGCAGAAGTTTGAGCAGCCTCTGCTGGCAGTCTGGAGGCAGGACAGAGAAGGTGTGTTTGTTGATTATCGCCCGCAGGTTGGTGTTGACCAGGATGGAGTCGGGAGTCTCCACGTCTATTTTACACTTGGTGCGTTTTATCTGCCCTGAAACACAGAATGAGAAAGAGAAAAACCTTGTAACCTGAGATGGATCCACTGACATCTTGTCTAATTCACTTAATCTGGTCACATGATTTATTTTACTTCTTCTGTCCTGCTGAAGCAGGATGACTTCACTTGTTTCTATCTATCGATCGATAGATCAATAGATCTGTAAATAAAAAGTGTGACATAGTCAATTCTCAGTATTTTCCAACTTTCCAAACTCAGTGTTTTCTATCCTCTAAAGACTTTAATCTTTAAACTTCAGGTCATGATATAATATAATGTTCTGTAGTTTCCTGTAGCTGCTGCTCAAACAGAGGAAATGCTGCATTAGTTGGAGTCTATTTTCAGAAACAGACTAATACACAGGTGGTTTTCTACCGAGACACTTACACTTCAAAATAAACTAGACTGTTAATGTGTGAATGTTCACAGGAGTTGAACAGTGTCGACTGTAACAATGTGTCATTAGAGCGTTTGGTCTTATAATCAGTAGTTTTAGTGTTTTTTAAGGCATTCGTTGACACTGAGACAAATGAAGTTGAATGAATGAAACAGTTGAATGAATCAAAGCGGAGCGACGTACCTGCACTGAGACGACCGGCTCTCTGGGAAACTTTCCTCGGTACAACTGGGTGACACAAATCTGCTGAGATAAAGAGAAGAAACTCTTCAGACATGAGTCGTGAGTCGTGCTTGGTTGGTGATTCTGTTGTTGTTTATTTGCGAAAACAGAACAACAAGTAATAACTGCATCGATATCAGTTACAATCATTCAGTGAAGACGAGTGTGACACATAAACCGAAAGACAATAAAAGACTCAGGTCCTGATTTTCTCATTGATTAGACGTGTCAGCGCCTCTCACCAGTCTTTGTAGTAATGTTGTCAGTCATGTCTTTGATGGTTTTCAGGAGCAGTCTGGGACTGGAGGGGGTGGGCATGCCTCCCTGTCGCCGCTGGTTTCTCTGCTGCTGCTGCTTCAGAGCCTGAAAACAAGAAGAACAAAGGAGAGAAAAGAGAAAGAAGATGTGATCAATCCCGTGTTTCCCTGCAGCTGCTCGCCTGGTTGAATAACAACTAAATGAAACATAAGATTATATAACAGGAACATAAATCTGTCAACGTCAACACACTGACACTGTTTTTCCATCATTTAAAGTAAAAACAGAAGGAAAACACATGATGAGTCTCTGAGAAACCTTCGTCCTATAAAAGAATATAAATTATTCTTCAGCAACACAGACGGAGTCAATCACAATCTGTGCAACCAAGTGAAAACTAATTAGATAAAATGTTGAACAGTGGATGATGAAAACACTAACACGTTAACACTGTAAAAACATCTGAAAACGACTCGTTTTTAAATAATCAGCACAAGATGATAAACTGTAAAGATAATGAACAGTAATATGAATAATTAACACGTTTACTGAAGAGACAGTTAATGGAGGACGAACTGTCATAAACTAGAGCAGTGAATGTGGGTTCGAGGGTGTGGCAGGAACTCACAACACTTCACATGTGACACTTAAATCCACCACTTAAAGAGAAACGACTTCAATGCACGAAATAAAATAACAATAAAACAGCAATTAAACCTGCATCCGTACCTGCTTCAGAGCTTTCTTGCTGTGTTTCTGCGACGGAGAGATGAGTTTACCGGGAACAGACGGAGACGAACATCGAGGCTGAGGAGACGACGGCTGCGACTGCAGCTTGGAGGGAACTGAGAAACACAACGGCACAAAACTGATGTTACAAAACACACTTCCTGAGGGTGTTGGGACTTTATCACATCATGCTTTTGTTTTGATGAAACTGAAACCAACACGGTGAACAAAGAAACAGATTACATTACGTGTAAAATATCAGATTACTAAAAAACTTCTCAGACTCAACTTCAATCTGTTTCTATGCGACATTGAAGTTTCACTCGTTTCCTTTTCAACGTCTCTTTGTTTCTTTTTGACGTTGTGGATTTTTTTATTGATTTGTTTAAAAGTAAAAACACTACTGGAGTTCTCGAGTCGCTCGACAGTTTCTGACTTGTGAATAATGAGGAAGTGGTCGCAGGTCAAACTGAAAAAACAGTTTCCTGTTTTAACAGTCACTTAAAATATTCAAGAAGCAGAGAAAAATAATGAGCGTCGGTGAGAACGCAGCCTGAAGGAAACTAAATAGTTGATGTTTGACGAGAGGTTTTGCTGCAATCAGACACAATCAGGTGAGTGATTCATATTGAATCTACAGTCAAAAGAAGTAAACCTGCAGTGATGAGATCGCTGGCGGTTTCTCTGCTCAGTTAACGTTAGAACATCGCGAACGTCTGTTTAAAGATCAAACCCACCGTTAGTGATCATCATGTCTGACGCTCGGTGTAAATCCACAGAGCAGGTTGATCAGATGTTGTAATTTATGTTTGTGGTGAAGCCACTTTGCCCTCAACTTGCTTCTCCTGCTGCGACTTCAGCTGGTTTCCTGTGTTTCCGCAATGACTTTCAATAACCGTTGAAAAGAGGCGTCGACTCGTTTCCAAAAAGAGCGCGGTAACCAATCAGCAAAAATCATTTGATTAACACAGTTATTCACCTACATTACCTCCTCCTCCTGTTGTAATAATGAGCCTATAAACACATGAGTTTCACACGTCGTTGTGATGTTGTACCTCTCCTCATCCACCGTCCTCTCCTGCCCTCTGGACTGACGCTGCTGCCGTTGTTCTCGGTGCTTCGAGAGTCAGACAGGTTGTCGCTGCTCTCCTCTGACCCGTCCTCAGACAGCTCCTTGGCCACATCTGAGATGTCCTTCTGTGTGAAATGATACAGAAAACAAACAGTTTATTATCTACACATATCATTACAATGTGATGGTATTTATCCCCCTTTAATTAACATGTCATGATGATAACTCTTTCTATATTTACACATTTCTTACTGACAGTTAGCTAAACAGCTAATAATCAGCTCACTCACTCTCCACTTTAGACCTCAGGACAAAGTAATAAAATCAGTTTTGTGTTTAATGAACGAACCTTTAGCGTGTAGACTCCCATCCTGCCAGGAACTTTGTAGAAGATCCCCTCCTCGCCACGAGAGTTTGTGTGCAGCATCGCATTGAGACATGCCAGCGGTGAAGTTCCACTGAATCACGAGAGAAAAATGCAAATTACACATCTGTTCCCCAATAAATCAGACAGCTGGGAGAAAGACGCAAGAGGAAGAAGGGTAAAGGCTGGTCTGATATCTGGGGGAGGAATCGCTATCATGCATCAGGAGGAGGACTCGTGTAAGTTGAGTTCAGATTCACGTCAGTGTCATTGTGAAGAGGTTCGATCTAAGTTTTGTGCAGAATCAGTTGCATAAAATTGATTCAAGTCTAATTTAATCATCGTGAGGGACTGATGCTCTCAGATTAAACTGGTCTGAAATTAACACGTCTGTTGCATAAAAATCACAACTTGTTCAGTCAAACTTCAGCTCAGTGACACAAGAACAAAGACACAGATCAGACAAATGTTTATCGATTCAACCCAATGAGTTGGTGAAGAAACAACATCTGCTATCGAAGCTGATTCTTTTATGCAACAGGTGGAACTAGAACGTCTATAAAACACCGCATCTTTATGCAACTGAACCTAGGACATGTTATTGTTAATAACATGCAAAAGGCAAAACCAAACCAAGTGGCATTGCAGTGAGTTTGTTAAGGTCGGGGGTGGGGGTGGTGGGGTCTAGCTTTGTCTTACCTTCTGGATGAGAACAGTGACAATGAAACAAAAAGAAATGAAACAATTATTAATTGAATTAAAGAACCGCGACTGTGTGATCAAGAGAAAGGAAAGAACATGACATGAGTAATAAACAACAGAGGGAGATGTTTCTGTCTCGTCTTCTGACAGTTTTTCATTTTTATTTTAAAGAATAAAAATATTCACCTGATTTCTTTAAGCCGTTCTCTTTGGATCACCTGTAAGATTTCTTTATGGCTCATAGGTGTGTTGGGGTATTTCTCCAAAACCTGTGACCACATAAAAAAAAAAGATTCGGTTCAACAGTTGAAAAGAGACGAGATCACGATGATGTTGTTTTCTGTTTCATCAGAAACCTCAGACTTTATGTGTCGATGGCTTAATGACGGCGTGAAGAGCAGGATGTGTGGTTCTCAATTATCAAAACCACACAACCCGGTTCAAACACTGCGGCGTAGTGAGTGTGTCAGATTTTAACTCAGATAATGATAACGATAAGGACCAAACGTACATTATCAATCACACTGATGATCAATAACAGGTGTCAGATTATAAATACTAGTCACAATTTAAACATCAAGTCTTTTACTGGGAAACATTTCAAACATTCAACGACTTGACAATCACTTCAGTTTCTGTAAAAAACAAAACAAAAACCTGCACCGACAGACAGATCACAGAGACAAAAACAAACATCTGGTTTGTGTGTTTTTGCAGCTGCAGCTGATTTATTAAAATATATTGATCACACGAGTAAAATCACTCTAATGTTGTTAAAATATAAAAAATAAATACATAATGTTCAGAAAATATCCAATAAATACAACTTCTTCTCTAGACAGTTTGTGTCTAACGACACTTTAATAATGAAACAGTTGCTGAGAGTTTGATATTTAACACTAATTAGCATGTTATGCTAGGCAGCTAGCTACATTCATTCCTGTGTCTTAACAGACGTTGTTTTATATTAAATTAATCAAATGTGCCAACTTATTTGTTATAATGGGGTTAATCTGACACAGAGGCGGTGTATTAATACGGACGTGTTACACGTTTTTAATCCGCAGCTGGTTTCAAACAAACTTGTTGACGAACTGTTGTAGCAGTTAGCATCAGTTAGCATCAGTTAGCATCAGCTAGCATCAGCTAGCATGCTAACAAGCTAGCTGCTGCTAACTGACGTTGACGAGTTGACGGAGACTTTATTCGACTCAAACGGACACGGACGTGTCAACGGGCCGGTTCATATGAGGACGAGGGAGGGAACGTGCTTGTGTTGACGCTGCTGACACTCTTGTTTTGTTTTTATTTTTTATTATTTACAGACAGGTGCTAACATGCTAACATGCTAAGCGGCTACATGACAGCGGCTCGTGAACCGTCAACACGGGCCTCGCGCTGCGTAACGCGACTCTCCGTCTCCTCCAGCGGGTCATGAACTCATAAACACAGTTGTACAAGTGGGAGCGTTGAGGAGAAAACAACCAAAACAACTAAACGGCTCGTTATTAACGCAGCTCGGTACCGTTTTGGCGGCTTCCGCCCACGTCCTGCCTTTCTTTCTCTTCTGTCGCTCCCTCATCGTGGACGCGCTGGTGAAGCAGAGTAGTGTTGGATTTGTCTCTGTCGGTTGAAATGTTGCATTAGTTACCGCGTAAGATCCACTCCGTCTGCCATGTTGGACTTACTGTAAAGAGTCATGTGACCTGGATGGAAACGTCATCTTACTGTATATACCCCAACAAAATCACAGCATATTTATTTCATTTCATTTATTTTTATTTTTCACTGTGTTGAAGCAAAAAAAGAAAAAAAATGTGCACATTTAGTTTAGTCACAACTATGAAAAATAAGGCAGATAATTAAGAGTGCAAGCTTTTTTCTTTTGGTTCACAATTACATTATTTTCACATCAGCTACAAGTTTAAGCGACGATGCATAAAGCGAGAGAGTTCAGTTCAGTTCCCACATCACCGTCCGTTATTTTGGCAAAACACTAGATACACTTGTTGTTGTTGTTGTTGGTAAATAACTTATAAAAGAAAATAAATACAAAAGAGCCTCTAAACCAGTTTACCTGCAAGTTTTAACTGTGTATGACTAGATATAATATTTTAGGCAACAGTAGGAATAAAAATAAAAAAGCTCCACTGATTCATGTGACACTCATTCTTTGGAAATAAACAAATAAATGAACAAATGAATGAATGAATTCATGTTTGTTTTTTCCAGTTGAAGTCTAATAACATGCTCTTTAAAGTAATTCTCACTTAAAAATGAAGCAGAAACAGTGCAAACTGAATCAAGGCGTAACAGTCCACTCCCTCATCCATGCCACGTGTGTCATCTGGTGTGAGGGACTAAGGCCGGTCCTGCAGGTCTACGTCTATTAGGGTCTGGTCTCAGGCCGGTCCTGCAGGTCTACGTCTATTAGGGTCTGGTCTCAGGGACTCGTCTGAGCTGGACCTGCCTCTGGGGGCAGGTACGCAGCAGAGGACGGTCTCTGTCTGTGAGACGGAGAGAAACTCTGGGATCCTGACGCCAGAGCGCTGGAGGACGACGACGCGGTGACTGATGCTGCTTGAGGCGCCTGATACCTGGAAACATGAAACATAAACCGATTTATAATCAGAGATCAATATGTTTGATTTGTTATAGAACCATACTGGGTCTGATCAGTTGCTCAGAACAGAAATGTATTTGTAGAGGAGATAATCTGAAAGCTTATAAAACATAAAGATAAAACATGTTAAAAGTCTTTAAAAGTCAGTGTCTCCACTGTGGATTCGTGGATTTATAATTTACCAGACAATTGGAGTCAATATGACTGTAAAACTCAACGTAATCCATAAAACTTCTTCACATAACTTTGCTTCTTTTAAAAAAAGAGTTTTCAGCCTGTGTATGTGTGTGAAACGTGTCTCACCAGGACTGTGACTTCCTGACGCGGGACGACGCTGAGCTCCTCTCTCGGACCGGGACCGTCAGTCTCGGGGTGAGGACTCGCTCCAGATGAGCTCCGTTAAGGTTCAAGGTGAACATGGTTGGAGGAGACATGTCCAACTCCAGCAGCATGATATTCTCAGCCTGTAAGGAGAAAGAAACACACGCTACATCCTCTGATTCTGTGTTGGTTACATTTGTTGGCTCCTATTGATGCGGTATCTTCTTAATGATGATATATTAATTATTCACAGCTAAACGATGCAACAGTTTCATCTGTGGTTGCCGTGGTTACCACAGCTACAACCATCAGCAGCGAAAACGTCTGTACACATGGAAATACGTGGCTGTTTCACATCGATTCACTCTTTCAACCGTCACCGTGAACTTAAACTGTGTCCGAACGCTGACCTGGTATCTCGATGGCGCCCCAGTCGCCGTGGCAACGGCCATCTGTGCATATTGGCTGATGGGCCTCTTGTATCCCACGGCTGAGAGAGGCCGTCTCCTGACCTGAGTGGGAGCTCTGAGGTGAAGACGTAGGAAGAAGAGAGAAGTTTGAGATGCAGTTAAACACAATTATTAGTGAAAACACAAGTTTCCAGAGCTTTGAACACTTCAGCTGTGATGATCAACTGATCACGTCCGTTGTTCATCAGTTTCCAACTGATCAGAATAAAACTGAAGACAGAATAAAAACTAAGGGTGGTGACGGTGTCTGCTTTCCTTCTATAAAAGATACATGTTTCTAGGAAAAGACATAAAAGAAAACATATACTATCTATTAAAGACGTGACTATGTTCTTGTGAAGCTTTGTATTTGTCACCTCCTGGTGGAAGCATCTCAGCATTACAACAACTTCAACCATTAAACCAGTGAAAGATGCTGTAAAATAAACAGTCACCATCAGTTTTTACTGATTTCCTTCACTTAACAGAGATGATGAAAAGATTTAATGTTTTTCTTGTTGTAAGAAGAATATTTGTCTCATTTAAAACCTTAAAAGCTTCTTTATATTCTGTTTTATAATTTTTCAATTAACATCATCTTCCACCAACATCGTTAAATGAGATGAATGGACTGACGTCTCTGACGGGATGACCGGCTGAAGTCTCCACTGATCCTCTTCACTGTCAAAGTGCAGCCGGTTCATGATCTTGTTTTTCTCTTCAGGAGGTATAAAGTTCTCGATGAGCAGATATCTGCAAAATTACAGAAACACAACGTCTCAAAGACACAAGACAAACATTACTGACTCAGATTAAACGTGAATAAAACAGATGTTATATATTAAATATTTTATTCTGATGCTTTAACTCATAATAAGCACGTTCTGAACGAACATCCTGTTTTCTTACTTGTACTTGAGTTCTCTGGTGAGTTCGCTCTGCGTCTGTTCCAGCTCCTGTCTGGTCATGACGTGTTCGTCAATCACATCTTTGATCTCTGATTTCACCAACTGTAGTTTAGCATACAACTGTTCAGACAGAGACATTCAATTATTCACTAGAACAACAACAGTAAATCAGACGCTGCCTCTCCTCATGAAAAAAAACATCCTCCTATAAGACAAAAGGGATTTTAAATAAAAGCTGGTTGTTTTTGTGATAATGACACTGAAGCACATCAGCGGGTGAGTCATCTTACCCTCTTCAGCTTCTTTGTCTTTAGTTCAACCTCCTGCTGCAGAGAAGAAAACGTCTCTTTCATTTCTAAAGTCTCCTCATCCTGCAGCATCATCTGCTGCTGGATCTCTCTCTCTCGTCTAATCTGCAAATCACAGACCAACATCGACCTCAGTTAAAGCTGCAGACAGAGATGTGGTCAGGTTTCAAACATCGCTGTGTTAAAGTTCAGAGATCCTGTAATAAAACACAGATATAAACGATGCGTCACCTGTTCTGCGATCTCCTGTCTCTTCAGCTCCAACATCTTCTGTTGCTCGTTTGTGTGATCGATGATCGTCTTTCCTCCGACTAACAGTTTACTCTCCATCGTCTGTGAACAAAGACATGTGATGAATTATTGATGCTAATTTTCATTGTTCTGTCAGAGTCAGGTGTACAGTTTAATACCAGTCACATGACGTCACATGTACCTTATATTTCTCTATGATCTTCTCCAGAGCGTCCTGGTCCCACTGCAGGTCCTCCACACTTTTCCTGTGTTCGTTCAGAGGTTTGAACTGACAGGTCAGACTCTTGGAGACGTCGCCTCCTTCTTTCATGTGATGTTTCATATCTGATTCCTCCATCGCAGCTTTCCAGATCTCTCCGTCCTTCTCTTTAAACATCTCCTCGTCCATCCCAGACAGATATTTACTCAGTCTCTTGCTGTTCCTCCTCCTCCTCCTCTCCTTTGCGAGCATCATTTGCTGATCGAGTTGAGCCTTCAAGCGTGCGATCTCCTCCTGAAACTCCCTGAGCAGGGTGTCTTTGGGGTCCTCGTTGATCCGAGGTTTGTTCTTGATGTTCTTGGCTCTGCTGGCGTACCTGAGCGTGGCCAGAGACTCCTCAAAGTTTTTGTGCGAAGGCCCCACCGTTGCCACCATCACCGTCTTTGCGTTTCCTCCCAGCGAGTCCTGGAGCAGGCGGGTCAGTTTGGAGTCTCTGTAGGGGATGTGTGTGCTCTTCCCGTCCACCAGAGCTGTGATGACGTTCCCCAGCGCCGACAGAGACAGGTTGATCTTGGCTGCTTCCTTCAGTCGCTTCCCTTTAGCTCCAGTCCTGCTCTGACGCTCGCTGCCCGCCAGGTCCACCATGTTCAGCTTCCCAACGCGGATGTGGTCCTCTCCATCCGGCCCCACTTCGCTGCACTCCACGGTGACGACGAAGATGGCGTGAGACCTGGAGCTGCGTTCGTTCATGTTGGTGAAGCCCACGGACCTGGACTGGTTTCCTATGTTCATCACGTGTTCAATCTCAGCCGTGTTCTTCGTCACCACCGACGACAAGTCTTTGACGTAAACACCAACGTCTGGGTTTTCTTTCAGCTCCAGTTTCTTGTTGTTGTCTTTACACAGCAGGTCTCTGATCTCCTCCTGGTAGATCTCCAGGTACGAGGACCTCACCAGGTATTTCTGGTTCTGAGTCCTGGATATTTGTGTGAAAATGTGCTCAAATGAGTTTGGTATGATCCCTCTCCTGTCTGGGTCGTTAGAAACCCCCTGCATGGTGAATGTTTTACCTGTTCCTGTTTGTCCATAAGCGAATATGGTCCCGGTGAATCCCTGGAGCACCGACTCCACCAGAGGTCTCACCGCGTCGTCGTAGATGTCGCTTTGTTTCGAGTCCCACCCGTAGACGGAGTCAAACGTGAACACCTTCATGGGCTCATCAGGTGGCGCCTTCGGGTTCCTGATGGTGATCTGCCCCAGTTTGTCATCAATCTGCAGGATGTTTTCACACCCAGACGTCTGCTCCTTCCTGTTGAACGGCCGGCAGCGGACCACCACCCGCACCGCCTCGCAGATTTTACTTTTAGACATTTTTAGTCATAAAAAAATTCAAACTGCGTAATAAGACTCCTCACCACGTTAGAAGAAAGAAAAAAACACGACATCATCTCTGGGCGGTGTGCGTCTCAAGCTCGTCTCCATCCAGGTGAACGAACACGATCCTCAGTCTTCATCTTCATCCTCTCCTCCTCCTCCTCCTCCCGCAGCATCTCACACACGAGGCGCAGCCACAGACTGTTCAAGAGCAAAAGGATGAAGATGCAGCTGGAGTCAGACACCATTCATCCTCCATCCACCTCCACCAGCCCGGGCCCAGCCCACACTGCCTCCCCGGGAACACGCCCTGCTCTGCGGACAATGGAAAACAATCACGTGACCTGCGGCGTCCAATCAGCGTCATCATGACGATCTGCTTCCGTGATAGAAATAAATCATCTTCTAACTTGAACCTAAACGCATCTTCACATGAAAATAAAAACAAAAACAAGTTTGATTCAATAACAAAAAAAAAATTTATTCGTTCTTCACATTTACAATCAGAGCTCACACCAGCCAGGAAACCTTTAATGTACAAAAGATCCAAAGACACTTGAAGCAAAGTGACATTGATCAGTGATGAAAACATTAGTTTTATTTGATATTTTCATCGTTAATCTACAGTTCAATGTGTGAATCATTAGGCTTCATCTGCTGCTTGATCTACACACCAGCAGGTGACTTATCAATAAGGTTAAAGTTCAATAAAAAACAACAATCTCTGCTGATATTTTACTCTCAGTTGTCAGTTTATTAGTAAAACTAATAGTGTGACACAACAGCCCTGTAATAACATCAGGTTTATCATTAAATGCTTTAGAGAGAAGTGCTGATTCATCCATGAGATCATTTAGTTTCTATCACGGACATGTTGATGCTGAATGATGAAACATGAACGTGATTCAGTATTTATCACAGAACATCAGGCTCAGGGTCCTAATAAACTGACAACTGAGGGTTTTTCTCGTACGTTCGCCTTCATTCGTGATGCAAATGTCGGCAGGAGTTTTATCAGGAGCTACTGGCACATGTGGTGAGTCGGTCACTTGTGAAACTTCTTGCTGGGATCTTTGGCGTGATCCAGCAGGAGTTGACAAGGCGTGAACTGGTTTCCATAGACTGCCTCGTACGCCCTCATCTTCTCCACCAGTTTATCAGCACCGAAGCTGTCCACGAAACGGAAAGGTCCTGGATCAGAAAGATACAGGATTAGGTCAATACTAAAGGAGATAAAGTTGTTTTTATATGATACAAACACTGAGCATGAGCTGCTCAACCGATCGTGACTAAAGCTGAAATCTGACCTCCGAGACAGGGAGGGAATCCCAGACCGAACACGGCCCCGATGTCTCCCTCCAGGGCGTTGTTCAGAATACCTTCTTGCAAACACAACACGGCCTCGTTGACGAAGCGAGAAACGAGTCTGTACTGGACATCAGAGTCTGATGAACTGTGAAAACAGAGAGTTTCATTGTTTAAACACAACACACAAAGCTTCTTGTTTTTTCTACCATAAAAAGGCGAATAGTGCAACGTACACAGCAGGGTTCGGTGTCATCTTGAACTTCTCAAGGATTTCACCGATGTCTGGGTTGACCTCTCTGGATTTAGTTCCTGGCTGATAAACGTAGCAACCCTTTCCTGACTTACGGCCTTGAGAGGAGAAATAAATTAATCAACTTTCATCCAAGTACAACTACAACACAATCCTTAAATGCTACCGCCCGTACCTTTAAATCCAAGATCCACCATGGTCTTCAGGACCTCCACGTTTCCTCCACCGAAGCGAGAACCAAAAGCTTTGCCCAGATCTTCTGCCACATGAGCAGCGACATCGATCCCGACTTCATCAGCCAGAGTAGCCGCTCCCACGGGGAAACCGAAGCCTGTGGTGAGAGCGTCTAACTTCTTAGGGTCGACCCCTTCCTGTTAACGTATAACAAATAAATTCACACTATTAATGTTGAATATACAACAGCTGATTCTGTTTGTGTTAAACACAGTGACTCTACAAACCTGAAGCACTCGAACAGCCTCGGCCAACATCGGAGCCAAACACCTCGTCGTGTAGAATCCAGGTCCGTCCTGAAACCACATTTCAGTAAAACGTTACGATGCAACAACATATGAATCAATCATGGTGGGAAAAAAAACTACTGAGGTGAGCAACATATCTGCTGAATCACAGACTTATCTTTTGTCGAAGGTTTTGTTGTGAATATTTAAAGCGACACAGAGAAACTACAACTCACCCCAACAACGATGATAACCTTCCCCTGCTTCAGGCCGACGGCCACAGCCGACGCTGTCGTGTCCTTTGACGTCTTGTCGGTGGTTATGATCTCAAGCAGCTGCATCTTGTCCACGGGGGAGAAGTAATGCATTCCTATCACCTGAGGACAAACAAACAGTCAGCAACAGTTTCTTTTTCCTCAGTTTATCATAAACCATAAGTCTTAAACGTATTAACCTTGTCTGGCCTCTTGCTGGCAGCAGCAATGTCCTTGATGGGCAGAGCGGACGTGTTGCTGGCGAATATACAGTGAGGAGGGACGACCTGAGAGGAAACGTTTGATAGTTAAACTGTGAAATGACGATAATCTCAGTGACAACGGGCTTTGATAGAGTCGTACTTACAGCCTCCACCTCCTTCAGGACAGCGTGTTTGATCTTAATGTCTTCAAACACGGCTTCGATCACCATGTCGGCCTTTTCAAAGCCGCTGTAATCCAGCTGCCCCGTCAGGTTGGACAGAGTGGAGTCTCTCTGAAACGACGTGATGCTTCTCTTCTTGGTCTTGTCGTTGAGACTTGTAGAAAATAAAACGATGATTTATTAGATTACACACATACACAACACATTATAGGACACAAATAACTGTCACTGATCGTCCTCAGACCTGTGATCTACATATCTACAGTCAGACTGTTTGGCCTCTCTGTTTCTGGTCTTTGTCCTAAAACAGCTGCGTCACTGACAGGATGACAACAGTGGTGGTTGTGTTTAATGACTCTGGTGCAGATTTAGGAACGTGTGTGTGTGTGTGTGTTCAGAGATTCAATGATCAGTATAAAACATACGTGGACAAAAGATGCTGGAAGAACAAAACTGACGTCCTAATGTTCCTGTTCTACAGACTAAGTTCATTATAATGTTGATTTAAAGGCCTTTATTGGTAAAAAAAAAAAAAAATGACATAGATAAATACTCTGTTTACATTTAAACATTATTGTGTCATTTCTGCTCATTCTCTGTGAGGACAGAGTTTGATCTTATTGATAAAACCATCAGAAAGAAAAGAAGAATGACAACAGACGTGTTGATATGAGGTAAATAACTTTTTCTCTCTAAACGAACCAACATGAAAACAAGACCGACCCTTTGTAAACCTGCTGCTCCCCTCGAGCCAGTCCAGCCTCCGTGGTGTCCTTCAGGATGGTGTGAACACCTTTGTCCACGGTCACTTGAGCGATTCCTGCTCCCATCAGACCTGCTCCCAGGATGGCCAGAGTCCTGAGGAGACGGACACAGTGTGAACATAATGAAAAAGAAACTGATTAGTGACTGATTATTATTCTTTAGATTAAAGACAAAAAAACACCAGATAAAGTTGTTGCCAGGCAACCAGAGTTGCGATATGAAGCTAGTCAGTTAGTTAGTTAACATGTCACCGTGGTAACGTGTGTTGACAGGATGAGTTGTAGATGTGTTACATCAACACAAGAAGGTGTTTGTAATCATTTATACATCAGTGCTCACAGTCAGATGGTGATGTTATAATGTGAGTTAATAATTATCTCACTGTCCTCACTGAACTACTAAGGATCCATCTAATATTACTGATATTACACATATCAGTCTTTATCAGATGTGTCCTGTTGTGAAGTTGTAACGGTGCTAAATCTGACGTGATGTGAACTAATGAATGAACAAAGAAAAGTGATGTTCATCACAGATGATGTTCAGTTAACTCAGGATGAGAAGTGGTTTTCTCAGATAAATACTCGTCTTCAGTGTGATGTTTAAATCTGCTGGATAAAGATTAAAGTTATATTTTATATCTCAACTGACAAATGTAATGAGCAGTAATATTCTGCAGCATTCATCTAATGTTTAACTGTTCAACTGGTTGAAACATTTTCTAACTTTACATTACGTTCCTCGTTTGTAAAGTACAGTAATCTGTGTATTTTGTGAGGATGAAAAGGATTAAAATGACACATCAAACATCTGTTGTTTAGAGTCTAAAGAGGAAAGTCTGAGTTAACTCAGATCCTGGTAACCTGAGTCTGGCTTCATGACACCAGTTCATCTCTGAGACACGAGACTTCATGAATCCGCTGAAACACAGACTAGATGTTGAGTTTGTTTAGCGGTGAAGCCCCCGAGTGTTTGACCAAACAAACCGGTCTGAGAAGGATAATTTACATCTGACGTGTTAAAGTCCCACATCACACTCGTCTCTGTCTGTGTCACGTGTCATATGAACCTACTTCACGTCTCTTTGAGGAGTCCCGAACCGGTTCTTCTTACACGCAACTTGACCGTGATAGAGACCGATCAAAGCCGACGACTCGGGGGTTCTCGCCAACTGACCAAAGTTCTGCAACAAACGTGAAAAATGTTAGTTTTCACTGACAGAAGGACCTGACGTCCATGATCTGATCCGACAAACTTTACCTGAGACTCAGCCAAGTATCCAGCGACAGGACCTTGTTCCACTCCGGTCTTCACACACTGAGAAGTCATTTTATATATGAGAACAAATTGCAAACACGTTCTAGTCTGAAGACAAATGAGACAGGAAGTGGTCTCATATATTGATCTTTTACTTACATCAATGATTTTCAGAGGTGCTGGATAAAGTCCTTTGCTCTGTTTCATAACTTTTCCATGAACAGTTTTGTAGATTTGATTCCGCACAAGTTCAAAACTCATAACGTAGTCTTGAATTTCTGTGGAGGAAGAACATTGACTCTTTAATTCAGTATCGTTTCCTCATCAGTGATGAAACGTACAATAAACTCAGTACAACTTACTCTGCATCATGCCTTTCTCTTTCCGCAGAGCGATCTTTTTTTTGACGATTCCTTTGGCACATTCGATGGCGACTTCCTCCAGATACTCTATTGTTCTCTCCTCTGGACTCTTCAGTCCCGGGCCTAGAAATCACAAACAAATAAAACCAGTTTCATTAAAAGTAACAGTTTACACACAGATTATAATCACGTAATTAAAAACAGACGTTTACCTAGAGGATCTACGAGCTGGTCGACAAGCCCCATTTTCTTGGCTTTATCTGCTCTGATGTTTCTGCCCGTTAACATCATGTCAAAGGCGCTGGGCAGACCGACCTGGAAGTCACCAACAAAAACACACCATAATAAATAACCTATAAAAGTTATTAACAGAAAACCATCACTGTCTCTTTAACATCCCTCTCAGTTGTTCAGGTTCGTCACAACATTCAATCAGTCCACTCAGACGTAAGCGAACAGGGTCGTTTGTTTGACACAAGGTGAAGTGATGGAGCTGTAATTGTAACTGAGTTGTTTGTTTGTAAGTAGTTGGTCATTCAACTATTTGCCATTGTCTCAAAGGTCATTTAACATATTAAAATGGACAGAGATGAATCATCTGTTGTCACGATGTTTGTGATCATTGATCAGATCAGTTTGTCTGTCGGTGGAAACGTTTGAGACACTTTGAAATACGATCCCTGCCTCTTCCTGAACACTTGGTGGTTTATGTTCTGAACAAATAAACAAATAATTACAGATGTGACCGGTTTCATCCGAGATATAAAAGACAAACAACCCGGTAGGAACCAGTCAGTTCTTCTTTGAACTGGGTTAATTCAGAGACAGAGTATCAACACTAACCATCTTGGGGAGCCTCTGAGTTCCTCCAGCTCCTGGTAAAAGGCCCAGCATCACTTCAGGAGTACCCAGAACTGTTTTCTTGCTCTTTGTTGCGACTCTGTACTGGCAGGCGATGGCAAACTGAGAAACAAAAGGATCCAAAGAGACAACACAATATTATTATGTTCAGGTCAAACATCTCTAGTGTAGACAACCTTCTGATGATTGTATTTTACCTCGAGTCCTCCTCCTAAACAAGACCCGTTGATAGCAGCAACAATGGGTTTTGGAGACTTTTCAACCTGCTCAAACATCTTCTGTCCTTCCTGAGAAAGTTTGGTGACTTCTTCTTCACTGTTGCAGGACTGGATCATACTGAAACACAAGTTGAGCAAATAAGCAGAAATACAGAAAATACAAGGTGATAAACCTCTAAAACGTTTTACTCTGAAGGTTTTTACAGTTGAGATGATAAGATACACGTTTGTTGTTCTCTTACTTAATATCAGCTCCTGCGATGAAGCACCCAGGTTTAGATGAGATGAGGACAGCGCTCTGAACAGCATCGTCGGCCCAAACTTCACTCATCACTTCTGTCATCTCCTTCTGCATCTGGACCGACAGGGTGTTAACCTGCAGAATAAAGATGATTGTCAGGTTCACGTTTCAACCGCGCTCTGAAAACGTTCAGTCACATTAAATATTTAACAATCTCAAACCTTAGAGTTCGGGTCGTTGATCCGTATGACGGCGACGTCTCCTTTGACTTCATAGTTGACGTGTGTACGAGCTAAAAATGGAGAAGGGAAGATAAAGTGTCATTCAGAGGTGACCTAGTTATTAAAAACACATGACACGTGAATATGTTGTGATTTTATTTTACCTAGCATGGCTGGAGCTACGGAGAAGGAGCGGAAATTACCGCCTGTAAATAAAAAAAGACAATAAAAGTTAACGACATTGTCTGACGTTTAAATGCAACATTATATAGGTTAAATAACACTCTTTTACTGTAACAATCAAGGAGAAGATACACTGTGTATATCCTCCTTCAATAACATATGAAATGTTCATTACACGACCACATAATATCACCATGACCTCAGACGGTCTGAGCCATGCTGTTCAACCAGCAGGGACGTGACCCTTCACCTAGATTCTCCGCCCTCCTCTGACACTCAGCAGCAGCCATCACAATGAATGACACGACGCTAACTGCTCATCTAAAAACCACCGGCACGGGTTTAAACCCCTCAGTCAACACAGCAAACAAACCGTCTGAGTTTAAACTTTTATCTTGACAAACCTTCCTCCGCTCAACACCTAACAACTGTAGCAACCGGCTAGTTAGCATGGTTAGCTAGTTGACGCTCTAGTTTTCTAACACAAACTAAAAGTTCAACTTTAAACTACTAACTAAAATAAAACTTCACCGAGTTGTTTCTGCCAAAAGAACAAACCGACGGTGTTTTTAAGGTTTAAGTTTGCAGCAGCACATGTTTCTACATATTGTTCTTAGCAAACAAGCTAATTAAACCTTCACGACACTTAGCGAACTCAGTGTCTCACTAAAATGACCCGCGTTGTTTTTTCTTTTATTATTTCGATGTTAAATATAAAGTGTGTTCAGTTTCACCTCTGAACGGCGCATATCTCCGTGATGCGAGTCTGGAGAGAAGACCGAGGACTCGGACACCAGTCATGTTGAAGCGGAGGTCAGTCTGCAGCTGCTGCCGTGAAGCTAACGTCTCACACCGGAGCTACTTCCTGATAACGCTCCACCGGACCACGCGCTGATTGGCTGGTGATAAAACTACCAGCACGCTATTGGCTGACTCCCAGAACCTCGCAGCTGATTGGATGTTAAAAAAGACTACAAACCTCGATCACTTCCTGAACATGAAACGACACAAAAACATGTTACATATTAATTTACCGGCGTCATCAAAAGAAAATACAACAAAATTAATAAAATAGACACATTTCTAACAAATATAATTCAATGTTATAATTTTAAATTTGATATTAAAACTTAAATAAAAGCAATAGCAGCATGTTACCACAAGGCGGAGGCAGAAATCAGACCTCAAACATCAGAAATAACGTTAGATTTTCATTACTTTATTAAATACAGAGAGTTATTAAAGTTCATAATCATCAGTTGCTTAAAATAAAACAAATGAATGACTATTATTATTATTACTATTTCTAATAATATTCATATTTTATTATAATTACATTACCATGATCTCTAATTATCACTAATTAAAGTTTAATGATAATGAAATTAAACACTGAACCTGTTAAAATAAAACACTTCACCTGAACACACTAATTAATAAGTGTGACTAAAAGATAGAGAATAATAAAATAAAAAAACTACATTTTTATTTATTATTCTCTATCTTTTAGTTCTAGTAATTATTAATGCAGTGTTGATGGTGGACCTGAGCCCAAGAAATTAATCTAAAGTGATGTTCTGTTGTTATCTGTACAAGATGAAATAAAACCTCAAGATCTTTGCATCATTTCACATCTATTCCTCCCAACACAAATTCTACCAAAGAAATGTTTCCCTCCAGAGATAAGACACACGAGTCAAATCTAAGCTGCAGAACTTTTTAATCACGTCTCCAAAGATTTTTTTTTCTGACCTTTTGTTGTCAAAAACTTTTTGTACCTGCACATGGTGACCTATATTATAAACTGCTCACAGCACAAAGGTGACACCCCATGTACAAACTGGTGAACTACAAAATATAGACGTCTCTAAGGGAAGAAAGCACAGGATGCACTGATGTAGTATTATACCGAGGGGTCACGAGACTTTTCAATATTTAGCATCATTTTTCCTGCAGCAACTCAACACAAGATTGTGACTGAAAACACCAACTGACTAGAGCAAACAGGAAAAAATAATGACATCCTCTTTAATATATGATTAATCTTAATCTTAATCAGCCATACATCGGCTGGTTTTGTACCACAGCAAACAGGAACTGATCATTGTTCTGATATGTCGCCTAACTTGCCAAAATTGCACTTTCACATCTATATTTCACTGTGACAAAGTACAATGTATTCACAATAGAGCTGCTGGAAGATTTATGTTCACCTTTATATATATATATATATATATATATATATATATATATATATATATATATATATATATAAAATATTACCTGTGAAATGCACTGGAGCAGTGTTTTTAATGCAATGACAAATTAAAACATGTCAGAATTGTACTAAAATGCAGTAATATACTAGTTATTTTATATAATTTACAGTATTTGGTAAATTAAATCACATTTCAGTTAAATTAAATGAGAGTCTAGTTGTATTTATTGCTTCTCTTTGATTGTAGGAGTATTTTATTTTTAACGTAAAATCGATAAATGTTGAGGTTTTCCAGTCTTTGACCTTTGACGTGGTGTTTTACGAGCCTCGTTTGAACGCAGCACCAGAATCAAGCGGGAAGGCGGGATCATGTGTCGCTAACACGGAATCGACCAATCAGAGCGCAGGGTTCCACATAGCAACACCAATCAGCGGCGGGGGCAGCCTGGTTGCGAAGGTAGTGGTAGTGGTTGTTCTGTGGAGGAGCAAGTGTTTCCTCTGGGCTCGTTATTCTCCTCATACATCTGACAACTTTACCGCGTCGCCTGCAGCCGTTTTAACTTATTATTCTGTATTTTAGTTCCTATATGTTTCTGTTAAAAATCATCCCGCGAGGTGAATTTAACCTTGTGTGAAATAAATCATCTTTGAAGGCAGAAAACGATGCCATCCCCGATGGAGGGATCTTCCAGAGAAGGTGACCTGTTTACTGTGAAACATGAGCTGAAAAACGGTAAGTTAGCTGGTTAAAGACCCGGTTCAAGTCGCGTGGTGATATTTTATTGGTGTTAGTATGTATGTTTGAAGAGACACGTGTCGGGAGGGTTGGTAAGTTAGCTGGTTAGCTGTGACTGTCAGTGTGAATGGGCGTTAGTTAGTGTCAGTAACGTTACTCTGGTCAAACATGGCAGAGACAAGCTAACCGTTAGCTTCATTTATTACAACGTGTCTGCTAACTGGTTAACTAGTGTTACCTAACAACGTTACTAACGTTTAACAGCCTGACACCGTCACAACCTCAGGTTATAACATTAGCTGAACCAGTCAGTAACGTGTGAGTGTTGTCGGAGTAAAAGTTGAAGCCGCTGTCATCGTTTTAACTCAACGTTTGACACTAAATGAGTTGGTTTTCCTGTTGTTGTTGCTCGGATTTGTTAGCGGTCACAGCTAACTTCTCCTCAGACACAGCTGCAGTGAGCTAACGTTAGCATGCTTTCAGTGTGTGCATCACACTGCTGCTGCATCAGATCATCAGTTCACCTCCTCTTCTTGCTCTAGTTATTACACCTTAACAACACATGCACATCTGGCTGCTGCAGCAACATCCAGATGTTGAATAAATGAGACCTGAGTTGTAGAAAGTGTTTTTGCAGTCAATGCAGAGAGCTGCTGGGTGAAGTTGGACGGTGTCTGAGCTATAACTGGTTTATAATGTTCAGGCTGCAACATGACTACGCTGCACCCCCCGTTTACTGCCCTGCCCTAAATATGCAGTCTGTTGAGTTGTCACACGCTTATCTTTTTCTCTCTCATTTCACACATACGTAACATTTTTTTGTGTCTGTATCAACATAACTCTGCTTTATACTCTTATCATATACATTTATGACACAAAAATGCAACCGATCACGAAATAATCAAGTATTTTCACGTAAGAACAAACCTCAGACATGGTTATGTGAATGCTTCTACTCTGTAAAAAGTGTTTTAGTCAAACGTTAATTGAGCTGTGTTAGTTATTCTGAGGAACATCTATATCGTTGTGTCTGTGTATTAACACAACCCTGGTTTATAATCTTGTCATTCACATTTATAGAACAATAATCAAGTATTTTCCTGTAAAAACAAACCTCAGACATAGTTATTTCAATGCTTTGCGCTGTAGTAAGTGTTGTAGTGAAACATTAATTGGGCTGTGGTTAGTTATTTTAAGGGAACATCTATATTTGAGGCTCGTCTTGTGCAGCAGGACGGCATCATCTGGTTGAACGTCTCTGTCAGTCTATTAATAAACGCAGAAATCAAACTTGGCCCGTGGCGTGGTGAGCTTGAGCTTGACAAGGGTGTTATGTAATCTGAACCTCTGACCTTAAATAGGAAGGACAGTGTTGTTGTTGTTGAAATTATACTGAATTCAGTCAAAGCAGTCGCAGCGTTTCTACTCGTGTGTAACAAGAGAAACATGTAAAGATGAAGTGAGCGTTTTAATTCGTCCGCAGCCTATTTCTAGACTTGTAGAGCATGAGACGGGAGGAACGTGTTCACTACGATGATGTTCACCTCTGAGAGCTCGATCTGCTCAGTCAGCTGTGATTTAACACGACACGAGACAAGTGAATTCACTGAAGATCTGAGCTGGAAGATAATCACCTTTTTACTGGTTAATGTAGCGTTTGTTTCTAGATCTGTTAGATTTAGTCAACTGTTTCCACATTTTACAGTCAACTTGTTTCACATTAATATTTCACACTAATGTTAAGATGATCAGTCATATTAGCCAGCTGTTTTATATTATTGATCCTCCACTTTTAAAACCTCTTAACCTCAGAAGTTTGACTTTCTAGCTACAAATATTTATGATCCACTATTTAAATTTCTATTTTTTAAGCTGTTTTGATGTTGATCTCTCGTCATTTGTCTTCAGCGACGATGTTGTGATGTAAAACTTATATAAATGAATAAATCCACGATCCTTATCGAAGTGTGTTTGATCTAATATCGAGCCTCCGTATTAACAGATGGTGGCGCTAATTCTCCACTCGTGTCATCAAACTGTGTCAGACGAGGAGGATGAAATGAAGCGAAACGCTGTAAAACTTTGTGTAAACATTTATGTCAATAAGACATTTGTGATCGACATGTTTTAATAAAAAAGAATCATCATCTTCAGCTCAACTGATCACAGTCAGAAGCAGTTATGTAATAATTTAGTCAAACCTTAACAAGAATGAATTATTAATGTGACAGAAACAAAGGACGATGTGAGCATCATCACGTTGCCTCCAGATACACGAGGATCACAGCTGTTGGAATAAAAACCTGATCAGTATCAAACATATCTACAGACTTGACATCTCAACAGAGCAGGATAACGTCTCCATCAGCTTAGCTAGAGTCTGATCATTTTATAGGTGAAATATCAGATCAATAAGTGGTCAACAGGTCATGAAGGAGCAGGATAAACAGATAAACTGTAGAGAAACTACAAGAAACCTAAAGTCTAAAGACACATTTAACAAACAGTGAACCAGACTCCAGACTAGTCCCCAGACTCCAGACTAGTCTCCAGTCTCCAGACTCCAGACTAGTCTCCAGACTCCAGACTAGTCCCCAGACTCCAGACTAGTCTCCAGTCTCCAGACTCCAGACTAGTCCCCAGACTCCAGACTAGTCTCCAGTCCCCAGACTCCAGACTAGTCTCCAGTCTCCAGACTCCAGACTAGTCTCCAGACTCCAGACTCCAGACTAGTCCCCAGACTCCAGACTAGTCTCCAGTCTCCAGACTAGTCTCCAGACTCCAGACTAGTCTCCAGTCTCCAGACTCCAGACTAGTCTCCAGACTCCAGACTAGTCTCCAGTCTCCAGACTCCAGACTAGTCTCCAGACTCCAGACTAGTCTCCAGTCTCCAGTCTCCAGACTAGTCTCCAGACTCCAGACTAGTCTCCAGTCTCCAGACTCCAGACTAGTCTCCAGACTCCAGACTAGTCCCCAGACTCCAGACTAGTCTCCAGTCTCCAGACTAGTCTCCAGACTCCAGACTAGTCTCCAGACTCCAGACTAGTCTCCAGACTCCAGACTAGTCTCCAGTCTCCAGACTAGTCTCCAGTCTCCAGACTAGTCTCCAGTCTCCAGACTAGTCTCCAGTCTCCAGTCTCCAGTCTCCAGACTAGTCTCCAGACTCCAGACTAGTCTCCAGTCTCCAGACTCCAGACTAGTCTCCAGACTCCAGACTAGTCTCCAGTCTCCAGTCTCCAGACTAGTCTCCAGACTCCAGACTAGTCTCCAGACTCCAGACTAGTCTCCAGTCTCCAGACTCCAGACTAGTCTCCAGACTCCAGACTAGTCCCCAGACTCCAGACTAGTCTCCAGTCTCCAGACTAGTCTCCAGACTCCAGACTAGTCTCCAGACTCCAGACTAGTCTCCAGACTCCAGACTAGTCTCCAGTCTCCAGACTAGTCTCCAGTCTCCAGACTAGTCTCCAGACTCCAGACTAGTCTCCAGACTCCAGATCAGACTATGTTTTACTACACGTGTCGTATCCGGTTGTTCTCTGCTGAGTTGGTTTATAATGAAACACCATGATGGTGAATATAAGAGTGAATTCACCAGATAAACCTTCATTGTTGGTTTATTCACTCATGATTATGACATTTTATTATAAACAGGAGACGTTTTTAAAGAGATGGTTGCTATTGTCTTTTTATTGTTTTGTTGTTTGTTTGTTTTTTTCCAGCCAACCTGACTGGCCATGTTGAGAGGGTGGGCATTGAAAACTTTGAGTTGTTAAAGGTGCTGGGCACCGGAGGTGAGTAAAACTGTGTTAAACTAAATTCATTTATGTTCGTTTCTGCTGCTTCACACTGACCTGTGCCCTGTGTTTAACCACCAGCGTACGGTAAAGTGTTCCTGGTGAGGAAAGTCAGCGGCCACGATGCAGGGAAACTTTACGCCATGAAGGTTTTGAAGAAGGCCACTATCGTTCAGAAAGCAAAGACGGCCGAACACACTCGGACGGAGCGGCAGGTGCTGGAGCACATCCGCCAGTCTCCGTTCCTCGTCACACTCCACTACGCCTTCCAGACGGAGACCAAGCTGCACCTCATCCTGGGTCAGGACCTCTTGATTTATACCTCTTCAATAAACGGTTAATGATTGTCTCAGCGGAATAGACCAGTCACTTTCAGGACTCACATGATGTCATTTATTACAGATTATGTAAATGGTGGAGAGCTCTTCACACATCTGGTGCAGCGGGTTCGATTTAAAGAGCAAGAAGTTGCTTTGTACAGTGGAGAGATCGTGTTGGCGCTGGAGCATCTACACAAGGTAACAGGTTCGACACAAACCGTCGTCTCCGTCCTGATGTTTCTGTTGTTCTGACGTTGACGCTGTTGTCTTGGCTCCTCCGTTGTTTCTGCAGCTCGGCATCGTCTATCGGGACCTGAAACTTGAGAATATTCTTCTGGATTCAAGCGGTCACATCGTTCTCACAGACTTCGGTCTCAGTAAAGAGTTTGATCAGGTACAGTTTGTTTGACACTACAATCTGACTGATGCTTTTTTAAAGAGAAAAACATTGTTTTAACGTTCAGCTTATTATTTTCAACAGATGGAACGAGCTTTCTCCGTCTGCGGCACCATTGAATACATGGCTCCAGAGATCGTGGAGGGAGGAGCGTCTGGACATGACAAGGTTTGTCTAGTCTCTCCCTCTTTGTTGTCAGATGTTGTTCAGTGTGAAGTCAGGTGGTAACTTTGATTCCCTCCAGGCAGTGGACTGGTGGAGCCTCGGTGTGTTGATGTACGAGCTGCTGACCGGCGGATCTCCGTTCACAGTCGACGGAGACGAGAACTCACACACGGACATCGCCAAGTACGGATCGTCCATGTCAACCAGTCTCGACATTCAGCCGTAATTCTCTTACACAACAGTGACCATATCTGTTTTCACAGGAGGATTTCAAAGAAGGATCCTCCTTTCCCCAAAGATATGGGACAACTGGCCAAAGATGTCATCCAGCGCCTCCTCATAAAAGATCCAAAGAAGAGATTAGGTTCAGGTCCCAACGGAGCAGAGAACGTAAAGAAACACCCGTTTTACCAGGTGGATTTCTATACTTTTACCGTGTTTATAAAACTAAACTGCCGGGTGGTCTTTGACTATACATAGAGAGAGAAAACAGTCTGTTTGTATAAACTGTTTCTTTTTTTAACTCACTTTAGAAAATCAACTGGGAGGATTTGGCAGCGAAGAGGGTCCCTGCTCCCTTCAAACCGGTGATTCGGGACGAACTTGACGTCAGCAACTTTGCAGAAGAGTTCACAGAGATGGACCCCACCTACTCTCCTGCAGCTCTGCCTCAGAACTGTGACCGGATCTTCCAGGTGAGGAACAGACCGAGGACTGGTTAGTTTCCATTGGAGGTCATTGAACAGGACAAGGTTTCTATTTGCATCATGTTTGCCCGGGCTTTGGTTACAGGCTGAGTGAAATGTTGACACGGATGAAAAATCGCATTATACATTATCCACTTTTTGTCTGTGACTATATTTGACATACTTCACAGCAATTGAAGTAATCAAGTGAAGTTTTGAATGTCCTCAAAAGGTTGCTGTAAGTCAACATGAGTCTGTCTGTGTGCATTGGTATTCAAATTGACTAAAGGGTCTTTTATTGACATAATTGCTGCCATATGCAGCTCTTATTGAAGTAACAGATGTGAATGACTATTTTTGATGTAGCTTTGAACCATAATATGGCCCACAACTCGGTGCCAGCTGATGGCTGTCTGATGTATCGCATGAAATTTCAACTCTGATTGCCTTCTGGATCCTTGAGCTGGGTAGATCAATAGATCCATTAACGGGCTTCTCTCATGGAATAAAAGGTTACACTTTGAGAGCATCACCACGTCTGTCTCGGTTACGCCTTCAGTCTTTGATTGCCAACTTCATCTTGGCTTTTTTCGCTCTCAGCTGCCATTCACATAGACTCAAATTTTGTGGTCTTTATAATTTGCAAGCCTAGCAATCTGTGAGATAACGACAGCAATCCCAATTTTAAACTGTGCACTTGCTCCCCCACAGTGCCTCACAAAACAAAATTAAAATTGCATTAAGAGCGCCAAGATGTAATTTCACGGCAGAGCAATCAAATATTCAAGCCCGGCAATTTAGGGCATCTCATTCATTCAACATCCATCCTTCCGTCCATCCGTGGCTGTCACTGCGCACCACACAGCTGTGTGTGTGTGTCGCTGAGAAAAGGGGAGAGAGATTAATGCCAGCTCAGAGCTCTGGGCTCCTCACAGCTGGAATTATGCAGGCAGCGCTTCACAATGACAGGTCTAACAATAGGAACAGCTGGACAGCCGCTGTCACTCAGACACACTGAATCGAGCTCATTGTGGACCTGACGGGCCGGTTTGACACGAACGCGGCAAGAAACGTGCACCACGTGTTTGAGTTTTAAAGTAGAAACGTATAAAACACACGTGTCTGTACATGCCTGTGATGTGAAACCTGCAGGTTTCCTCCGCCTCTGTCTTTACTTCTCAGTAAAATGTAAACACGAAGAGCCGATGTGTTTCTGTGAGCAGGGCTACTCCTTCATGGCCCCCTCCATCCTGTTCAAGAGGAATGTGGTGATGGACGACCCCGTCCAGCTGTGCGGAGGCTCGGAGAGGCCGGGCTCTGCTGCGGTGGCCCGCAGCGCCATGATGAAGGTTAGATAAATGGACTTGGATCCTTCTACACAAACACACTTAAGCTAATGGCTCCGTCACAGACAGATTGGTTTTTCTTTTCCTTCCTCTCGAGTCCACTTTTCTTTCTTCTACTGTTCTTTCTCACATTCAGTTTTGTTCATGAATTCTCTCAGTTTCCGTCTCAAACATAATTCTTCTTGTTGAGCAAGTTGTTTCTGCACGTTGATATTTTTTTCCTGCCTTCGTTTAGTTTCAGGTTTTCTCATCAACATCCTTTGTACAAACCGTTGTAGATTTGTTGATATGGAACGAGCTCTTTCACAACCTTTAACAAGTCACAATCACGTTTACAAATGTATCCGACATCCTCAACATTACAACCAGTGGCTGGTTAAATTTATTTACTTTAATTTATAATAGATAATGTGATACATTAATTAATTACCCAACAACAGACATTCATTAGGTTCTTAACTAAATGTTTTTAATGAATCAACAGAAAACTTTTTTCATTATAAAACATTAACAAGAGACAAAGTTAAACTAATTAAACTTTGTTTTTGTAAATTTCTTTTTGTCTGAACGTTTAATACAAATAAATGAATATGTTGTTATATATTAGACAAAGTAAACACGTGTATGAATCATATCTTTATGTGGAAAAAGGATCATTTCACTCGTTACTCTGGTGTCAGTTGATTTGTATATTTTTACACCAGACGTCTGCTGTTTCCTGTCGCAGGACTCACCGTTCTACATGAGCTATGAGATGGACTTGAAGGACAGCGTTCTGGGAGAAGGAAGCTTCTCTATCTGCAGACGATGCACGCACAAGAAGACGGGACAGAAATACGCTGTTAAAATCGTCAGCAAGAGGTAGAAACTGTATTAACTGACAGGCGCTTTGATATGAGTTTCACTTCATATCAAACAGCCACAACTTTAAACATATGACATTTAAATTGTTTGACTTGATCATTAACGCAGAACATGAACATTATTCTGACTCTTCACTCGTTAATAATGAAACGTTAAAGACAGTTTGAACAATTATAAACCTGATGAGAGAAACTAAAACTGCTGTGTGACGTTAGTTTCTGTCTTTGTGTCGTGTGACGTGACGACAGGATGGAAGCTCAGACTCAGAGGGAGATAGCGGCTCTAAAGCTCTGTGACGGTCACCCCAACATCGTCAAGTTACATGAAATCTACCACGACCAGGTACGCTTCAGTGCAGCGCTTCGAGCTGCCGTCGTAAATCGTGTTTTGCTTGTTTCTGTGTGGAGCCTGTGGGGACCGCAGCCTTATTAAGTCCTGGAACTGGAACGAGGCAGATTAATGGGGATGCTGGAAGCCCACCAGGTATTTTTGTATCTCTACATGTTTTGTCCCATAAATATATTTCACACTGAACCTATTTTACAAACTGAATAAAAACATCCTACAGTCACGTACTCAGCCTAAACTAAGTGTGCATATGTTCTAAATGTAGCCGTCCTCGGTTACTGGGACGGAGCTCCAGCGTGTCTGACTGTGTACAGGTTCATTAGCTCCAGCCCTTCAAGCCCAGGAGCACCACTTTAGTCCTGATGAGCTCAGTGGGGTTATTACTGTATCTTAGAGGCCTGTGACCCAGATCAAAGCGGCGCAGCCTCAACCCAGTCCTGCCTTTGTTCCCCACACCCAGCACTAATGAGAAACTCTACCCCGCTGCCCAGACACATTATTCCCTTCCCACTTTGTGCGGCTCCTTTCGCTTTTACTCAGCAGCATCATGGTTTGGTCTTACCATCATCGGACCGGGCTGTTTTTGTTTTTTTTGTTGCATTTATTTTTTATTTTACTACAACAACAACATGTCCTTCAGTGAGTGAGTGAACATCGACGGTTCAGACGAACGTAACATTTAAAATCAACATTTGTTAAACTGTGTGTGTGTGTGTGTGTGTCTCTGTCTGTGTGTGTGTGTGTGTGTGTGTGTGTGTGTGTGTGTGTGTGTGTGTGTGTGTGTGTGTGTGTGTGTGTGTGTGTGTGTGTGTGTGTGTGTGTGTGTGTGTGTGTCTGTGTGTGTGTGTGTGTGTGTGTGTGTGTGTGTGTGTGTGTGTGTGTGTGTCTGTGTGTGTGTGTGTGTCTGTGTGTGTGTGTGTGTGTGTGTGTGTGTGTGTGTGTGTGTGTGTGTGTCTCTGTCTGTGTGTGTGTGTCTCTGTCTGTGTGTGTGTGTGTGTGTGTGTGTGTGTGTGTGTGTGTGTGTGTGTGTGTGTGTGTGTGTGTGTGTGTGTGTGTGTGTGTGTGTGTGTGTGTGTGTGTGTGTGTGTGTGTGTGTGTGTGTGTGTGTGTGTGTGTGTGTGTGTGTGTGTGTCTGTGTGTGTGTGTGTGTCTGTGTGTGTGTGTGTGTGTGTGTGTGTGTGTGTGTGTGTGTGTGTGTGTGTGTGTGTGTGTGTGTGTGTGTGTGTGTGTGTGTGTGTGTGTGTGTGTGTGTGTGTGTGTGTGTGTGTGTGTGTGTGTGTGTGTGTGTGTGTGTGTGTGTGTGTGTGTGTGTGTGTGTGTGTGTGTGTGTGTGTGTGTGTGTGTGTGTCTCTGTGTGTGTGTGTGTGTGTGTGTGTGTGTGTGTGTGTGTGTGTGTGTGTGTGTGTGTGTGTGTGTGTGTGTGTGTGTGTGTGTGTGTGTGTGTGTGTGTGTGTGTGTGTGTGTGTGTGTGTGTGTGTGTGTGTGTGTGTGTGTGTGTGTGTGTGTGTGTGTGTGTGTGTGTGTGTGTGTGTGTGTGTGTGTGTGTGTGTGTGTGTGTGTGTGTGTGTGTGTGTGTGTGTGTGTGTGTGTGTGTGTGTGTGTGTGTGTGTGTGTGTGTGTGTGTGTGTGTGTGTGTGTGTGTGTGTGTGTGTGTGTGTGTGTGTGTGTGTGTGTGTGTGTGTGTGTGTGTGTGTGTGTGTGTGTGTGTGTGTGTGTGTGTGTGTGTGTGTGTGTGTGTGTGTGTGTGTGTGTGTGTGTGTGTGTGTGTGTGTGTGTGTGTGTGTGTGTGTGTGTGTGTGTGTGTGTCTGTGTGTGTGTGTGTGTGTGTGTGTGTGTGTGTGTGTGTGGTGTGTGTGTGTGTGTGTGTGTGTGTGTGTGTGTGTGTGTGTGTGTGTGTGTGTGTGTGTGTGTGTGTGTGTGTGTGTGTGTGTGTGTGTGTGTGTGCGCCTCAGCTCCACACATACCTGGTCCTGGAGCTGCTCGGAGGAGGAGAGCTGCTGGAGAGGATCCGGAGAAAACAACATTTCAGTGAAACGGAGGCCAGTCGCATCATGCGTAAACTGGTGTCGGCCGTCAGTCACATGCACGACGTAGGCGTGGTGCACCGGGACCTGAAACCGGAGGTATCACACACACACACAGAACAGCGGGGAGGTTAATAGAAATTCTTCTCTGTCTTTGTGATAAATACAGACAGACTGGATCATAAGCTTCTGAAAGAGAATTACAGTGTTTTTCTGAACCTTCCATGATCTTCTGTATTGTCTGTAATCTTCAACACAACAAGAGTAAAATTGTTTCACCCTAAAATGGGTCAAAAGTACCTGGTTAGACAAAGTCTTGATGTCCAATTTAGTTCACTCTGGAGTGGAGCGGTTGTGCGAAGCAGAAAGAAAATGATTGTCCGTCCGCGTCTCCATCGTTTTGTAGAATCTGCTCTTCACAGACGAGAGCGAGAACTCCGAGATCAAAATCATAGACTTTGGCTTCGCTCGCCTCAAACCACCGGACAATCAGCTGCTGAAGACTCCCTGCTTCACCCTGCAGTACGCCGCGCCAGAGATCCTCAAATACGACGGCTACGACGAGTCCTGTGACCTGTGGAGTCTGGGGGTCATTCTGGTGAGAGATCAGACACAACGCACTGCTTTATTTTCTCAACCTATCGTAACCTTGAACTTCGTAAACAGAATGTTTACAGGACATTATTCAGTATTTTGGATAAAAATGACAGGATCCAAAGAAAGAACTGCGCTGTAGTAGGAAGTAAATGACACGTCATTGATTAGCTCTATTCATCGGTGACTGAACAATCTTTAAACTACCACTCTCCACAATGAACCGAGGAAATGACCTGATTATTTAAATGTATAATTCATAAAAACCTTTTGACAAAACTCCACTTTAAATAAAACTTTTAAAACCAAATAAATGTTTAATCATGAGCTGTTGGTGTGTTGATATTGTGGATCAAACGTTTTACTTCAGGTCACGGGTTGAACTTCACCTGTAGTTTCGTTTTTCATTCTGCGGCGGTTTCAACTGTCTCGTGTGATATTTCGTTCTCGTGCTCAGAGACGTGACCGTCAGGATCCTGTGGTGAAGTGACACAGTTTAACGTTCACCACAGAGCGACGAGACACCGGCTCTCTTCACAGAGCTGCTCACGCTGCTGAAGCTGCTCACGTGTTAAACGTTGCTCCCCAGCGGTGTAAACGTCATCCGACATCAACCTTTTTTTACACTGAGGAGGAAAATAAGGAGGTAGAAGTGAGGAGAGGTCTGTGTAGTTGGTCAGTCATCCGTGCTGAGCCTCGTCTCTGCAGCGCTGCTCTGCACCGTCGCCCCCTGGGGGGATGTGTGAGTAGTTACCTCATGGAGCTTTGATGAAATGGCTCCTGACAAGATGTGAACATGATGCACTGGAGGCAAAACCGAGACAACGAGAGAGAGAGAGAGAGATGAGTGAACAACTAATCCTCTACAGCTAAAAGAGCCGTTTCACTGTGATAATAAAATGTAAAGAGGCCAAGGTGAGAGAACAGAGAACAGCAACAACACAGTAACAATGGAGAAATGTCAAGAGCTCTTTTAACGTGTTGTTAATTAAATGACAGACGTGTTTATCGTCTGCAACAAACGTAACATTTCATATTCTCTCTGATCCAGATGAAGTTTAAAGCAGTTTGCTGACGGTGATGTTTGTCTCTCTGTAGTACACCATGTTGTCTGGTCAGGTGCCTTTTCAATGTCAGGAGAAGAGTCTGACCCACACCAGCGCTGAGGAAATCATGAAGAAAATCAAACAGGGAGACTTTTCTTTTAACGGTGAAGCGTGGAGGAACGTGTCCCAACAGGCCAAGGACCTGATCCAAGGTGAGAACGGAACCGGTCTGATGTCTCTTCACATCGACGTAGAACACAAAGTTACTACATGAACATCAGGGTTTATGGTTTATGTGATTTAGCATCGAGGAGTCTGAGAGTTATTTATTTGTGCCACAGAGGTTGAACCGTCGGTTCGTCTCGTGGTGTGTAGATGAATGAAGGTGAATAAATGATGTGTGTTGTTCCTGCAGAGCTGCTGACCGTGGACCCAAACAAGAGGATCAAAATGTGCGGCCTCCGTTACAACGCGTGGCTGCAGGACGACAGCCAACTGTCGTCCAACCCGCTCATGACCCCGGACATCCTGGGCTCCTCCACCGCCTCCGTACACACCTACGTCAAAGCTACTTTCAATGTGAGAGGTTCCTCAGTGATTCATGTAGAATAAACAGGAACAATACCAAAGACTATAACACATCATAAAATGATAATTAACAGAGTAATTAGTAATGAAAACAGTGGTTTTATTTAGTTTTTAACATGAAAATGACTTTAATGTAACTCACCTACAACTGGATGAACTGGATCAGTTCGTCTGTTAGTAAAATGATAAATAACCTGCTCACCAGGTTTTTTTTTGTTTCTTTCTTTTCTGCGTCGCAGGCGTTTAACAAATGTAAGCGTGAGGGTTTCCGCCTGCAGACGGTGGATAAAGCTCCACTCGCCAAGAGGAGGAAGATGAAGAAGACGAGTACCAGCACAGAAACACGCAGCAGCTCCAGCGAGAGCACCCATTCCTCGTCCTCCTCCTCCCAGTCTCAGGAGAAGACTTTTCCAGAGGGCGACGCCAACCCGCAGCCCTCCACCATCACCCCCTTCACCACCCCCGTCAACACGCCCGTGGCCGTGGGAACGGACTCCGAGCACCAGCCGCCGCCTCCGGCCTTTCACTTCTCAGAAGGACAGTGAGGACGAAGACTCCGACCGCGTAGAGACAGCTCCTCTCTTTCTCTCTGCCTCTGGCTCTATTGCATGGACGTA
Source organism: Polydactylus sextarius (assembly GCA_016801845.1). Taxonomy (NCBI): domain Eukaryota; kingdom Metazoa; phylum Chordata; class Actinopteri; family Polynemidae; genus Polydactylus; species Polydactylus sextarius. Next base: position 15,644,081 of record CM028919.1, read on the forward strand.
CGCACGTCTCCGACACTCAGCATGCAGCAGGAGCAGCAACCGTCACCTCAGTATCAATCAATCAATTAATCATCACTAGCAATAGTCTATCTCCTTCTTTCTTTCTCACTTCCACACGCTGACTGTACGAATCAGAATCAGGGACTCGACCAGAAGAGGAAGTCGTCGGACGTCTCGGCCTTCGGGTCCAGACGGTCGACCAGACGCTCCCTGTCCGTTTACCCGTCGATGCCTCCGGAGGTTTTAAAGGGAAAGTCGTAGTGTTTACAGCGTAGATGCTGCAGCGTAGAGTAACATGGGTCCAGTCTCTGCCAGATGGAGCAGGGTATTTATATGTGAATTTTACAGACTGAAATGTATTTATGATAAGCTATATTATTAACTTATTTATGGTTCAGACATGAGAGGAAATAACGGAGTCTTTTAAAAAGATATTTTTGTGTGTGTGTGTGTGTGTGTGTGTGTGTCAGCTCAAAGACTGTTTCCATGTGGTCAGATCGACGTTCATATCTCTAATCTTCACTTATTGAGACGTCATGGTGACGTTAGAGGAGATTAATAACGTTAGATGAACAGTTGTTGAATTCATGTAAATTTATCTCTGGTGAAAAAGGATTAAAGAATCAAAAGTCACAAGATGTTTTTGTAGAAACCAAACGTGGATGTGAAACACGGAGCTGGTCTGTTTTTATTGTCGTTTGGGGACGAGACCCTGAAAGAAGAAGAAGAGTTATATTTAGACGTATTTGTGCTTCTGATGTGAGACTATTTCAGGACTCTGCTCCACACGGTCTGATCCCCGATCAGTATTTAGCTCAGCGGTGGATTTGCCTTGTGTGGTATAAAACTTAATTGTCTCATTAAAACCAATTGGATTGAGCAGAAAGTCCCAAATGGAAAATTTAGATCAGCTTAGTGCGTCAAAGAAGTTTGAGGTTGAGTTTTTTAACATCCCAGACGCCAAAAGGAGCAACTTCAGCTTCGAGTGGCCTCGTTTCATTGAGAAAAGTCACAGGTTCATGTGCCAAAAGATGCAGTTAAACCAGGTGAAGGTTTGTGAGTTTAAAGGTGATGAAACATTTGGACTTTTTAAGGTCAAACTTTGCTCTTTTCTTCAGAACCGACGTGAAAAGACTCAGATTTACTCTGTTAACATCCAGTCTGTTCTTTACTTCCATTTCATTTGAAGTTTTTCTCTTTTGAAATGTGATGATGTAAAAACCAAAACCCCTTTTTTTAACAAAAGCCTGAGTGTTGTAATGTCCCAGTGTTACAAACTGATAGTTACATGTGGTTAAAACACCATAACCTGTTACTGATTTTATTTGAGTATGTGTTAATCTGTATCCATGGTAACTGTTAAATACTGTATCTGTTTTTTTTCGTGATCAGTATGTGAAGTTGCCTAGAAACAGTAATGAAGTCTTGGTTGGACTGTGTGCATTTAAACACACTCCCTCATCTTCTTCTTCCATTTTGATGCACTCTGAATCTGAACCAAAGCATTAACTTCAAGGTAGCTGCTCTGAAAAGCTGCATGAGATTTTTCTTTTCATGCAAATATGCAACAAATTGCTTCATATATCATCGTTTCTGTTTGATGAAAATTATTTTATAACGATGTTTCTGTAATCTTCATATCTCCACGACATTATCACGCTCTAATCTATGCATCTCTTTTTCTTCTTGTTTTTCCATTTAAAAAAAAAACAAAAAAAAACAACCTCATTAAATGAGCTTCAGACGTCGTAACACGTTGTACAGATACTGTACTTCAGCTCCAGTAGAAACAACAAGCTCAGATCTGGATCCTCGGAGCTAAACACTACAAAGCTCTCGTCTAACTTAGTTCGCATGAGTTCCCCGTTGCTGCCTCATTAAGCCTCTTTTCTTTTGTTTGGGTGTATTAATAGCTGGAGTGGAGGAAGAGGAAGAGTGTCCTATATCGAGCTCCCCTCTGGGATCCAGACTCTATTAGCTGATGTGCTGCAGCGCTGTTTGTTCCAAAGAAAATACCGTCCTCCACTCGCTGCCTCTGTGGGACCCAGCTCGCTGTCTTTGTAGGGAAAATACCAGCGATTTACAGGAAGAGGTGGTTTAAAACCAACGTCTCCTGGGGCTGATGTTTCTAGCTGGTTGATGGACGGTCAGCGGTCGCTGTGCCACCCTGAGGACGAACCGCGTCACATCTGATCTGACGTCTTCATTTCTTGGATTTAAATGAAACTTATTTATCTACAGTTCTTCCTCTTTGTTAGGGTTAGAGACGTTTCTCCAGATGAGATGAACGTTCATACGTTTAGTTAAACGCTCAGTTTGTAGTTTTAGTTGACGTGAGAGGTGGAGCTGTCCACGGTGCTGAAACTAACACACGTTTTATTACCAATAATAATGATAAGATGTTTCACAGCAACGATTCCCAACCAGGAGAAGTTAGAAACAAAGATAGAAATAGTAAAAACACCCGGGAGGAAAATAAACACACAAATAAAACAACAACCGTGTTTCTATTTGTTAGTTTTACATAACGTCCTCGTTTTAAATGAAATAAGTTATAAACGAAATGAAATAATATGAAATAATAAATCAGAGAAACTAAAAGGTTTGAATGAACGTTGTGTGGAGGAATGACCTTAAAGTTGATAAATAAGATTTGTTTTTCATCACCGTGAAATAAATAAAAAGCTCCTGTTCTACTGGTTTGACCAGAGACAATTAAACCAAAGCGACGACAGATTGTTCAGGAGAGAACTGGTTCATTTTCCTTCACGGTCAAAAAACACGTTCGTTTAAAGACAAAGACACTTTGGAAAGAACATGAACGTTGATGCTACATGATGAAACAGGTTTCATGTCTTGGTTTGTTTTGCTGCTTTCATCATCATCATCATCATCATCTTCATCACGTGAACCTCGGAATCATGGATCCATATCGTTACTAGAAGTACTGTAGCAGTGAATCCCTTTGATTGGTCAAAACTCAACTGTTTCTAACGGAGCTTTAAGGGCAGAACTTTGCACTCGTGTTATTTTAATCATGCAACTGATCTTTTTTTTATTGTGAAACGATAAAAATGTTGTGTTTGTGTTGCTGCCGTCCAGTGTTTCCACTCTGACATCAGCTCTGATATAAACCTCAACAACCAGAGACTTTGACTATTGCAAGGTTACACCATGTGCAGACCTGCTGTCTAGGGCACTGTGAACATCATTCAGGTCTTCACGCTCACGTTGATGATATGAGGATAAAAACATGGTTTGCTTCAATAAATGCTTCGTACATCTGTATATTTAATAACCTGAACCAGTCGGCTTCATTACTGCAGATATTTTGTGAGACCAGGAACAATAAATGTTCAACCTCCTGTACATTTATTGATCTTGATTGATAATTTAGATACAAACAGTGTTTTCATATTAAGACGTTAGATTCATCAGTGGTCCTCTAGGTGGCAGTGTTTAATAAAGTACCACTAAGAGAACAGTTTCCTCTGAGCCTTTACAGGAGCTGGTTGTTAAACATGAACTTTAACATGTTTAAATGTCTGGTGTTGTCTAGAGACGTAGAGGTTGATGTGTGTTTCAGGTCAATCTCGTCTGTGATTATAACCAACGTAAGATGATTCGTGTCTTATAAGGTTAAAACTGTAAATGTCCAGTTATATTGATTTCATGTTCTGATCATTAAAATAGTCACATACAGTGATGACAGTTTTCCTGTCTCTGTCATGTGAAGATCAATCGATCAGTCGATGATTTTAAAAGAGATTTAACGAGCGTTGACCTCTGAGGCTGATGAACTTTTTAAAATGATGAATAATGAACGTTGTTTGTTTCACGTGTGAGAAGAATCGACTCCAGAAGTTAAAAGATAATTTAGTCACATGTTTAATAATGTGTCAATAAAAAATACCAGAGCTCCAGCTGATACTGATCATTTTCATTATTGATTATTATGAAGATTTATTACAAAGAAAAGAGAAACACCTCTTGATCTTTGGTTTATCAGTCACTTTTCTGTGGATCTATGAATCTGTTGGTTGGTTCATTCTTTTACGAACATGTTGTAACAGTAGAGGGCGCTCTCTGGCTCTCCGTCCGTTGGATAAAGACTTTAACTCTCAAGTTCATCTGCTGTTCTGGAAAAAGTGACATAAACAGAAACAACTTTTAGTTTTAAATGACGAGAGAGAAACTCAACATTTTCTTAAAAAAAAAAAAAAACTAAAACCAGATTGTTTCTTTTCAATAGAAACTGAAATTCACCAGAAATGATCTGCATCGGTCACAACACACGTGTCTGTTCCACTGGACTCACTGATATTATGTTAAATAAAGAGGATGAAACTTTTCTGATATGAATCTTTGTGTTCAGTTTGAGGTGAAATGTTCATCTTTGATCATCGTCTCTGCAGCTGCAGGTTCATGTCGCTTGATTCAGACACAATCATGTTGATATAAAACTTCTGCACAATATTTAAAAAACAAGACATTTTCCCTCCATGCGTGGCTTTTAGTCCACTTGTTCTGGTTTCACCCCCACTCGCCACTATATGCAACAATACACATGGTGCACTTACAGAGCACTTTCACTGAGCTAATTTTACAATATGGATATGAATATGGAGCTGCAGCAGGAGAGACTCATTATACACTGTCCTCTGTGTGTGTGTGTGTGTGAGTGTGTGTGTGTGTTTCTTTTCTTTGAAATCTCTGCACTAACATGCTGTCCATTACTAAACAACGCTGCATACTGTGGTATAAGTATTGAGATGGAAGCTGCGCAGTCTATAATCCATCACTGAGGTTTTTTTAAAGAAGGAAGACGAAAATACACACGGAAGACAAATCTTTTAAAATCATTCACTACGATTCAAAGAGGAGGAGGAGTGGCCGTCGGGTTTAGTTTCTCTTATTTTTACTTCACAATGATTTACAAAGTGTTTGTTCTAAGAAACATAATTATTCTATTGTTTTTATTGATGTAAACGAGACTAATGTGTCAACAAAAGTAGTTGTGAATCAAATGTGTTAAAGGCGACATCAAGAAGAAACCTTGAAATGATACGTTTATACAGTAATTAATGGATCTACAGTAACACACACATATTTATATAACATATAGATCATATCTATCAATCATAGATGTGTTACCACATATCTGCCGTCACACACAGAATCAGTTTTTCTTTCTCATTGTGATAAAAGTGAATACGTTGGGATCTTTTACTGTTGGAAAAAAAAACCACTGAGGGAAAACGTACATTTAGTGACAAAATAAACATGTATAACATCCCATAAAGGATCTGATACTACAGTTGTTTACACACAGATACACACAGTGACACAACATGTAACTGCTGCACCAACCTCCTGAACCAACTCTGCTAAACTACAAACACAATTCCTGCTTCACTCCCTAACTACAGGACTGAAACACACGATGTTCAAAACGCTACACACACTTCTCTGCATTTGGAACAATTTTCATGAAGAAAATCTCTTGTTTTCACAAGGAACACAAGTCAAACTTCAAACTAAAGTTAATTACTCTGCTATGCCACTGACTCATCACGTGGACAAACACCTGTCACACTTTTACAATCAACAGTCACAGCTTCAGCATAAAAGGACGACAGGTGATATTTCCTGCTGCTGCCACAGAAAACACTGGTGGTGACGAGGATGAGGAGCTGTGTATGTTACATGAATACGCACAAATAAAATATCTGTGTGTTTGGTTATATAAACAATATTCTAAAATGTTTTACAACACACTTATGTATGTACTGTCAGTGTAACACTGAACAAAGGCCTCAGTCATTATGATGAATGAGAAGAAGTGTTTTCATTCATCAGTGTTTTACATTGAGCATCAGTGTCAACTGGTTCTTATAAATGTTCATATGATGGTTTGTGTTTGTCATTTGAAAACAAAGAAATAACATAGTTTTGAATGTAAAGTTTCATGAGGGTTTTTGTCTGTTGTGTGTGTTTTGATTTGTGAGATCTGAGAGTTTGAGGGGTGATTTTAGAAAATGTGTGTAAACAGTCGAGAAAAACTGTAACTGTTGCATCCATCCCATAATTCACTGCCCTCTTGTGGCAGCGTTAGGTCAATATGTCTTTATTCCAAACAAACAGCAAAGCAGCAGCATGTTAGGATGATGTGATCTTTGACCGGTGACCGGCTGTAACCACAGAATCACTTCCTGTATCTGCAGCTCCTCAGTCTATTTACTCTAAAGGTAAAAATGAACATGAACAGATTATTACTAATTATTTTTCCGTGTTAGACTATCTGGTTTTGTAATAACAGGAACAACACGTCCGTCTTTTCCTCTCCAAAGTATCTATATAAATTACTGTCACATTTCATCGTATGGTGTCCGTTTAAAAGACGGGATGTTTGTACCGTTTCCTTCACTGCAGCAAATATGCTCTTTACATAATGTCAATATATCCATATAATGTCTATATATAATGTCAGGAACATCTTCAGGAACATGTGAAACATTCTAGAGACTCTGAACGTCTCCTCATAGAAACTCCTCTTTTAGAAACATTTCTAGAAAATGGGTCAATTTAAAAACGGTTGTTTGTGACGTCACATGTATGTCGCTGCCCCCCACTCTGACTCCACCTCCTCCCTTCAGAGGAGATCAGCTGTTGGTGAAGCTACAGTCATGTGACAGTGAAGGAGCCAATCAGAGTCAAGAGCTTGTATTTCATGATGAGGTTGGTTAAGACTGAAAAAACGACAAATAGGTGAAAACCACGAGTTTAAACCTTAAAACATCTTTGTGATGTTTTTATGAAGCTTCTGAGTCGTTACACATCCAACCAACGTTTACTGAGTCTGTCACATGACAGGATCAGACCGTTCAACTGTTCTCGTTCTCCTGTAATAAAACCTCCAGCAACAAGAAGCTCCAGACAAATGTGATAAAACAGCTTCCTCATTAATATTGTTTCCTTTCTGTTCATCAAGTCTGAGAAGTTTGAGTCTGTTTATAATGAATAATGTATTTATAACTGTCAAAGGTCAAAGTGAAGGTTGAACTGGAGACGTGAAGATGTTCAGAGACGGACGACAACAACAACAACAACAACAACAACAACAACAACGATGACAATGACAATGACAACAACAACGACGACAACAACGAAAACAACAACGACAACAACAACAACAACAACAACAACAACAACAACAACAACGACAACAACGACAACAACGACAACAACGAAAACAACTATGACGACGACGACAACAACAACAACAACAACAACAACAACAACAACAACAACAACGACAACAACGACAACAACGAAAACAACTATGACGACGACAACAACAACAACAACAACAAAAACAACAACAACGACGACAACAACAACAACAACAACAACGAAAACGAAAACAACAACAACAACAACAACGACGATGACAATGACAATGACAATGACAACGAAAACGACGACAATGACAACAACGACAACAACAACAACAACAACAACAAAACAACAACGACAACAACAACAACAACAACGACAACGACAACAACGAAAACAACGACGAAAACAACAACAACAACAACAACAACAACAACAACAACAACAACAATGTCAACAACGCAACAACAACAACGACAACAACGAAAACAACTATGACAACGACAACAACAAAAACAACAACAACGACGACAACAACAACGACAACAACAACAACAACAACGAAAACAACGACAACAACAACAACGACGATGACAATGACAATGACAACAACAACGACGACGACAACGACAACAACGAAAACGACAACGACGACGACAACAACAACAACAACAACAATGAAAACAAAAACAACGACAAAAACAATATAAACATCAAGATTTAAGGACAATTCAGTTTAACGACACATTCAGATGGAGGATGGTAGTTTGTAGTTTGTAGTTTGTAGTTTGTAGTTTGTGGTTTGTAGTTTGTAGTTTGTAGTTTGTGGTTTGTGGTTTGTGGTTTGTGGTTTGTGGTTTGTGGTTTGTAGTTTGTAGTTTGTGGTTTGTAGTTTGTAGTTTGTAGTTTGTAGTTTGTAGTTTGTGGTTTGTGGTTTGTGGTTTGTGGTTTGTGGTTTGTAGTTTGTGGGTTTAACGATGAACAGATGTTTCAGTCTCATCCTGACTTTAGATTCACTAGCTGTGGATGAAGATGAGGAGGATTATAGTAAAACTACAGGAACTGAAGCTAATCCAATTCACTGGTCATTTGTGTGTGTGTGTGTGTGTGTGTGTCTGTTCCTGGTTTTTCCTACATTGTGGGGACTTAAACCTGTTTACACACTCTGACATTGTGGGGACCTGTCTCCCTTGTGGGCACAAAAAGCAGGTCCCCATGATGTAAAAAACAACAAATGAAGGTGAAGACCTGACTTCAGGTCTGGTCCAGGTTAGAGTCAGGTTTAGATAAAGGTTGGACAAGTGGTACCAACACATGGATCTCTGGGGTTTCTAGGAAAGTCTTCAGGAAATGAATGGGGACATTTCATTGAAGTAAATGAAATGTCCCCACAAGGCATGAAAACAAACGTGTGTGTGTTGTTACTTGTGCTTCGCAGGGCGGAGTTTAGAGTTGAGACTCAACTGTCGAGGGGTGAAGTGCCTCCGATCCTTGGGAGTGGAACGCATTTCCTTTTGTTGCCCTCCAATTTTTGACTGGTTTGCCCCGGCACATGAGCATGATGGGGCTGTTCCTATTATTCAGCTTCCCAGACCCCCCCTCCATTCCTACACTGTTCTGCCTGTTCCCAAAGCGATGGGCATTCCTGGGGGCCACCAGTGAAGCAGCTTTAGAGCGAAGGCCTGCTGGCTCCTGGGTGGCCTCTTGTGCAGCGGCTCTGAGGGGAGGAGACAATGTCTTATTAATTGACTGGGCGTCTTGGGCAGAGTGCAAGAATTTGCAGGAAGGGGAGACAGAGAAAGTGGGGATGAGGGATGAGCTGAAAGGGACGGAGGGGCGGGACGAGGGGGACAGATTCACCGTCCGCCGATGGAAGATCGGTTGACCTCCGTCTCAGATTTATTTCTGTTTGATTTACATTGCAGCGTGAGGAGAGAGGCGATGGAGGAGAGAGGTTACATCTAATGTTCAGAGACAAACGTTCACTTTTAAATGACATGAAGCTGCTATGAAACTCATCATCTCCACTTGATTTATCTAAAACGATTCATCCGTTGACTGTTGCTACGTCGATCAATATTAAAGAGGCGATTGATTGATTTGATCACAACTACAGATCAAACTTTGTTGACAAGATCTTTACAGATGAAATTTAGACAAATATGTTTGAAAATATTGAGCAGTGATTTGATTGTGATTGAAAAAAAGTTGATACAAAGTTTTTAAATTAAACAGAATCAACTTCTTATTGATCCTCATCGTCAGTTTTCTGAGTTTTCTCTCGACCGTGACGGAGTGGGACAGGACGGGGGGTGGGGGGTGTTGGGGGTGGGTAGGATTGCTGTACCATCTCCCCATGTGGTCTCCCCCCTCCCTCCTCCCCCAGGTGTCCTCACCCTAATCCTGTTACATGTGTCCCCATTAGCACTAATGGGACGACCATTGTCTCCTGTTGTTCCCCCGGTCCAGTCACCTTGAGTCAGTAAACTCAGCTCTGTCATGTTTGGACTGCTTCCCACACACAGAGGTCTCCATGACGATGGTGGACACCCCCCACCCCCCTCCCCTCGCCCCCTGACGCGGCGCTGAGGCTGCTGGGAGTCGGACCTTCATCTCATAATTCACAACCTACGTCAAAGTGTTTCCTGTTTGTTTTTTAACAAGATCCTGACAAATCAGTTCTAATCTTCACAAAGTGAAAAAAAGATTTTTCATGGTTTATAAGTTTTATTTCAGTATTTCCTCTTCTCTGTTTTTTTAAAGTAAAGTTTTTAAGACTTTGTTCACTAATCATCAGAAAAACTCATTTGTTCTTTTAAAGTGAAAAACAACAAATTGAATCATAGTTTACATGTTGATTCACTTCTGTCAATGATGTGATATATAACTAGATCACTGCTCATAAACTATATTGAATAATTGATGTTTACTTCACACATTAATTTATATGCAGATGTTTTATCATCATTATTATTAGTGTCTATTTCTTGAGCTGGTATCGTATTTTTGATAAAGTTACATTTTTAAATGATATTTTTCCTGGTTTTGTGTGTAAATGTGAATTTTGGTGAATCTGTATCTTTAAAACCTAAATATATCCAGGCGGTGTGAGAGAGTATGAGCAGCTAAAAGAGCAGAGCAGGGGAGAGGATGCATTAGACAATCTTGTTTGGAGCATTTTCAGGTGACCCGGCCTCGCGCTGCATCCATCACTCAGAGACTGATTGAGCTGACCTTCAGGACGACCCCCGCGACCCCGGGGCTTCCTGTTCTTTGTCAGCTGCTCACAATACCGCCGGTATCACACAGACAGGGGAGGTCTGAGAACGAGCAGGGGAGTCCACCCAGGCCGAGGCCGGGGACGGCGGGGTGCTGTGGTGGTGGTGGTGGGGGTTCGGGGGTACGGAGGGTCTTCAGGGAGGGAGCCGAGGACCCCTTTTTTACCCCCCCACCCCAGTCTTTCCAAATGAGAGAAAAGGCAGAGAGTGGTGTCCTCTGTCACCCTGCTTCACAGTGGACCTTTTAAAAGCAGCTTCAGTGGTTTCTCAAGTGAGGCGTCTTCTCAAGAGACAAAAAAAGAGAAGAATGAGTGGGTGAAGAATTTAATTGTGGTTGTGGTTGAGGCACCGACGGTGGGAGGACGGACACTCGTACGGTTGTAAAGAACTCGGACAGTTTACTTGTCCTTCCTCTGTGTCGCTCTTTGGCCCCGTGAAATCAGAGACGCTGCATCACTGACGAGCATCATCAGGTAACAGCCACCAGTACTTTACTACTAGTACTATTATACTAGTAACACTAGTGGTACTGATATATACCAGTAGTGCTAGTAGCAGTACTAATTTATTTCCAGTGACAAGAAGGAAAAATTCTTTGCCACAAGTAAAACTACACAAGTACTGTAGTAGTGTAGTAGTGTCGTTGTGTAGTAGTGTAGTAGTGTAGTAGTGTAGTAGTGTCATTGTGTAGTAGTGTAGTAGTGTAGTAGTGTAGTAGTGTAGTGTAGTAGTGTAGTAGTGTAGTAGTGTAGTAGTGTAGTTGTGTAGTAGTGTAGTAGTGTAGTAGTGTAGTTGTGTAGTAGTGTAGTAGTGTAGTAGTGTAGTAGTGTAGTAGTGTAGTAGTGTAGTAGTGTAGTAGTGTGTGTAGTAGTGTAGTAGTGTAGTAGTGTAGTAGTGTAGTGTGTGTAGTGTAGTAGTGTAGTGTAGTGTAGTGTGTGTAGTGTAGTTGTGTAGTAGTGTAGTAGTGTAGTAGTGTAGTAGTGTTGTGTGTAGTAGTGTAGTAGTGTAGTAGTGTAGTGTGTTGTAGTGTAGTAGTGTAGTAGTGTAGTAGTGTAGTAGTGTTGTTGTGTTGTAGTGTAGTAGTGTGTAGTGTGTGTAGTGTAGTAGTGTAGTAGTGTAGTAGTGTAGTGTGTAGTAGTGTAGTGTAGTAGTGTAGTAGTGTAGTAGTGTAGTAGTGTAGTAGTGTAGTAGTGTAGTAGTGTAGTAGTGTAGTAGTGTAGTAGTGTGGTGTGTGTAGTGTGTAGTGTAGTAGTGTAGTAGTGTAGTGTAGTGTAGTAGTGTAGTAGTGTAGTAGTGTAGTGTGTGTTGTGTAGTAGTGTAGTAGTGTAGTAGTAGTAGTAGTGTAGTGTAGTAGTGTAGTAGTGTAGTGTAGTAGTGTAGTGTAGTAGTGTAGTAGTGTAGTGTGTAGTAGTGTAGTAGTGTAGTAGTGTAGTGTAGTAGTGTAGTAGTGTAGTAGTGTAGTAGTGTAGTAGTGTAGTGTGTGTGTAGTAGTGTAGTAGTGTAGTAGTGTAGTAGTGTAGTAGTGTAGTGTGTGGTAGTGTAGTGTGTAGTAGTGTGTAGTGTGTGTAGTGTGTGTAGTAGTGTAGTAGTGTAGTAGTGTGTGTTGTGTAGTAGTGTAGTAGTGTAGTAGTGTGTGTGTAGTAGTGTAGTAGTGTAGTAGTGTAGTGTAGTAGTGTAGTTGTGTAGTAGTGTAGTAGTGTAGTAGTGTAGTAGTGTAGTAGTGTAGTTGTGTAGTTGTGTAGTAGTGTAGTTGTGTAGTAGTAGTTGTGTAGTAGTGTAGTAGTGTAGTAGTGTAGTAGTGTAGTAGTGTAGTGTGTAGTAGTAGTGTAGTAGTGTAGTAGTATAGTAGTGTAGTAGTGTAGTAGTGTAGTAGTGTCGTTGTGTAGTAGTGTAGTAGTGTAGTAGTGTAGTAGTGTAGTAGTGTAGTAGTGTAGTAGTGTAGTAGTGTAGTAGTGTAGTAGTGTAGTTGTGTAGTAGTGTTGTTGTTTAGTGGTATAGTTGTGTAGTAGTGTAGTTGTGTAGTAGTGTAGTTGTGTAGTAGTGTAGTAGTGTAGTAGTGTGTTGTTGTGTAGTAGTGTAGTAGTGTGTAGTAGTGTAGTTGTGTAGTAGTGTAGTAGTGTGTTGTGTAGTAGTTGTGTAGTGTAGTGTAGTAGTGTAGTAGTGTAGTAGTGTAGTAGTGTAGTAGTGTAGTGTGTAGTAGTGTAGTGTGTAGTGTGTTGTGTAGTAGTGTAGTTGTGTAGTAGTGTAGTGTGTGTAGTGTAGTTGTGTGTAGTGTGTGTGTGTTGTTGTGTGTTGTGTAGTGTAGTAGTGTGTAGTGTGTAGTAGTGTAGTAGTGTAGTTGTGTAGTAGTGTAGTTGTGTAGTAGTGTTGTTGTGTAGTAGTGTAGTTGTGTAGTAGTGTAGTTGTGTAGTTGTGTAGTAGTGTAGTTGTGTAGTAGTGTAGTTGTGTAGTAGTGTCGTTGTGTAGTAGTGTAGTTGTGTAGTAGTGTCGTTGTGTAGTAGTGTAGTAGTGTAGTAGTGTAGTAGTGTAGTAGTGTAGTGTAGTAGTGTAGTAGTAGTAGTAGTGTGTGTAGTGTAGTAGTGTGTAGTAGTGTAGTAGTGTGTTGTGTAGTGGTGTAGTTGTGTAGTAGTGTAGTGTGTGTAGTAGTGTAGTAGTGTAGTAGTGTAGTAGTGTGTGTGTGTAGTAGTGTAGTTGTGTAGTGTAGTGTGTAGTAGTAGTGTAGTAGTGTAGTAGTGTGTAGTGTGTAGTGTAGTAGTGTAGTAGTGTAGTAGTGTAGTAGTGTAGTTGTGTAGTAGTGTAGTTGTGTAGTAGTGTAGTAGTGTAGTAGTGTAGTAGTGTAGTAGTGTAGTAGTGTAGTAGTGTAGTAGTGTAGTAGTGTAGTAGTGTAGTAGTGTAGTTGTGTAGTAGTGTAGTTGTGTAGTAGTGTAGTAGTGTCGTTGTGTAGTAGTGTAGTTGTGTAGTAGTGTAGTTGTGTAGTAGTGTAGTAGTGTAGTAGTGTAGTAGTGTAGTAGTGTAGTAGTGTAGTAGTGTAGTAGTGTAGTAGTGTAGTAGTGTAGTAGTAGTAGTAGTGTAGTGTAGTAGTGTAGTAGTGTGTAGTTGTGTAGTAGTGTAGTAGTGTAGTAGTGTAGTGTAGTAGTTGTGTAGTAGTGTAGTAGTGTAGTAGTGTAGTAGTGTAGTAGTGTAGTAGTAGTGTAGTAGTGTAGTGTGTAGTAGTGTAGTGTAGTAGTGTAGTAGTGTAGTAGTGTAGTAGTGTAGTAGTGTAGTAGTGTAGTAGTGTAGTAGTGTGTAGTAGTGTAGTAGTGTAGTAGTAGTGTAGTAGTGTAGTGTAGTGTAGTAGTGTAGTAGTGTGTAGTAGTGTAGTAGTGTAGTAGTGTAGTAGTGTGTAGTAGTAGTGTGTAGTGTAGTGTAGTAGTAGTAGTAGTAGTGTAGTGTAGTAGTAGTAGTGTGTAGTAGTGTAGTAGTGTAGTAGTGTAGTAGTGTAGTTGTGTAGTTGTGTAGTAGTGTCGTTGTGTAGTAGTGTAGTAGTGTAGTAGTGTAGTAGTGTAGTAGTGTAGTAGTGTAGTTGTGTAGTAGTGTGTAGTTGTGTAGTAGTGTAGTAGTGTAGTAGTGTAGTAGTGTAGTAGTGTAGTAGTGTAGTAGTGTAGTAGTGTTGTAGTGTAGTTGTGTAGTAGTGTAGTAGTGTAGTAGTGTGTAGTGTGTGTGTAGTAGTGTAGTGTAGTTGTGTAGTAGTGTAGTGTAGTTGTGTCGTTGTGTAGTAGTGTAGTGTGTAGTTGTGTAGTAGTGTAGTTGTGTAGTAGTGTGTAGTGTAGTGTAGTTGTGTAGTAGTGTAGTTGTGTAGTTGTGTAGTTGTGTAGTGTAGTAGTGTAGTAGTGTAGTTGTGTAGTAGTGTAGTAGTGTAGTAGTGTAGTAGTGTAGTTGTGTAGTAGTGTAGTTGTGTAGTAGTGTAGTTGTGTAGTAGTGTAGTTGTGTAGTAGTGTAGTAGTAGTAGTGTAGTAGTGTAGTAGTGTAGTAGTGTAGTTGTGTAGTTGTGTAGTAGTGTAGTAGTGTAGTTGTGTAGTAGTGTAGTAGTGTGTGTAGTAGTGTAGTAGTGTAGTAGTGTAGTAGTGTAGTAGTGTAGTAGTGTGTGTAGTAGTGTAGTAGTGTAGTAGTGTAGTTGTGTAGTAGTGTAGTAGTGTAGTAGTGTAGTAGTGTTGTAGTGTAGTAGTGTAGTAGTGTAGTAGTGTAGTAGTGTAGTAGTGTAGTAGTGTAGTAGTGTAGTAGTGTAGTAGTGTAGTAGTGTAGTAGTGTAGTAGTGTAGTAGTGTAGTAGTGTAGTAGTGTAGTAGTGTAGTAGTGTAGTAGTGTGTAGTGTAGTAGTGTAGTAGTGTAGTAGTGTAGTAGTGTAGTAGTGTAGTAGTGTAGTGTGTAGTAGTGTGTAGTGTAGTGTAGTAGTGTAGTAGTGTAGTGTGTGTAGTAGTGTGTAGTGTGTAGTGTGTAGTGTGTAGTGTAGTTGTGTAGTAGTGTAGTAGTGTAGTAGTGTAGTAGTGTAGTAGTGTAGTAGTGTAGTGGTGTAGTGTAGTAGTGTAGTAGTGTAGTAGTAGTGTAGTGTAGTGTGTAGTAGTGTAGTGTGGTGTAGTAGTGTAGTAGTGTAGTAGTGTAGTAGTGTAGTAGTGTAGTAGTGTAGTAGTAGTGTAGTGTGTAGTGTAGTAGTGTAGTGTAGTAGTGTAGTAGTGTAGTAGTGTAGTAGTGTAGTAGTGTCGTTGTGTAGTAGTGTCGTTGTGTAGTAGTGTCGTTGTGTAGTAGTGTAGTTGTGTAGTAGTGTAGTTGTGTCGTTGTGTAGTAGTGTAGTAGTGTAGTAGTGTAGTAGTGTTGTTGCGTAGTTGTACACAAGTAAAACATCAAAGTTCAGAGAGTTGATCATTTTCATCATCAACACGTATCATGGTGACGGTCTGAGATGAATCAATCTGAGGCGTCTGAGACGATCGATCAGCGTTAATGATTATCAGTCTGGTATCAGGTGATTATCAGTCTGAACGATGACAAACAGACATTTCTAACGTGATTATTACTGCATCACTTTTCCTTTCTATCTCTGTTTATACAGTTTATTTACTGTAGCGGTTAAATAAATAAGAGCTGAGCTGAACTAAACTGAACATCTCTAAACTTTCACCACCTTTGTGTCGCTCTGATTTGTGCACAACTGCTTATGCATTCATGTATGTGTGTGTGTGTGAGTTCTCACTCTATGAGGATTCATGCAGCTTTGTCTGAAGTGCTCGCTGGTTACCATGACGATATTTCTTTGTGGGGGTTTTGAACAATCATGTACCTGTGTTGCCTCCGTGTAGAAGTGATATTAATAAGATTTGTCCTTGTGCTCCAACGTACACGACTGTGTGAAGGACGAGGGTTAATGCATTGTGTTAATCGATCCTGGTTTTCTACAGATGCATTCACCGCACCGACAAACTAAATGTGTTTTCCACTGCACTTCTGATGCTCTTTTAAACTCAGTCCTTGCAGTTTTTGTATTTACATGAATAAAAATCAATCAATTCAATTCTGCATCGACTGACCCTCTGGTCCGATGGACGCACAGAAACTAAACAATAAAACTACACGAAAAGTCGTTGAATTCACCTTATTCTATATATGGTGAATTTACCTTATATCCATGTAACATTTATAAGATTTAACCGTTAGAAAAACATAATTTAAAATCAGAAATGTCAGAAACTAAACACTGACAGCGCCACCATGTGGTCATTTACACAGATTTAGCGTTGACTGTTTCCATTGCTGAGATTTTACATTTTGTCTTAATGAGGTTGAATTTAGTTAAATTCTTTGACATTAAAAACAGTTAAATACAAATACATTGTCTGCACTTCCTGTTTGTCACTAAACTCAGTTTGAACGATGTTTGTAAGAGTTTGCAAAGTGTTTTTATTATTTGTTGTTTTTATTAAAGTTTCTTCCAGGTTTCCTGAGGTTGATCTTCATCTCCTCGTCCTCCTCGTCCTGGCAGCTCCTGGTCAGGACATCGATCGCTCTCACTCTTGTGGTTTGAACACTGAACGTAGCTGAAGCTCCACTCCTTTTTCTTCTAATTCATTTGCAATGCTAATTCACAGGAGACAGCTGTCATCTTGGAGCGACCATGATCAATCCAAAGCCAGGGTGAGGAGGGTGAGGAGGGTGAGGGGGGTGAAGAGGAGGAGGAGGAGGAGGGGGAAGATAAATAAAACTGCAGGGTAAATAGGTTGGGCCTATTATCTTCTGGCCTTGTATGGGCGCTGGTCCTCGAAAGCATGAATTTCAATGAAAGTCCTTTTCACTGAGGGAGAAAGAAGAAAGAGAATAAAATATGGAAAGATGCCTACAGAGGAAAAATGAGAGCAGAAAATGAAAAGTGGAATGAGGGAGAGCAAACAAGTTTTGTTTGGAGCTGCGTTGAGCACTTTCAACTCTTTCTAAAGGAGAAGGAGCTTCATGAAAAGTGTCTCTTCATCTACGACGTCGACGTCTCTCGTGTCGACAGCACCGATCTGATTACTCAGGTTTGTTTTCTATTTCCTGGAAGTGTGTTAGACAAGTGTTATTTATAAAAATCCAATTCACAAACAACAACGTTCAGGAAATAATTAAAACGTCCTCGTTGAAATTCAAAGTCCAGAGAAACAAACGTCTTTCTTTTCTCAAGTTAAAACAAAATACATCAAGTTGTTTTTTTATTTTTGACACTTTATTTTTTTTTTACTTCAGATGCAAATGTTGTAATTCATTGATTTATTCATCAATAATTGTATTAATAAACAGTAGTAATATAAATAAATCCTCCAGGTTATTAAACTACAAACGCACAATGATGTTAAATTACATAAATGTTTATAAAAAGACGTAACTAAACATGTTATTGTCTAGTTTTTCTGTCACAAATAAAATCAGTGATTAATTAATGAATTGACAGGAGATAAAAGGAACAACGGTGACGACATCAGCGTTGACATGGTTACGCTGCGTTATCAATACATGTGATTGATAAACACACAAACACGAGTCGTTAAATATTTGTTCTAATTCTTTGTTGTAAAAAAAAAATGTTTCCTCGTCTGACGTAGATGAACAACAACGGATGATGAACATTAAATGTCAGATTAATGACAAGTAAATGAATATTATAGAACACGACGGCACAAGAAGACGTTTACTTTCACTTCACTGATTTCACTGTCTCTAATAATGTTTACCTAAGCTGGATGGAGGGAAATGAGGTGGAAAACTCAGTGTGTGTGTGTGTGTGTGTGTGTGTGTGTGTGTGTGTGTGTGTGGTGGTTGTTGGTGGAGCAGTGACACTGAATCAATTGATTCCTGTTGTTCTCTCAGTGACACTGTTTCATCACACAGACACACACACACACACACACACACACACACACACACACACACACACACACACACACACACACACACACACACACACACACACACACACACACACACACACACACACACACACACACACACACACACACACACACACACAGCCTGTTGATGTCAGAGGCAGCAGCAGTAATCCCTGGTCTCGGCTGCCCAGATCATTATAGACTGTGATCTGCAGTCTCTGAATGAGGGAATTAGCTGCGAACACAATCCCAGCGACCTCTGTGACACGGGGACAAAGCCTCAGCTGCCGGGGGTCCACATCCCTAAACCAGCCCATATGGCTCAGACAAAACTGTTACAATGGTCGTTACAATAGAAACACGGTGGGAGGGTCCGTCGGCCTGTTTATGTGTGTGACTGCCCCCCCACCCCTCCACACACACACACACACACACACACACTGAGACGTGACAGTTTGACTGTGTTTGTACACTAACATGTTGACCTCAGGTTGAAGATCACCTGCAGCGTCTCGTCTACAAACAGATAAAAACATTGATTTCCTGTTCTTTTCTTCTTTATTTTATCATTTTTTTCAGTTTCAGTGTGAACATACATAGAGGTAGTTCACCATCATGTCACCATCATGTCTCGTTTCCTTCTGGGAGGATGAAGAAGTGATCACACTGTGTGTGTGTGTGTGCTCCTCCTATAGTCTATTTCCTATATTTAAGTCTTTCCTTTGGCCTTTCCCTGTGAGCTGATGGGTTTCCTAAGAGCCCACCTCCTGGTGTGTTCATACTGAGCAGCTCTTTTGTGTTTTTGGAAATTGGAAGAGACCCCCTGCTTTTAGAATACACTCTAGAGCTCCTCCACTGTCTGACACACACACATACACACACACACACACACACACACACACACACACACACACACACACACACACACACACACACACACACACACACACACACACACACACACACACACACACACACACACACACACACACACACACACACACACACACGTACCTCTCAGCTGCTCCAGACATACATATACTTTTCACACTCACACATTAATAATTCTCAAACTTTTTTGTTTCTAAAAGCAACAATTGATCCATTTCAACCAAAGATCTTTTTCAAACTACAACTAAAGTGTTTTGATGAATTTTACTCGTGACGTGATCTGACTGATGTGATCCCAGTTAAAGAGACGGAGCATCACCAGATTTAATGCTGTGACTTAATAATGTTTGTCATCATGTTCATGTGTTGAGGTTGGTACAGATCTGACACGTAAAGTTACGAGAAGTTTCTAGACTGTTTCTTCTTCTTCTACATAAAAACTATCAACCTGTTCTCTACGTCTTAAAAACACAGTTAAACTAAATAGACTAAACATCATCCACCTGTTAAAGTCTACAACAAAATAAACTGAGCTCTGAACAGGAAGTGACATCACATAAAACATTCACCAAACACAAACATGTCTATTAATATATAAAGAAAGAAACTGTTTAATGAGTAAAAACCACAAGTTTAAGACTTTAAGTATTCATATTTTAATATTTTAAAAGAATTTTTTTTTTTTACCAGTTTATTTATTAATTATTAAACTAAATGTTATTTTTCTAGCTGGTGTGTTTTAAAGTAAATGATGATAATAATAATAATAATAATAAACTCTTTCAGTCGCTCTTTGTACCAAAGGTCAAAATGAGCCTCTTCTGTTGTTTTTAGATGTTTTAGTCTCTCATCAGTTCATGTTTCTACAGAAGCAGCAGCTCTGACTTTATAACTGAACGTCATTAAACTGTTGAACTGTTTCCTTCATGTTTCCTTCAGCGTCGACCCAACGATGACGAACATCATCATTAACAGTTTCTGACTCATTGAGTCTCAATCTAATTTCTCTTCTGATAATTGATGAAATTAGTGGGCAGAAAGTGGTGAAGACTCACCAATCTTCTGTTTCGTCTGAGTTACTTCTCTAATGGTCCTTGTTGAAGTGAAGTGAGCTGAGAGCTGCAACTCTTCACCACACGTTTGAAACACAAAGATTCACCGAGCTGCTGTTTAAGGTGAGAACATGAAGACGGAGCAGGTCACTTCCTACGAAGGTTTCTGCCGTCGAGGCCGTGGAGACGACGCCGTGTCAGGTTTATGACTGAGGTGCAGTTTCTTTTTTCTCTGAGGTCATATTCTCTCTTTCTCTTTTCTCTCCACTCTCTTCTCCACTCTTCACCCTCTCCAATTAGGGGAGCTCCAGCTGTGCACCAGTCAGGATCAGAGGCTCCCTCTATTAACCAAATCCATTTGTGTAGCGATTGAATCACTCCCCAATCTTCTCTTTCTACCCCCTTCACCCCCCAACACACAACCTCAAATACACAAACACACACACAGAAACACTCAACCAGCTGTGTGAACGTTTCTGACTAAAACTTCACTTTATGTCTAATTCACTTTTTCTTTTCTGAAACTGAGTTTTTCTCCAATTCACCAACAATTTATCACAGTTGATAATATTAGAGATAATTTAGAATAAAAACAGAAACTTTCCTAAAATTCCTCAAAATAAATTCATTCATGGGCTGATTTATTTGGAAACTTTCACGTTTTCCAGTAATTAAATTAACTCTTAGTTGATTGGAGTTAATTAATATTTGACTATTAATTCTATCATCTAACCTATGTCTGTCTAAGGATTTCTAGTTCTGAGTCAAATAAAATCAGTGTGTCATGTAGTTTTCAGGCTTTGTGATAAAGAGGTAAAGAAAATTTCTAAAGCAGATCAATAAATACATATATGAACATATGATTTGTTCATGGTCCTTGGGTTTTAGTGTATTCAGACACACTAACTCTTCAAACTGAACCTCTTTTCATTCCTATTAAAACCAGAAGGTGGCACAATTGTGTAGGGGCTGGTAACGGTCCAGACAATCACCGTCACCATTGATGGAAGATAAAAAAAGCTCTGGTTCCTTCGACAATCATACAAAACAGCATCTCCATCTTTGTTCAGCGTACACTAAGAGACCTCTTGATCCTTTGCCCTGTAGACAGTGTTAACAAGTTGCCAAAATGTCACGGCCTTTTCTTTTTCTTTTTTTTGCAAAAGAAAAAGGCTGAGGGCAAAAAACATATTGTAGAGCGCAAAGAGAGCCAGAGCTGAAGAGTATGTGTCCGCTCCACAGAGTCGTATAATTCAAATTCACCAAGGCCACGTCTTTTGTAACCTCCCTCCTTAATCAAAAGTACTTTCCTGGTTTCTTTCATTTTTATTTTTAATTTTCTCTCCACATTCAACCTGTCCGTCCTTGATGCTGCTGACTGACAGCGCCTGGTCCTGTGGTCTCATCGGCCCCAGTGAAAACAAAAAACACACAACAACCCTCAGACTTCAGGCCGACGCTGCTCTGAGACCTGGAGACGGTTCATCTCTGACTGCTCCGTCGTTAAAGACACAACAGAAACAAACCAAACAACTGTTGTCATAACATGAGATACATGATGAAACTGTAGAAAGGTACAGAAACATCCACCTGATCTCATAAACTCACATTATGTTATGAATCTTCATCCTCACTGAACTTTGTAGAAAGTTCAACCACAGATTTTAATAATAATTGATTAATTAAAACGACACATCACATGATTCAGTTTAACACCTGTTTATCAGTTCATCAGTTAATGTTACGTCTGATAATTCACCAGCTACTGGACCGAATCGCTTGTTCAAGTGTGTCTTTAACCTGAATAATAATGCTTCATTTATGAGAATGTCACTGAAAAATAAAGAGATAAAAATAAAAGGAGCCAAATGACACCTGCTGGAGGTTCCTCTGTGCTACACTTCACTTGCTTCAGTAACAATCTGACTGACGACCATGAGCAACATGTAGAAACAAGACAGAAATGGTTTAATGTTTCTGAATTAAAAAGGTTCGTTGTTCTGTTGAGGATGAAGAGTCTTGTTTCATTTCACCTGGTGTCAGATGAAGCTGTGATCATTAAACACGTTGCATTAATTATCTTTACATGAACATGTGTTTTATTGTAATTTATTAGATTTCAAATTAAAACAAAAAAACAGCCGACAGTCCGAACGTTTTAACCCTCCTGAATCAGACAGCGTCGCCTGTTTTTATCCATCAGATAAAAACACAGTAGAAATAAACATATGGATGTTGAGGTACTGAATGTATTCATAGGGGAACACACTTCCTCATCCTCCTGCCACTGATGCATTTTCCTGCCCGGTTGTCGGCCCACTTCGCCCTCTTAAGTTCAAGCCTGAGAGATGCCTCCGCTGCTCTTGATGACATGAGTTTAAGAAAAATAGCTGTGGCTAAAAGGCTTGGCAAGGTGTTCTGCATGGGCATCTGAGTGTGTTTGTTTGAGGGGGTGCACTTGACCTCCTCCCTCTCGAGGAGCGATGGAGGAGACAGTGGAGAGCTTCTCAAGGATGTCAGTCAAAATTTCTCCTCTCGTGGCTCCTGCTGCTGCTGCTGCAGCTCGGCTCTCGGCTCCACGGCTCCTCCTTTAAAACACTGAGGAAATCCACATGTTGAGGATTTGATTTTACACCTTTGTGTCGACGCCGCGCAGCACCACGGGCTTTTCTGTGCTTAAACGTAATAACAACAGTAATTACAGAGTCATGAGGCTGCTGCTGCTGAGACTAAACAGATGAAGGACAAACTGACGACTTCACTTCACTTGTTTCTCATCAGTTTATCGATAACACATCTATTAAACTACATGTTGTACAAATAAACTGTTCAGTTGTTACAGATTTGAGAATAATATTAAGATCGTAACCATAAATGGAAAATTAAGCTGCAACAAACACTATAAAAGGGTTTGAATGGGTTATTATTATTGTTATTATGGGATGCAACTATGGTCACAAAGACACTATTGTTGTCAGCACAGAGCGGTGCCAAATCCTTGACCTTTGACCTTCTCTATGCACTCATTCACAGATGGGTCCAGGTTTTTAAAAGACGTCGCAGCGGCAGCAGCAGATGAATGCAGTTATTCTAATCGTTCATATCTCAGTATCATTTCATCTGAATGAAGCGTGAAACTGTATTTTTACTAAAAACTTTAATCCAAGGTGACATTTCATCCAAATGCCAAACGTTTCTCTGGTGAAGCCGAGTCTCTTGTGGCGCTGCACAACTTTGGATTGCGTCTCTAACTTGTCTTTGTTTTCACTGCGTCTCATCACTCTTCAAGATGATAGTGCTGATTGTGATTTGTATTTTCAAAGCTGGGGCGGGAAAGTGTGTGTGCGCTCGGGGGAGGGGGGTGTAGGTGTTTGCAGCAGAAAAAGACAATACAATTAAATGATTAATGCACAGCGGGGCCACTGACAATTAAAACTATTATAGAAATTAAAATGGCATTATGTCACAGTGGAAAGCTGATGATACCCGTGTCGTCTTTTTAAAAGCAATTTTCATAATTCCAATAATTGAAATTACGGCATATTCATTCATTTACCGGGTGAGGAGGGCTAAGAGCGGCTACTAATGAAATGCAATCATTAGCATCCAAACAAAGTAATTGGGTAGTCTTTTATCCTTGGAGATAGGTGATAAGGCACAATCACCCCCGTCACCCCCCTCCATCAAAATGCAAAAGCAAGTAATTAAAGCACAGACAAAAATGAGACCAGCGGCGCTGCTGTGCTGTACACCTCTGAAAACAGCACTGATTGCCTTGATTAGAGACCTTACTGTACCCTCTGATTTTGTTTATGGATACTCTGACATTCTTGAGGAATAGATGGGGTTGAGGAAAGATGTGTGAATCTGTTGTGAAGGTGAAAAAAAGATGGAGATTCTCTGATATTTCTGTAAATGTGTCGCTGCCTCAGGGAACCGAGCATGAAATCTCAACTAAAACCCATGTTCAGCTCCGGTAGATATTAGCTCTTTGCACAAATAAACACGCACGCGCGTGTGTGTGTGTGTGTGTGTGTGTGTGTGTAACAATTACCAACCTGTGGTAGGAAAAGGGGAGGACGGGTGGAGGTGGAGAGGTGAGATGGAGAAGAGAGAGGTTGAAGTGAGAGGAAGATGGGCACATGAAGAGTCTTGAGAAAAAGAGCTTCTTCTCACTCATCTCTGTAGTGGGGACACCATTCTCTCTCTTTTCTTGGCGTCGTCCTCTGTGGAGTTGAGGGGCGAATCTTCCCAGTATGTCACAGCCCCCCACCTCCTCCCCGCTCCTCAAGACCGCCATCTTTAGAGAGCGTCATTAGGCCCTCCTGGAGGGGGAGTCAACAATATAATGCGAAAGGGGCCACCTTCTAAAAAAAGAGCCCAGAGGAACCTTTTCTCCTCATGTCGTCCCCTCATTAACGCCCTCGTCTGCTCTGCAAACTTCAGTCTCACCTCTTCCTCTGCTCCTACATTCATCTCCAGCCTCAGACGCCGTGCGTGTCCCTCTACCCCCCCGAGGGCCGGGGGCCACGCAGGGAGCTCATTTCTTGCTGGTGGGGCAAAGAGTTGACACAACCACCTCCTCCCACCTCTTGGCCTCATACCTCCAACTCCTCTGAGATGGACTGATGAGACAGTAACAAAAGGACCGGAGCGGAAGAAGCTCCTCTTCTTATAGCCTTAGCCCTGAAGCCCACCGTTCCATTTTGCAGCTTGTGAAAGCAGAGCTTTTCATCTCAAAAGATCAACAAATTTCTCTCCTGCAGGCACCTACACCATTTCTCTCTCCCATTTTGTCCCTCTGCCCTCTTTCTATACACCTCTCTCTTTCTTACTCCTTGGCAAATGGGAAAACTGTCCTTGGTTGGATTCTGTTTTTCAAAGGAATCAATTCTCCTTTGTACACACTTGATCTGACCCTGTGACAGGCATTAAGTGTGTCTTCTGCCTGATACAGAGGGCTCGTGTTCTGTGTGCTGATGGACACGGGCCATTATCACACACACACACACACACACACACACACACAAAAGGACACTTGCTCACATGGTCGTGCATACGGACGTGAACATGCATCTCATGGCCGAGCTGCAGATTTGTTTACATTTGACCACGTCACAGTAGATATGCAGGTAAACACGTCGCAGGTGTGGACAGAATAATAGTGAGAACTGGTTGTGATCGAGGTTCAGGTTCGTGCTGCTGAGAACAAACTAATGACTTCGACAAGAGGTTGAAAAGGTCACAGGAGAGAAACGCTCCAAACTGAAGATAGATACCTGAAGAAGGAGACACACACACACACACACACACACACACACACACACACACACACACACACACACACACACACTGAGGCAGAAACATGTTCAACACTCACATCTTCTGGCCCTGAAGTTACTTTCAGACAAAAAAAATCTCACACCTGAAGTTTAACGTTACGACCTTGTGACCTGAGACTGTGGCGACATAAATCACCTGTAAGTTTCTGTTAAATGGAGCAAATCTTAGTTGAACAGACGACGTGATGATTTTAACATTTGATCATTTTTACATAAAAAAACAAAACTGAAATTGAAAACGTTTTTCTGTTGAAATTCAAAGACAGTGCTGTAATCAGAAAATAAAAACCATAAAGATAAAAGAATAAGTGCAACATGAAAAACATGGGTCAAAAATCACAGTGCTGTTCTGCACAAATAGAAAAACACCCTTCATCACACTTCATGTGCGACTGCACCAGTTTGTGGGTTTTGTCGTTGGACTCAAGAGGCTGACGAAGCTTCAATTTACAGTCATTTGTTTTGTGTGTAAATATTGAAACAACATAAAACGTGGTGAAGAGAGCAGCTCTGAAGTTTACGACCCGTTTGTCAGTTCATCAGTATTTTATTTTATTTTAGTTTTTGTGTCAAGTTTCAGAAGTTCACGCTTTTAATATTAAAACTAGAAAACAGAAACATTGTTACAGTTTTACTGTCAAGCGTTGAATCTAAATTAAACATTTAGTCTGTTTTATCTCTGTCTTTGGTCTCCACCGTCTGGTGACGGAGAGACAAGTCCATCTGTTGTTGTTGGTGTTTTTATTTTAAACTTCACGTTTCAAGACAAGTCAAAGATCGTGTGATCAAGTCTTGAGTCATATTTAAGGTTTTTATTATCATGTAACGTAAAGATTAGTTCAGAGTTTTTTAATCCTCCAACAGGGAAATTCAATAAAATAAAAATAAAAATAAAAATGTTGTTATTGAAACTTGTGTACGAGTAAAATGGATCATTCTTTAGTTTAGTTCAGATTATAATCAGTGTAAATACACAAACATTTAGTGGTAAAACGAAGTTTCAACGTGAGGACGAAGGATTTATTTCTGATTCTGACTGTTTCTGATCTTTTATCTGTCGACCAGAGACCAGATGTCCAACAACCAAACTGAATAAAACGTCTCATTACATCAGTCAACATGCTTTTCTTCTTCGTGTGTTGAATTCCTGTAGTTGCAGTTAGTTTTCATAAATCAAAGGCGTCGTCTGTGAAAATACAAATCAAAATCAAACTGTCACAAGTTTTAATTCTGAGGATTAACTCACAGAGATCGGAGACTAAAGCTCTTGTCTGCTCTGATTTCAGTCACAGATCTCCATCACTGGTTCTCTGCTCTACCTGTATTTCTCAATGCTCTTTAATTGTCCGTGATTTCTCCCTTGTTGGCGAGTCTCACAGCTGATACAAAAACCCAGCGAGCCGTGAAAAGGCAAAAAATGAGAAAAGAGGCAGAGAAAAAGAGAAAGGGAAGATGGAAGAATGCGTCTGATTAGCGCAAGTTTGCTGTTCATGTTCAGACAGTCTGAGAGCCGTGGAGCCATTGTATTCCTCGTTCATGTGTGAATGTTTCAGCGAACAGAGGGAAAAAAAAAAAAAAAATAAGACAGACATGGGAAACATGCACACTGACATTTCTTAATCAAATATGGCAATCAGCAGGCCAAGCAACAGCATACCATTTGCAATCCATTTTAATTCATAATCAAAAGCTGAGCAAATGAGGGAGAAATTGAGAAAGACTGGGGGGTGAGGGAGGGGTGAGGGAGAAGGAGAGGGAGAGAGAAATGCAGGTCATTACATCTCTTTTTACTGGCCCGATGAGAGCAATGTAGAATTAATCAGAGGCCATTAGGCTGTATTTACTTACCACTGCAGGAGCTCGGATCTCTCTCCATCTTTCTCTGGATACAAACGCTGATATGATCCTACTCTGCCCTGATCCTGTAACAGAGGATGGAACAGAGATGATAAGAATAAGGGTATAACGAGAATCATCCTGCATATAAGTGCACGTGTGTGTGTGTGTGTGAACGTACATGTGTAGTTCTGGATATTATGTTGCATCAGGTGGGTGTTGTTTGCACCGCGAGGCCAGAGTGCTGCAGAGAGGAGAGGAGCTGGAGAGATGCTCTTAAATCAGAGTGTGTAATCCCCTGTGGGGTCAGACTACGGCCTCTGATGTTGACTCACAACTCAGGCTATCACACATCTCCACCCCCCCACCCAAACCCCTAAGACCCCCACCCCCACCACCACCTCCCTCTCTCCTAATGCACCGCTGCCATTACTCAGCCTCGTCCTGCCACTGACAAAATGTCTGTAATAATGGACCTGGGTCTGCAGAAGCATCCTGGCACTAAGTTGGTGCTACTTTAAGAAAATAGAGATAAAAACAGATCTAACAGCCCGTCCTTTAAAAGTTGCAACAGATGGATTTTTAATGGTTAACAAGTATGTTATTAATACCGTGTAGATCAGAGATGGAGGAACTGATCAGAACTGAAGAAAAATATTGACAAGATGAAGTCGTGAAGTCAGAAATATGTCTAATAGAGTCAAACGATGTAGAGCGACTGATTACAGATGAATCTGTACGATGACGTCACATTCATCCATGTGTAAACATCACTTTGACTTTAAAAGTGATGTTTCGTTAATCATTAATATCAATAATATCCAACATCAACCTTCAGTTCTTTATTTCTACGAGCTGCTTCTAGTTGAAGTGAACTCGTCACTTCAACCTGATCTGATCATGATGTTTATCTTCATCGTGACTCAGACCACATTCAAACAAAGACACCAAACTACATCAGCAGCACAAAGAAAGGCTCCTTTAATGTTACAGCGACTAATGACAAAGTTACATCTTTATATAAACTGATGAGCTACGACGTTAAAACCTCAGAAAGACTTTGATCATCTCGTTATAATGTAACGTTGTGTTGGGGAACTCTGGACATTAACCTGGAAGATACGGTGAAGTATACAACTACCACTATAGTTATTCACTTTACACCAACACTATAGACCAACACTATAGACCAACACTATAGACCAACACTACACTATAGACCAACACTATAGACCAACACTATAGACCAACACTATAGACCAACAACACTATAGACCAACACTATAGACCAACACTATAGACCAACACTATAGACCAACACTACACTATAGACCAACACTATAGACCAACACTATAGACTAACACTACACTATAGACCAACACTATAGACCAACACTACACTATAGACCAACACTATAGACCAACACTATAGACCAACACTATAGACCAACACTACACTATAGACCAACACTATAGACCAACACTACAGACCAACACTATAGACCAACACTACACTATAGACCAACACTATAGACCAACACTATAGACCAACACTATAGACCAACACTATAGACTAACACTATAGACCAACACTATGGACCAACACTATAGACCAACACTATAGACCAACACTATAGACCAACACTATAGACCAACACTACACTATAGACCAACACTATAGACCAACACTATAGACCAACACTATAGACCAACACTACACTATAGACCAACACTATAGACCAACACTACAGACCAACACTATAGACCAACACTATGGACCAACACTATGGACCAACACTATAGACCAACACTATAGACCAACACTATAGACCAACACTACACTATAGACCAACACTATAGACCAACACTATAGACCAACACTATAGACCAACACTATAGACCAACACTATGGACCAACACTATGGACCAACACTATAGACCAACACTATAGACCAACACTATAGACCAACACTATAGACCAACACTATGGACCAACACTATAGACCAACACTATGGACCAACACTATAGACCAACACTATAGACCAACACTATAGACCAACACTATAGACCAACACTATAGACCAACACTATAGACCAACACTATAGACCAACACTATAGACCAACACTATAGACCAACACTATAGACCAACACTATAGACCAACACTATGGACCAACACTATGGACCAACACTATAGACCAACACTATAGACCAACACTATAGACCAACACTATGGACCAACACTATAGACCAACACTATAGACCAACACTATAGACCAACACTACACTACAGAACTACTAGAAGTGACACCAGTGTCACCCAGTACATAACACATGATTCTAATGATGAAGATCATTGGTACACATGTTTGAACACAACAACATCCTCTAAACTTTAAACACATCACTAACTCTGCTATTCAACATTTACCTTATGAATCTATAAATACACTATAACAGGTGAGTCAAGCTGTAAAGCATCATATTCATATTTATAATCGGAATCTATAAAGAAACTAGAAATGTAGAAAAGTAAAAAAGTTCTTAACCTCAAAGTTACATAAAACTCAGCTGGTAAATACCGTCCTCCAGTATTTCTAGAAACATTTACAGTTCATGTCCTTTACAACTTGATGTGCGTTGATAACGTGAGACATGACGGAGGCAGCGTCTTACTTCATTCCTCCTTCTGACTAAATAACGAGTGTATTCTCCAGGAACAAAGACACGTGACGTGACAGCATCACACCTTCACAGGTTATTCCAGGTGACGACTACGATGTCTCTGATCTTAAATCAGAAGCTTTAGTATCATCAACGTGAAGGCGACAGCCATGACAGGAAGGACTGATCATCTTTGTACTTTCTAGATTATTGTAAAGAAATAATGATAAAACTATATCTTCATGCTTTATTATTGAGCATTAAAGATTAAAGATTAACTTTGACTGAATTTCTTCTTCCAACATTCATGAAGTTATTAACAACAACCCATCAGAGATTTATCATTATTAATCTCTAGAGAGCAACTTATTGATAATTATTGACGTTTTATCAACTGATCAACGTGTTAATTATCGGTCTGATTCATTTCTAATGATCCATCCACACTGAGCTCTTCTATAACAATAAGAAATGTCACAGGATTCAGTTAGAAATCATCGTATGTTGTTAATAAAAGCTGCTACTTATAAAGTTATCAGTGATAATAAATAAATATTACTGAAGATTCAACTAAGTGAACAAGGAAAGTTTCCCTAGAAGAAGGTAAACACCAGTGAAGGAGATTTCACTGCCTATTAATGTGTCATTCATGGTGTTTAAATGGTTAATACGTTACTCATTAACCATTAATAAAGCCATTACTTACAACTGATAAGCTCTTTATAAAGTGTCTTACTAGAAAGTGGCGTTTCTCTAAAACACGACGTGTTCAGGGCCTCTGCTCGTTCCAACACGTGACTCCGGGGTCAGAGACGACCGACGTTAGTTCAACGCAGCGACTTCAAAGCTGCCTGACACCGGCCGACCACACCATTACAGCACAAACCTCTTTAAACAACTGATAGTGAGACAAAGGAGGTTGTGGCATACTTTCTGTGGGCGATATGAGCAAACAGTTAATGATGTTTACTTAAGATTGCCGGGGCTCACCACCAAAGGAGTCTGTCTTAGAAAGAGAAGGAGAGAGAAGAGAAAGAAGAGAAAGAACAAAAGGCAGGCAATTCAACACTAGTCATTTAGTCCACATTGTTGTTTGTGTGTTTGTTGGGTGTGTCGGAGGAGTGGAGGAATGCTGTGTTTAGAAGTGAATAATGAATGACACATCCAGGCACAACAAAAGGCATGTGAGGTAAAAAAAAAAAAACATTTCATGAATAAAAGATAATTTAAGTAGAAAAGATAAGTCTCAAACAGAATCTGTCATCAGCAGATTCAATAAGTTAATCTGACGGCGACAAACGTGGATCACGTCGAGTGGATCATGTTGATTTTCATGTATCATGTGAACAAATATAAAAAGAAAAGAAGGAGATGATGAGGTTTGATAAAAACAACTTTAACTTTCTTGTTTCAACAGCGTTTGTCCCAGAATGATGTTTCCTAAAAAACTGTATAAATGTATCTACCTGTAGTTGTGGGCGAGGTATCCAGGATATTTAATCATATATCAGTCTATGACTACTCCACATATTTTAATAGAAAATGATCTCGTTTGTTGTTTAAACCAGGGGAATGTTACAAAGTAACAAGTCAGATATTTCCCTCTAAAGTTTGGAAGCAGAAATGTAACGTTGAACCAACGAACCTCAGTATGAATGAATCACAAACATAAAAGCATCAAATAGAAAACTAGTGGTAAAGTTGGTATTTTTATGTCCAGTGAACATAAAGCAACGTTAACGTCAGTTTGACTGAACTAATTTAATATTCACTTTGTTTTAGCTTCGTTTTGGTCTCCTCCCACTGCTGAAGGAAACATCTGGAAAACTTCAGTGAACCTCTAACTGATGCTAACCAGGTCATCAAACCAGAACAAGAACAAGCTAAACATAGATAAAATGTAAACAGAAGCAGCTTCATTTCGATTGTTTGATGTTTCTGCAACAGACCAAGTCTCCGTTTGTGGCTCATCTTGAATAATTTGTACAAAGTTACAGGAAGGAGATTTGACTGTTTCAACACAACAAATTCTTGATGAATTAAAACCATTAACCCACATTTATATTCTCAGTAAAGATACACTTCACTTGCATGTAGCTTAGGCAGGGTCTGTATGTCTAACAGGTGTGTCTGTGTGAGTGAACTACAGCTCAACACACCTTAGAAACTAAAGTTTACCCTGAAACTCTCCTCCTTCCCCGACCCAACAAACACGGAGCCAGACATCCGTCTCTGCCGCTCAGATAGGACTGCAGCCGTACTGTAAACAGCACCCCAACAACTGCAGCTGATTCCTCCTGCAACATGTAATTTTCTCATTTAGCTCACAAGCGTTCGGCCCGACACCAATTAGCACGAGGCCCTGACCTCAGACGTCTGTGCCGAGGAGACATGGTGGCGAACGCTGCACCACGTGGCGCACCTCAATCAGCCGCTTGCACCCTCTTTCCTAGTTTGCAGCCATCAAATCATCACCATATACATAATTCATACACCTCAGATTTGGAGGTTTATTATAACCCCTCTCTAACTCTGAGAGTATGATTATATATCAGCGTCAACTTTATAAAAATAGGAGGATGGGCTGTCGTCCCTGTTCCATCTACATATCATCTTTCAAGAACCCTTGTTTTACTTGGTCTCGGTGATCGTCGTTACACCTGATGCTTTTAGGACAAAATGAGTCTTTATGTAATTTATTTACATCACTGATCAGATCTTAAATCTTAAATCCATCGAATAGTTTGTGTCTCTTTACTCGTGTGCTGGTTAAAAGTGCACAAAACACATTTTTATCATTATTATTATTAATATCATATTTCCTGTCCATGTTATGCAATACCAGATCTGACCATGGGGGGGTGGGGTCATACCAAAGTGGCTGGTGCTGTCACTCATGGCCTCTCACTATGAGAAACCATGAATGTCAATGAGGAGGGTGTAATCTCAGCGTGATGGTGAGATACGATGAAACCGCCTCAGCGTCGTGTTACTCGGGTAAGAGAAAGAGACCAGTGAATTAAGACACAAAAATTAACGTTTTTAAAAATGACTTGATGTTTTTCTTGAGATGAATCTTCATCCAGAGCATCATCATACAGATGCTCCTGTTAGTGACGTGACGTCAGTGACACATTAGCATGTGTCGTAACCCACGACCCGTTGAACTTTGGTTGTTTGCTCATTAACCTGCAGACTTCATCTACATCCAGTGGACTCACATTATGTCCGATCAGCTTCCTGATGCATTTATTTTGGTCTAATTTGATGATGTTTGCACTCGTGTCTACAGACTTGTGATGTACGCATGTTTACGTGTGGATCTGTAGGTTTTGTGCATGCAAGTGCACGTCTGTATGAGAGTCCACTCACTCACTCACACGTGTGTGTACGTGCACATGTGTAAGTGTGCAGCATGCACATGTCTCTCCTCCTTGACGTCGTCTGTGCACCCCACCAGGCAGCTCTTGGCCCCCTCCTTTCATTGCTAAGAAACCATCCATTCTGTGTGAGTAATCAGAGCTGTGCCTCCAGGAGCCCAGCCAAGCCTCTCATCCTTGGGCTGCTCAAGAGCTGCTTTAATTAACCATCATACCACAGATGGGATCGATTTTTCCCCCCACCCCACCCTCTCTCTCTCTCTGTCTCTTTCCCTTCTATCTCTGCTGTTTCTTTCCTGCACCCTTCTCTCCCATACACAAGCCCCATAATTGCACTGGAACAGTGCCAGCCGCCAGTCGGGCCCCAGACTACAGGCCTCTCCTCTCCCTCTGTTCTCCTCCTCAGCCCCTGGCCTCACCTGCTCAATACCTTATTAGTGTCAGGATCTGTAGAGAGCCATTGCGGATTAACTAAAGAGATGTGAGATTGATTTCTGCCCCTGCAGATAAAATTGAAGTTTTCTTCTTGTGTGTGCGCACGAGTCTACGTATGTGTGTGAGGCTGAGGAAGGAAAGTAAGAATGATGTTCCAGGAAAAGACAAAAGTCTGAAGTGTGATTTTTTATCCTGAGCTTCACTGTATGCATGTGCACATGCATGGTGTTGGTGTTTGTGTTGGTGCATTACTATTCTCTAGTATGTATGAGGGTTTTTGAAATGAGGGTTTGCTAATTTGCTATTGGAAGACCCACTTGAGCCTCTGCCTCTCTCACAACAAATTAATCCCCCCTCTTGCTTTACCTTCATTGGTTTTCATGTGGCGCTATGAAGGCACTAGACAGACCCATATCCCTGCGTTACACTGTATTCTAGAGAGAGAGAGAGCGAGCTCCTCCGTCCATATTCATTCACAAACGCCCACCTCTCCACCTCCAACGGCAAACTGAGAGTCCTGATCCTCGGATTCTAATCTGCCGCAGTAATAGTCACCAGAAATTACCTGTTCTGGGAAATATGTTCCAGAAAATAGCGTTGTATTGATTATTCATGCCGTGGAGACGGCTACATGTGTGTCAACGAGGTCTCAGACGCAGCCAGTTGGGTGAGAGATTAACATCTATTTCAGAGATAGGTGAATTTGCCGTGGAGGAGGTGGTGGTGGAGGTGGTGGGCGGATTGTGTGTGTTTGGGGAGTAGCGGGAGGTTGGGGTGGAGGGTTGTCTCCTCAGGATTGTGCTGTAATCACAGGCCTCCGTCTGCATGGCACATCTCAAGAGTGGTGTCAGCTGGGCTCTCTTGTGTTTGCTGATAGCGGGGGGTCAGGTCTCTCTCACAAAGAGGTGCGTTTGATCCCCAGGTATGGGACACGGAGGGAGCGAGCGACACTACTGAATACTAACAGGGCGAGCTACACGGCTGCTTATCTCTCATCTGGTGTGTGTGTTTGACATCTTAATGGTCTTTGTGTTTTGTAGACAAACAGTTACCTTAGTGACTTTAAAGCTTGAAAAAATGTCTGGTTGCATTCATTTGAAAAAAAAAAAACAAAAAACAGGAGGAAGTGAAACTGAAGCTATTTTAACATCAACACTTTAAACATTAATTGTGACTCCACTGAGCAGGCAGAGACTGGTGCAACCGGCCTTGAGAAAAAGAAACTTTTCAAACAAATCCGCCCTGATCTCGTCGTTGTGTGATGGCAGGTGCATTGCCATTGTGTGTTACAGCTGCTGATTTGTAGTGTGTGTGTGTTTTTTTTGTATAGCAGCCGTTGTGGATGGCGGTTGTGTAGCGGTTCATGGGTCCCAGGGCCCAGCTGCCAGAGTGAGGCAGAAGAGTCAGACATCATTGTGGTGTGATTTCCTCCTCTCCTTGCAGATGGAGTGTTTTTGTCAGAGCGCGGGCCACTGTGATTGCCTCTTCGCCACCGGTGTCAGCCCAGGATAATACTGCAGCCGTCCCCCCAGGAACAAAACAGGATCAGCGCAATCCATTTTCTTTTTCTCTGCCAAAATGGAATAATTTCAAAGAGACAATCCCTGGTAGTCTCCAAAGCCCAGGAAAAATCAAAAGACAACCATTATGGCAAAAAATCGTGAAAGAGGTGTTCCACCTTTCCCCCCTGGCTCCGCCAAATGCTACGCCCAGCTCCAAACTAACAAGCACAGCGGCGGATAGACAATGAAAGTGGATTGAAGAGCAAAGCTAGCAATCTGACAAAACAGCACACATGAAAGATGCATGTACACAGACTGCAGATGAAGCAGCCCCCAACATGGCCCCTTCACATTAGGAGCAACACTCAGATCTTTACATTCAAAATATGGTGGTTTTATCTATGAGTCCATACATCTGCAGCAATCCGAGCTCTATGGCAACCTGCCCTTTACAATCCTAATGACACTTCAGCAAAGTGTGGTGCTGAGAGAGGGCGGGAGCTGGGAGGCTTTCCCTCAGAAAGCTGAGAGCATCTTATTGGGAAAAAGGGGCTAAGAGTGTTGTTGTGATGCCTGACTCCATATTCTTGGGTCATAGATATTCAAGAACTTCGCCTCCCTTCCTGTCGGCCGCGACGTGACGTGTCCTATAGCGAGCCACCTGCCAATGAATATCAGCCACGTGACGGGGCCTCGGCTTGATGGTTTGATGTATAATAGAGACTTCTAAAGATGCTCTCTCCTGCACATTAAGGTGTAAGATACACGATCAAAAGCATCTTAGCTGCATTCACCTTCTCAAGAATTTGGTTTGAGACATCACATGACGTTGGGGACTCGGCTATGCACAGGTGCTTGAAGGACAATATCAGAGTAGTAGTCTATTATTGTACAGTGTGAATGAATGAAGAGTGATTGAGTGCAGTACTCCACGCCACCTATATAAAGCAGAAGTATTGCAATGTGAGGGTCAGAGAAAGAGGGAGAGAGAGAGGGTGAGAGAGCTCTAGAGGCCTAAATGAGGTGAAGGGAAGTGGAAGTGTCCGGTAGGGGGTCTGCTGCTGTGGGAAAAGAGAGGGAGAGGTGGAGGAAGGGGGGGGAGGGCACGCTCTGTGCAGCGCCTGGGCCAATGCAATGAGGGTTTGGGGCTAAGTGTCTCATCAGCATCCAGCTCAGGTGCTGCCAGGGCCCACGCACTAACTATGCCCTGACTTGATTGTAATTGCCTGAATTCAACTCCCGCTGCTCCCTCCTGGCAATATCACAGGCACATTTAACTCCAGAGAGCCTGGGGACTGTGCAGCAGGGCCACAGAGAGCAGCTGACTGCCTCTTACTGGAGCCTGTGGGCTGCAGGGGCATCCTCTCTTGTGCTGTCTGCTTTGTGGGGGGAGGGTCACAGGTGCGTACCCCCACCTCTTCCCTCGTGCTCTGGATGTTTGTGAACATGAAACAAGTGCGACAGCATCGGATGTACCCCGGCAGTGATGGCATGAGCCCGACAGAGGTATTTTGCAGTTTTAATGTCGACTTATGGGAAATGAAAATTTGCCCCCCAAGCTGTTCTTGGAAGCCACTTGTGTCAAAAAGCTCTACAAAATGTAAATTCTCTGCTTTTTCAACCTAATCCACAGGAAAATACTATTTATGAAAAAAAAAGAAAAATGGAGGTTGTTTTTAAATTTCAGCGGTGAGATATGAAATCTATAAATGATTTAACATAAACTATAAAGTCTCACGCCAGCGGACCAAACAAAAACACATAGAGCAGCCACTCCTGACTCCTGTCAACCTGTTCATCATGTCCAATTCACAGCCGGAGCGTGCACTTGATTGCCTTATTGCCACCTACAGTACTTTTTATTTTACACAGTGGTGAAAATCATTATCATGCTGTAGTTATGCTAATGTTTTGGCTTCTGAAAATTGCTCAAATCTGTGTTCAGAAGAAGAACAAAAACCCTCCAGATGCCAGAAATAATTGAATAAAAACACGAGACCACCATCATCAACTTTACAGTAAGTACATTGGGACCTTTTCCAAACAGTGCATATGAATTCGGCCCCAAATCTGCAGTTATAGGATGTTCGAGCTGCTACTTTTCAGTCCCTTTGTTTGTGACATTTGTGACTGACAAGGACGTGAATGAAGTGCTTCCCTCTTAGCAGCAACAAAAGCCCTGATTCAAAAACAAGATACAAAAATTACGAGCAGAAATAGATTTTTCCAGAGGTAACACGTAATCTGTTTCCCAATCGGCCAGCTTTGGAAACTGCAGCAGGGTTAACTTTAAAAAGTTAGCCTGTGGCGCTCCTCATCCTGTGATAATAGGCCTGTCTGTAATGAAGAACAGGCTTGTTGCCAACAGGTGGTCTCTTTAAAAGACCAGAGCCACAGCACTCAGGATGGAGGGAAAAAAACTGCCATGGCAAAATGTGTCAGAATCTAATGTTCTGCAGAGTGAAAAGCCTGTTTTCTGTCTTTTGTTCCCTGCTAGAGATTCAGCCTTGTTCCTCATTGTTCAGGGCACAAACGAGCAACAGTCTTTTTTGACACGGAGCCACAGATGAATAAAGACTGGAGCTGACTAGTCACAGGAAAGAGCTTTCTTTTTGGAGAGCTTGGAGCCCATTAAGAGTTTGAGATATGAATGGATATGAATCCTCTCCTCCGACCCCACCAAAAAATACAACCGGACCCACAGAAGACAAGGAACACCTCTGTGTCTTTTTACCGAGGTTCCCAAGGACATTACGAGGAATCGGGCAGAGGGGGGACTGATTGACAGGCGGGAATTACATAGAGTCAATGAGGAAGTGGCTCTTTGTTCATTTGAAAGGCTACACTATGCCCACCCAACCTTAGAGCACTAACCGCTGACACTAATGTTGACATTTTGACTTTATATTCTTGATATAAGCTGCAGGAAAGAAGCCAGGTAATTACTGTGAATACCAAGCTGCATTATTGTGATATAAACTTTACATTGTAGTTGAATTCACCGTAGGAAGCTTGCACACATAACGTGCTCATGTAATAAAGCAGACAGGGGATAAAGATAATGAGATATTTAGTGAGCCACTTCATGCAGACGCTAGTCAGCGCGCTGGGCTCAATGGGCAGATGATGGGTGGATCCCGGGCGAACGCGGCCCCCGAAAAATACGACCTTTTGTCCAACTCCATAATCCATTTGTTACACTCAGACCAATTTGTCCTCATTAACCCTCATAAGGGGACTGTGTCTGAGACAAAAGCTCCCGGGGAACAATGAGAACACCCCAACTCACCCCTGCCTCCCCCACCCACGTCCACCATTGCCACAGCTCAA
Source organism: Polydactylus sextarius (assembly GCA_016801845.1). NCBI lineage: Eukaryota > Metazoa > Chordata > Actinopteri > Polynemidae > Polydactylus > Polydactylus sextarius. Next base: position 15,682,358 of record CM028919.1, read on the forward strand.
GTGCTCCCCTTCCCAGCACATTGTGGCCCCTCGTTGCTCCAGAAGGTTCCAGTCTGTGAGCAAGAGACGGACAGAGTCGGCCCAAACAAGCGGGATACACCTGAAAGAAGGAACGCTCATTTCCTGCATTAAGAATAAAATATCTTCCAAAAAAAACACACAATGCAACGTCTTCTTTTGTCCCGGTCTCTCCATCAATCAACTCTGAAATAAAATCTTGACGTGAACGACAAAGAGCAACTGCAAAGAAAAGGAAGGGGAGTTACAGTAGTTTTCACCGACGTGAGAAAGTTTCTGTTTCTTACCTGTTGAAAAAAAAAAAACATTCAGTTGAAGTAGCTTCAGTCTCCATCCACTGGCTCGGTCAACGCTCCTGCTTCTGTTTTATTTCCAGTTAATCACTATTTTTATTTTTTTGATCTTTTTTTAAAAAAAAAAACAGTTCTCTCTCCGTCTCAATTTTTTTTAAAAATTACCTCAGAGAGACAAGTGCATTTACACGAGTACAAAGTGGAGGTACTTGTGTCGCGAGTTCCCTTTCATGTTTCTACTTTTACTCCTTTAGATTTAACAGGAAACATTGTGTGTTTTACTTTGAAGCAGTTACTTTACATTGTTTAGAACAGAACGTGTCCTCTGAAGAGTCTGAACAACACAAGACACAAACTATGACACAATAAAAACTAAAACACCTGAAAACAGCAGAACATTCATGACAAGTTTCAGTTTAACGATGTTTCAGTCGTAGTCGATAAAACACAAAGTGTCTGTTGAAACCGTTTTACATTAAAACCATTAAAGTCTTTCTGGAGAGAAATACAAAAATATAAACTAATATTCTTTAATAAAATAAAATTGAACTGATTTATCATGTGACCACTGGTCTAAACAATAAGTCAGTTAGTTGTAATGTAGTTTTATCTCAGTAGGATTATGAAAACAGGACTTCAACTGTAATTAAATGAAGTATGTGGATTTCACCAGACATTAAAAACCCTGTCAAGTTATTATCATTGACAGACGTCGTCACAACCCTCCTGGTTTACTCATAACTGAAAAAAAAACTCTGTTTCTCTTTGTAATTATTTCTTCAGCTGCTTCATTTAAAGCTCAGTGAGAAAAGCCTTTTATAAACACGTCGGTGTCAAACGCAGCGGCGTCTCATTTAACGCCGGTTTGTTGGGTCTCCGATGTGTTTTCCAAACAGAGATGCAGTAATCAGGTCATTTGTTATAATGACAACCATTAGGAGAGATGATCGTCACGCAGCAGTCGGGAAGATAAATCAGGTGCTCGGATTCATCTCAGCCACAAACACACTCACACGATTCAGCTTTAAAGAGGAAAATCTTAAACATCCATTAATCAAAGGTTTAGTTTGGATAGTTTTTGATTTTACGACGACAGGAAATGATGTTAAAATTAATAATAATAATTAGAGATATTTGACGATGACAAACACTGTGGGAACTTTCTATTTACTGATTTTTAATTTAGTTAGTTGTCGTTAAATTTAAGACAAGTCAGGATTAAATTATGAGGAAAAATAGTTTTATTCACAGAGAAATGTTTCACTTAACTAAATAACTATCGAGACATTTAAAGACGTTATCATGGCCACGAAATGAACCTGAAGAGAAAAGAGTCTGTAATGTGGAACATGTTTGTTGCGGTCCTCGAGGAGCAGACACAGAAACACGCTGAATGCATTAACTAACGTATTGTATTTGGAGCATCGGTTTTCTGTTGGTCAGAGCGAGCAGTCTGTTCCATATCCAGGCCCAAATTCATTTACCCTCTTCAGTAGCGCTGCTTTCACCGCATTGATCTTCTCATCCAGCTCCGTCAAGCTGCAGGCCTGAAGCACAAAGTACGAAGAAAAAAAAAGAAAAAAGAAGCTGATCAAAACAGCTTAACCTCCAGTCACAATGAGCAGAGAGAAAAACACAAAAGACACAAACCTGAGCGGGAGATGTCTTTGGTCGCTTGTGCAGGTGACTCTACAAAAAAAAAAAAAAAAAAAAAAAAGAAAGAAAATAGGACACAAGTACACATTAGATCTCTTTTAATTAGTTCTACTCCTAAAAAAAAAAATCCTAGCTAGTGTTTCCATCATGAAGTACTCATCTGTTCCTTTTCTTACTTCAACTCAAAGACTGAAAAAGAATTCACTCAGAGACACGGAAACATTTTGTAGAAACAAAGATCCTAAAACACAAACAGAAATATGAGGAAGTGAACTTTAACAAGCGAAGAGCAGCAGAAACTTTTATTTCGACAATAATTAGAAACAGTGAATGTCTGCGACATCACGTGTGAAATATGTTTTTATTCCCACGACAGCATGAAACGGTTTATTTTTAAGTTGCTGTATAATTTGTTAGACATTGGCCGACTGTGCAGCTCCTCAGAAAACACCAACGGGTAAAAAAAAGAAAAAAGTGGTACTCTGAATATAAAAAGACCTCATCAGTTTATTCAAAGACACTCGACATCTTTTGCACTGCTCACATAAACATGCAGTGAGTCAAAAGCAGATGGAAAAGCAGCATACTCATACAAGAAGCAGCAGCATGCTGTGCTGAGAAATACCAGTGTGAAGAGACATGCAGTATCTCAAGCACACTTACTCAGATAACTAAACACATGCTGGACAGACTCCTTCAGGATGGGAAATTAGAGTCTGTGTGACTGTGCTGAAGTCTGCTGGGTTGAATATGAAGTCCAATAAATTACTGACATCTTTAGAGTCTGAGCTTCTCTTAAAAAAGGTTGTGGTTTCTCTGAGTGAGTCTGACCTAAATGTTAAAGTCAACGTAACCAAACGTGTTGCATTATGAATTCAAATGTACTTAAGAGCAGCTGAAGGAGGGAAACGTGTTGAAGTATCGAGACACATCAGGAGAAACTATTAACATCACCCACAATCTCCTCTCTTTTTTAGGAGATTTCATTTTGATTCATTTTTCCTGCAGCGCACCAATATTCATATACCACACACATTCAATACAGCAGTGTGTGAAATGGATCAACTAAAAATATCCTTCTCACTGTGACTCAGTGGAAACTGAGGAACCAAACACATCTTAAATCTTAGTCTAGTGTCTAAAACCGGCTCCAGAATCTGGTCAAACAAAGCTTCAACTTTACATTTAATATGTCACTACATTATTTCACATTATCCTCGTTCACTGTTGACGTAAAACACACACATGGATCAGGTGACACCTGGTTGGACTGAGAAAAGTTAAACCAACCAGGATTTAATCACCTAAATATCTTTTATTTAAACTTCAATGCAACATGGACGAGTCTCAGGTTTTCTACGACATAATGAAACAAAGTTACTGGAGATGAAACATTTAAAAAATGCTTGAACAACAACAATTACTTTCTGTGAACACAACTATTCTGGCAACGGAAAAAAATATATTTGTCCAACGAGAGATAAAAGATCGTGACTCATGAGGCCAGAGAGACTGTTACAGAGAGAAGCACGAGCTCAGGAAATGTTTCTTGTGGTAAAACAACAGGAGTAAACAGGAGAAGCTGATAATAACCAGGACTGAATGATTTAATCAACAGAGATGGATAAAGACGTGGAAATAATTTAAAAAACTCACTAGGATGATGTTTAAAAATAATAACACAGTTACGACTAACGACACTAAACACTAAAAAAAATGTGTCGACGTGTCTGTGAGTGAACAATACATCTCTGAGTCGCTTCATTACTCTTCCAACCTTGTGTGACCTTTGTGGAAATGCTGAGTAAAAAACATGAAGTGCTTTTCATTTGTCTGTTTCAAAGGAAGAGGACTCACCGTGGACTGAAAGTACTCGGGTGAGAGTCCTTCCAACTCCAGGATCCGATCCTCCAACTTCTTCAGTCTCTGGTAGACGCTCAGCGGGACGGGACCGGCTGAGGAGAACAACACATGTTCAACTTCCTGAACACTCATTAGTTTATGTCACAAATTCAACACACGTGAAGATTATGAATGAAGCAAAGGAAAGAGAAGCGTCATCACAGTTTATGATGAGTTAATTAAAAAAATCAAATGGATCATCCTCAAATATTAACATACGATCTCATTCATCCTAAATAATGATTTCAGACGAGTTACACTCAGTGATTATTGGTTAATATTTCTGGTCATTTTACATCATTTAGTTTGGGACGTTTCTTTCTAAACAGAAACTGTTAAAGCTGTTTACAGATGAACACACACATTCTGGTTTTACTGATTCATTGAAATGTTGTCGTCCGTGTCTGACCTGACGGGAGTTTCAGGTGCGTCTCGATGTTGTGAAGTCGTTCTTCTATGGCAGCGTTTCCACAGTGTCTCACCATCGGTCCTCGCTGCTGCTCCCCAGCTTCTCCTTGACCTCCGCGGGTCTGAGGCCCGTAGGTGTTTACTACTCGTGTAACTGGTCGGTCGAAACACGTGAAACAGAACCAGAAACTAAAACATTAGTCAGAGACTAGAAGATGACATTTCTATTGTTTTAAATTATTCTAATTCTAATTAATCTGAAGGAACATTAAGGTTCACGGGTCTGTGCCTTTTTCTAAATAACACCATGTAGTTTAAGATTATTTACGTCACATTTCTTTAAATAAACGTTCCTAGAAATGTCACACTGACATTTATTTTCTTACCTTTCACATGACTTTTAAAACCTGGGTACGGAGTAAATACTGCGTCTGTTCTGGCACAGCTGTTTTCTACAAGAGAGAAAATTACATTTAACACGTAATTAGAGGGTCGTGTAAAAATGTGGATAAAAAAAGATGAAAGATTAGAAAAAATGTCTATATCCCACTCAAATGCTATTATCATTAGCACCCTGATTTCTATAACTGGTGTCTCGCACAGTCTTTGAATTACAAAAAAATCCCTCTGACTGATGTTTTTCTCGACTAAGCTGGCTATGTTTTGAGGCCGAGCGTTAGCTACTTCAGCTCCACTCTTGGAGCAGTTCAGCCTGACCTCTCGCCTGTGGAAATCAGCTCTCTCCCAAACATTGGCAATCTGTGTGCAGGCTCCCTCTCCACCCTGCCCCCAACCCCTCTCCCATTCTCACCCTGATTGCAGTCGATCACGTTGCAAAACTCGCGCACATTGTTTTCATTGATCTCCATCTGCTTGCGTTCCATAAATGCAGATATTCTCCGCTCAATCTAGGGTCACAATGGAGACACAACACAGATAATAACACACGATGGATTGCTGAGCTACTGATAGGTGTCAAGAATGCAATGAGGTTTTTTGGCGTACTTAGTGTTAACGATCTGCAAACAGCATCCAGCAATTTACATTATGCGGAATGAGAAATGTAGTAGGAAATGATCCCAGGTAGCCAAAAAAAGTTGAATAGCTCGCCATCATCATATGATGGAATATGCATACTGTTTGCTTGGCTACCAAAATAAATGCACAACAGAATGGGGCCTCTTGTCCTTCATCCACATGCAATCTCAGAGTAATGAGCATCCACTTCATAATCCATCAAGGACCTGGCCCTCTCTCAAAGCCCTCCAGCAATGTGGTCTGTTCTACCCGACCACAGCTCTAAAGGACCCCTTATTCTGCCCGACTCAGGTCCCCATCAAGCATTAGCTTCACCGCGGCACGTCATGTGCACATCCTCGGGAGCAATTACTTATGATTATTCATTTGCTTGATAGAGAGCAAAGAGGACTCTACAGGACAGCTGACATATCTGCTGACTGATCCCAGACCGACCTCTGACTTCCCGGCCCTGATCTGAACCATGACGTCATCGGGCCCCGTCTTGGTTTCTGTCGACTCTGAGTTCGTGGGATGAGACTCAGACACCGTGGACGTCTGCTCTCTGAGTGAAGACGAGGTGACGCCGTCGTCTGATGTATTGTCCTTTGACGGAGGTCGACCAACGTCAGCGTCCACTAGCGTCTTTAAACTTTCTGAAACGGCCTGAACAGACACAAACACGACGTATTATTTAATGTAGATTATCAATTTCAATTATTATTTTACTCTTTAAACGATAAAATCAGACAGATTAACCAACATAAACTTGTTGTTTGGTCATTTCACCTGTAACTTTGTGATGTGTTCTTGTAAACATCTGTAAACATCTGCAGCTGAAGACGATGAAGGATTCACAGCGTCTGTGTTCACTTCTATTCTCAAAACATCGTCACCTAATTTCAGCTTAATTACAAAAAACAAAAGACAGTTAAGTGACATTGTTCTGAACATCAGCACAGATTCAGTTTCTAACATGATTCTCATATTATACACTTTTACTTTATTAACTGAGGACCTGAAAATGAATTCATCTTTATTTATTTAAACTTTATTTAGCCACAAAAGTCCCTGGACAAGATGGGAAGCAAATTAAAAACAACGATATTAATCATTCATCATTAAGACAATTTGTTTGTTGGTTCAAGACTCTTTAAAAAACAGCAGGTACTTTCATTCTTTTATCGTCAGTATTTGTGGTTCGTTAGTTTTAATTTAAAAACGATTTAATAAAACACAGAACTTGGGATGAAATGTTTAAAAACTGTTGACACTTAAAAAATATTACAATGTATCAAAAAAACAATATTAATATAGTTTGATAGACTGATTGATTGATTGATTGATTGACTGTATTTATCCCACCAGGGAAATTATCGTCACAGCAGTAAAACACAAAGAGACAAAACGTATCAAAATGGGGAATGTGCATGAAAATACACAGATGACATGAACTATTAAGATTATAATAGACAGATAGATACACAGACATCTACACAGATTTAACGTATATAGATTCATATCTAATAGATGTAAAGATGATAAATACAGATCAATGTAAACATTGGGATAAATAGTGGGTTCGTCTCTAACACGTGGATGCAGTTGATGCAGTAACTGTGTGTGAGCTGATATTCATATTTCAGATACATGTGAACTATATTTCTGCCTTTTAAGACAATAATCAATCAATAACAATAACAATAAACAGAATAAAAACACGCTCAACAACCTGCTACAAGATGCAACATCCGGTTTAAAATGAACCGGAAGCGTTTAAAGTTAAAACAAACTGAATGAAAGTTGTTTAAACCTTTAGATCAGACATCAGATGAGTGTTGAAGAACAACGACTGGACATCTGATGTAGCCGCTACATGCTAACGCAACCGGTTGCTAAAAACATTAGCATGTAGCTTTAGCTTTAGCTTTAGCGAAGTGAACGAACTAGCAGCGACTGAGTTGTTTCAAACAGCGTCAACAAACCTCGTGTCCGAAGTCTGTGATTTGTTTCAGCAACAGAAAGACGCAGTCTCCGTAGCAGGACATTTTACCGGAGCCGTTAACGGCCGAGCGGCGCTTCCCCGACGGCTGCGTTGTCTCCGCCATTACTGTGTGACGTCACGGGACGCTGCCCGCTGATTGGTCGAAATGAGGCGACGCCGCGAGCGTGCGATGGAAGACAGAGAGACACGGGGGCGCGCACACGTTAAAATGAAGTTAATGGAAAAATTGATCAGAATCAGCTTTAGTGGCCTCGTGTGTGAACACACACAAGGAACTTTTCCTTTGCTCCAGTTACAATTTAAACACACAGACATGAAACAGAATAAACGTTAAATAGACAAATTATATAAACATTATATAACATTATATGGACGTTGAGCTGGAGGACTGCACTGTAGTCTAAATATGACCGAGTCTGAATAATGAATAAAGTGTGTAGATCTATCTGGTGTAATTATAAATATTAATATGTATGTGTACGTAAATATTAAATATTATTTACAGTGTGTTGTTTTTTATGTACATGGTGCAAATTACATATGAGACAGTCAGCTGTGTACACGGGGTTGTTCTGAAGAACAGTTACAGAGTTAGGTGGGTACAGTCGTGTTCATCAGAGACGCCTGAGGGAAGAACTGTTGTTGTGTCCGGCTGTTTTGGCAGAGATCTGTATCACCTGCCGGAGGGAGAAGTTTGAACAGGTTGTGACCGGGGTGTGATGGGTCTGCAGGGATGTTTCCTGCCTGGTTCCTGACTCTGGATGTATAGAAGTCCTGGATGGTGGCAGATAAAACAGTTTTTACTGTTATAGATAACAATAATGTAAGAAAATGTATTAAGATGTAAAGTAGCTTAATCATGATGCAGAATAAAATCCTCTGTGACTGAATCATTTACAGTTATTTAGTTATTTTCACTGAAAACATGAGATATAGAGTCTAATATAATATAATATATTAACAGTCAAACAGTTAAAAACCAAACTGATGAGAAACAAACAGTAAAAATAATTAATCTGAGAAGCAGCAGTCAGATCATATTTCTCATACTTTCTGTAGTTAGATTGAAATAAATAATTAGTTGATAATAAATAATAGACAATAGCAATAATATTACTATTATATTAATGCTATTGTCACTGCCAACAACAATAAAACAGCTGAAGTAACATTTCACTGCTGCTGGTTGAGGTTCAGACAATTTCAACTATTTTATTCAAGGATGTAAATAATCAAAATACTGTTTCCTCTTATTGAACCGTCTCCTGGTTGTTATCAGGTTTTCGTAAATATTCAGAAAATAGTGACAATTACCCAGAAAATACTGTGGTGAACAGACTTCATTACAATCTGCCACTGAAAAGGTTGGATTATAATAATAATTTAAAGTTTCTTTGTTTGGTTTAGTTATTAATCTAAATCAATAGTTACATCCTCCAATCATTATTTTAATCAATTACTAATAATCTGTATTCATCATCCTGTTATCATACCTGTTATATCTTCTAATGTCACATTTATCTCGTCTCTATCGTTGTTATTTCGTTTGTTTTTATGAATTTATTTCCATTTTTCTTCTAAATTTGTTTCTATGTTGATTTTTCTGGTATTTATTCTATAAAACTTTGTTTTTCTAATGTTCAAACATTTCAGTTTAGTCCAGTTTTTTTAATATTCGGTGAAACTGGAGCTGAATGATGCTGTGATGACTGAAACAAGCATAAGTGCTCATGATACGTCCGCAATAAAACTGAAATAATGAGATTATATTGTGTTTGTAATTTTCATTCTGCAGCTGAATATGAAACAATCAGATAAAAGCTACCTGCAGACTACATTTAACTATATTCACTACAACACTTATTTCTTTAAACAGGAGAAAGAGCGGCCGGTCAATTATAAAAACACTGTCCCTCCAACCCACCGAGGGCTGTGCAGCAGGGCACTGGGATGGGAAACTGGCCACAATGGCGTATTTTTCTGTGTTGAGTGACTGTGGGAAAATCTCCCTCCTCTATTCAGACATTTTTCTCTTCTCTTCATATAATGAGGAGAGAGACTGATGAAGGCAACAACAGAAAAAGAACAATTACAGGCAATGAGAAAGCACAACCACTCAGAACTCAATAATACTCTCTAGAAGGGTTAATCATTTTAGGAAGGGGTCTGAAGACAAGCCTTTTTAGTTTAATTCATCTCTGGGGTGATATTTCCCCCCCTCCCTTAAACAGGAAGGGAACTGTAACACTTGACATGGTTTGACATGCTGAGCCGTTGCTGAATGTTCCCACACAGCAAGGAGCTCAGAAATTAAAAAACTGCTCATTTAATTTGCCTGGCTGCAGACTCCAGGGCAGTGATTAGCTGAGGTTTTTTTTTTTGTAAAATGGAAGGAAAGGTGATTTGAGACAAATTAAAAAACAAGAAATATACACGTATTTTAATAAAGGTAATAAAACCAAACCATGATTGAGATTTGCTAATATTTAAATTGTCTTGAAATTTTTTAATTAATAATTTTACTATCCCACTTAAATAAAAGAAGAAAGAGAAGAAAAGGACTTTTACGATCCATCAGGTGAAATGGTTCCTGTCATCACAGTGAATTATATTAATGGATCGTCATTACTGATAAGCAGGAAATATTCAAAGAAAAAAGAAAGACAGCGCAAACAACTGTACTGCAAAGTACCGTATCTGAAGAAATGTAAAGAAGAAAGAAAATAAAATCTGCCAGAGAAACACATATATATATATATATATATATATATATATATATATACATTAACAGAATTAATGTATTAAATATAATATAATATAATATAATATAATATAATATAATATAATATAATATAATATAATATAATATAATATAATATAATATAATATAATATAATATAATATAATATAATATAATATAATATAATATAATATAATATAATATAATATAATATAATATAATATAATATAATATAATTCATTTGGTGAAGTAAAACTATTAGGTTCCTTCTTCAAAAGACAAAAGTCAAAAGATTCAGTAAATATATAATATACATTTTTACAAAGGTTAAGATGTAAAAGCACAAAGAGGAAAGATTCAACCCTGTGGTCGGTTATTAACTGTTTCAGTCTTTGTTCATCGTATCAGAAGAACGTGGCCTAGTCAGAGAGAAGAGTTTGTATTTTATAGGAAACAAACTGCTGGTGGAGCAGAAGCCAATGAAGAGGGATTGTTGCTGCTTCTCGCCTCAGTCACATCAACCACCTGCAGGAAAGTAAAAAGGTTCGCCTTTGAGCCTGTCTGCTCCACGGCGGCAGATGATGTTGACAGAGCATGAGACGGAGTAAAGGCCAGACGGGAGGGTCAGGAGAAAGAAGGAGCACAATGTTGAGAGTGGATTCAGAGGGAAGGTTTTGTCTTGTTTTACTGAGAGAGGAATAATTAAATGTGCTCCTCTACTGTGGGTTTGGGACTCGGCTCTCAGAGGCTGATTTACACAGAGGAGACGCTTTTAACAACAATCAGCTGATGTATTTTAAGTACTGGGTGTTTTGAGAAGATAACCACTTGTTCAATGTGAAGAAAGAAAATATCACAGTGGATAGAAACGCTGAATATTGATAAGAGAAATAACCAGACGTCTCAGCACATGTTCCACTGCAGTGGCTTTGTGACCATGTTTAACCTTAAATATACAGAGATTTTATCAGAAACAACAGGAATAAACTGATGAAGAGTCAGAGATATTATGAGACATGAGCATCTAAGTCAAGTAAGAAAAGAAAGAAACCTGTCCATGTTGTCCATGAGCTGCAGGGAAAGTCAAAGGATCACCATCGTCACTGTGATTCATCATGTTTGCATCATAAACATCTGCACCAAATTTAACAACTCATCTCAAAGTAGTTGTTTCACGTGTCAGCGCGCTAATATCAGCTCACACAAAGTAGCAGTGACACTGATTCTGTCTGGACATTTCCACCTTTTAGTTTCACTAATTTAAAAAGTTAAAACTGTAACCAAAGTTGTTGAGGATCGTTTTCAGGTAACATTCATTTGAGAACAAAATTTCATCACAAACTCTCTAAAAGTTGTGGAAATATTTGAGTCTGGATCAAAAGCTCAAGGAGCAACACTTCAACATCCACACGTCCACGTCACAGAGTCGACACCGACCGAAGCCAGAAATAAAAACGTCCGGTGATTTTATTACAAACGCAGATTCTCAGTGAGTTAATGTGATGAGGAAAACACCTCTCACTACACTGAGCAGAACAACCTCCACTGAAAGTTATACACAAGGGTAGACAGGCAGGTTATTGCTTTAAACCACTTCTGCCTCTGAAGAGCATTAATGATATGGACAAAACGTTAAGGATCCTCATAAAGTTATTAACTGGCTTTTACTGCCGCACACTGCTGTTCCTGACACATTTCCAATCAGCGAGAGGAAGATGCTTGGCCACCGAGCACTTCATCGCTTCCATGTGCAAACGCTTAATCAGCTTAATACAGGTTCCCTCGCACGTATAGAGCCGTTCAAGAGGTCTCTCTGCCTGACCTCCCTTCACATCCTCCGTTATGTTCCTTCTCACTGTCCGTTCTTTTCTTCGTCACATAACACATCATATAATTGGAAACAAACGACGTTACAAAGTTCAAATGTTGGTGAAACAAAACAAGAACCAACGGCGTCAGGGGATAATGACATGAATCATCTATCTGAGATCAGAAAAGTCAAAATAAAATACAACTAACGTTAACGACACGTCCTGTAATGTAATACCAACGTTACCACAGTGTCTTCTTCAGCTTCAGGGTTAAAATCAATGAATGAACATGATGTTATTGTTCAGTAAAGTGTTTGTATTTGTTGTTGTCGTGGCCGTGAAGATGGAAACTGTCCTAGCTGTTTATTTTCATTATATTGAAACAATTACAGCTAAATACTGCGTCTATAATAACTGTTGTTGTTACACAGAATATTTCTCTCCAGATGAACTCTCATAAACTTTATTTTGTAGCTAAAAGAGTTTTTGTTAAAATTATATTTAACCCAAAATTTGAATGAATTCATTTATATTTGCTGTATTTCTCCCTTCTACCTGTTATAGTGGACAAACCTGCAACTTAGAGCGAGAAATATAATTTTAGTAAAGATTTTAAATAAATTAAAAATCTGCATCTAAAGAAACGTGATATAAAGACTAGGTCACATCTCTGACCACAGCGCAGCAGAATAAATGTAAAACGCTGAATAAGAACAAGTTGAAATGACTTGAATACGAGTCACTGGAGTGACTGGTGACGACGTGACGACGTGACTGAGCGGTCAGTCTCTGGTGGAGACAGAAACCTGTGAAGACTCAACGACCACAGTGAAATGAAGCGACTCAGTGTTTCCCTCAGACGCTGCATGTTCTCCTGTTATTACGACTGGTCTGACGTGCTGATGAAGATATGAAACACTTCATGATATTGATCCATAATGACAGAACAGACGGACCATGAATAAAAGTGCTGCTGTAGACGCAGGATGTGAGTTATTTGTGAGCAGCAGTCGAACTCAGAGTAGATGAGGAGGTCGATGGAGCTTCAGCAGGTTATGAAGATGAAGAGTTTAATGAAGTAATGATGCACTTTAATTCTGAAACATCCGGTGCTCAAAGTATCTAAATGTAAAAAAATATGGAGCAGGATTAAATTATACAACTGGATTATTTTTTCTCTAATAAATCTGTTTATTTAAATAGTCAACAAGCTTTTGTATAATTTAATAAACTAGACACTAATTAACCACACACCAGTCTATAATAGTACAGAATAAATAGTTTAATGTCTTTTCTTCTTTTAATATATATTAGTGGCCATTTGCTCTTCAATATGTAATAAACCATTAATTTAAATGTTTATCTACCAAACATGATATAAAGTCTTTATTTACCTGATAAATATATAACAAAGGTGTAAATTCTATGGTGAAGGTTAAACGTTGAGTAAACGCTGATAAATCTTCAAAGTTGCAACATGAAAAATATTTCGATGTTAAAAGTTGTTTGAGTGTTTGAACACGTTGAACTTGATAAAGTGTCTAACCTCAGTGTGTAGATGTGTCTCTGTGGCCTTACGTCTCTCTACCCCCCCCCTTCCTCCTCCTCCTCATTTCATGACACCATCCCTGCCCCCCCACCTTCATCCATCCGACTGCACCTGTCACCTGGGGGCCTCTGCCTACATTCAGGATCAATTTACATAACCTCATTTAGCAGTTCACAAATCAGAGCCATTAAGAGCTACTAACAGGAACCAAGGGTTCTAATTTAGCTTGCCTTTCACAGTGGGAAAATTGTTCAGTTCAGGCCTACAAATAAAGATTCAGGTCTTGGCTTTGATTGTTGATTGTGATGGTAAATGTACAGATGATTAGAACAGATCCCCCCACCCCCCTCCCCTCCCTTGTATTGATTTCCTGCCAAAACGCAGCAGGCTCTGGTCCTACACAGAGAAACTACTGGAGGAGGTGAACGCCGAGGGACCGTTGATATCTACATATATTAAAGAATTTAAGCACAAGGTGTTTATTATAATCATAAAGCTGCAGACTGATACTATGAAATAACACTGAGGTGATTTTACATGTAATTATTTACTGTAAAAGACAAACTATCAAACGAAACAATAAAATAAAAAACAAGAATTAATCCAGAATTTCATGATTAATTCAAGTTATTTATAAAAACTTAAGCCTGTAATTCTGTTTCTCATCGGACTGTATCTGTCGTTTGAAGCCTTAAATGCTTTTATTTACATTTGTGTGGCAACGTGACAGAAGCAAAACCAATTCAGAGCCTCTGAAAAGCTGAAGTCAAGAGCTGAAAAATTATTTTCAATCTGCATTCAATTTGGCAAAGATGGGGCTCATAGAATAAAGAGGCTGATTCAAATTTCCACTTGTTCGCTGCTGAACTTGGTGGTGAACATGAACATGTGCTTTTAGGGGACTTTTTTTTCTTTTAGAAGGGGGGGCATGTTTAATTAATCAACAAATCAGCAGCTCCTCCTCGCAATAATGATGTTCCACACGCATATGTTTGCACTTGAGGCTGTAGGATGAAGAGGACGACTCTGCATGAGATACATCCACCGCCTACACATTTCCTTTTTTTTTTTTGTCTGCTGCTGTTGCAAAAATGTGATGTGATTGCATAACATCAGTCATTAGCAGGCGAGTATAAGAGCTGCAGTAACAGTAGGACCATACTGACTGTAGAGTTGGCGAAGAGTTTAGACCCCAAACTGTGTGTGAACTGACTGTAAAAGCTTTGGAGGTCAAGTTACACACACACACACACACACACACACACACAAAAGGAAAATGTTTATGAGGTATGATTCAGTAAAGTGGCCCAGTCCAGCTTTCGGTCCAGCTCATTTTTAGCCGTTTCACTTGAGGATAATTTATTACAAGTGTGCAGAGCAGGTTCTATGTGGGGGTTGGGATTTAGCAGAATGGTGCTTGAAAATGCTATAGCAACCAACAAGAGGTTGTGGGCCTTTGGTAAAAGCAACTCTGATTGTGTAAAAAAAAGGAGATAAGATAGCAGGATGGTAAAACACGACGTTTTGAACATAATAACAGAGTTCAGAGCTTCCTCCTCTCACAGCACACGTATGAGTGTGAATATGAGTGTTGCACAAATTGCTGTTTAATGATTTTTTTTTCTGTGTCTATTTTAACACAAATACTGAGAGTTTAGCAGATAAACTCATCTTGTTGCAAAAATAAAAAAGTCCCAGTCTGAGTGAGATTAGATGCTAAAAGGGGAGTTGGAGCTGAGCCAGTGTCTTGTCCATCACTGTTTAAAAAAGAGACAAGGAGGTGAGGAGGAGGAAGAGGAGGAGGAGGAGGTGGGGCTGTTGTTGCTGTGTAGCCTGGACGAATTACTTTTAATGAACATGTAATTAATGGAAATAGACTGAACGGTTTCAAAGCAAACAACGATTCTAATTGATTTCCATTCCCCCTCTTTTTTGGAGGCAGTGCGCGCTCCGATTCTCTTTGTCCGGTGGTTTTCTATTGATTAGCAGCTATGTGTATCGCTCCGCATGTGTTTTCCTTCATTAAGAGATAACGGGTTCCTGATTACTCCCATCCCTGGGTTTAATGTTGCTTAATGTCTACTTTGTTCCCGTGTCATGTCGGAGGGCAGCGAGAATAATGAGAGAGTGGGTGGGCCGGTGATTGGACCGTGCGTTAAGGCCAATAGTGTTTAGGGCGCGCGGCTGTAAAAGGAGGATCAGTGGAGAGGTTAGAAAAGCAGAGACTGAGACGCAGCATGTGGTCTCTAAGTCCGATTCACTCTCACTTAAAAGCTGCTGTTTTCTGTTAAACCTCCTCACACGAGTCTCACAGTCACAACATATGAACCTTCTTCTGGTTTCGAGGTGGATGAGGACATAAATTCTTTATTTATTCTGAAAATTGACCAAATCAGAAATGACATGGTCTATATTCTACCGAGCAATTCAGAAGCCGGAATAACATACAGTGACAATTGGTCCTAAAAAAAACTACCGCGTTGTGAACAGAATTGCATGTTAGCTAATTGTTAATTTAAGCGGCTCGCAGCGGCTAATTACGTCGGCACAGCCAAGCCATTTGCATGATGGACCAGCCACCTGCCTGAAGGCGCTGCCAGGGCAAACTATATAATTACTGAACAGCAGTGGGGCAATTTTTGACTGTCGCCCCTTTTGTGTCACATGAATTCCTCGTAATGACATATTTCATTAGGGGGGCAAATATCACCCCCCACCATCTCACCCCACCCCCCACCCCCATCCTACAAACAAAACACGCAAAAGTCTCAACAGGTGTTAATATATAGACCTATTTACATCCAGCTCCACCCTGTATTTTTATCAACCTGTAGTTATGTTGCTCCTTTGCGGTGAGTTAACGTCTTTTCTCAGCTTGGCTCATAGACTCTGCTCCGGTTATAATGGACCAGGCCTTTTCTTAAAAGTGATTGCAGCCTGAACTCATTAAGCTGTCAAATGTCTCGGCTTTGGGATCTTGATTGCTTATTGTGTAGCAACATTCAAGGAATTTTTTTCTTTTTTTCAGTCTGGAGAGAGAGAGACGCGCCCCACGATGAATGGACTGAGACTGAGGCTGCTGGACTGTTGGATACAACATCACATCGACCTGTGTGATATTTTATTATTCATTCATATTCTTCTAATATTTTTCTAATATTCTCTTGATGCGCTGGAGGAAAGATTTATCAATCATTTACTTGAATAAAAAGAGCAGTAAACGTGTAGATATGGTGCAGAACGATGAATGATATAATTCACACTGAGCTCATAAAGTCCAACCTTTAATAAAGTGAGTGAAAGTGAATACTAGAGACCACATAAAAAGACAATATAAGTAAAGTAAATGTAAATGTAGCGACGTTGAAGCAGCTAATGGTCAATAAATTAACACTACGTATCTTTGATTTCTCTGTTCTGTCTTTAATGTTGAAGTTTTTCATCTTTTCGTCTAAAAACTAAAAACTGTAACATGTAACAACAGCGTTGATCCATTTAAATTCACTTTAGCTCATCTCTGTGTGAAACAGATATATTCACGGTCTATTCAGCTTCGTTAAATGGAGAAGTTATTGGTGCGGGTCTATAGAGCAGCAGCGGGACCCGGGTCGGTCTGAGGGGGTCTAGGAGGGTCTAGAGAGTCTAGGAGGGTCTGGGTGTTAACGGGGTTAGTGATGGCTCGTTGGTTTCTAAAGGACTCCCGCTGCTACTGTACACAGACATGACAAGTCCACGCTTCCTAGTCCGGCCTCCTTTAATTGGCGCGCGCGCACACACACACACACACACACACACACACACACACACACACACACACGAGTTTCTATCCCACTGAGGACCTTCCATATTTTAACCAAAATATTTCATTTAAATCTCAACTAACAACCTTTTTTTTTTTTATCACAACTTCAATATTTTCTTCATCATCTCAACAACAACAACAACAACAACAAGAGAACGGTGACAGTTCAGTTAGTTAACATTAGTTAACATTAGTTAACATTAGTTTAGTTGAACAGTCATGAAAGCAGCTGCATGTTTAGTCCAGAGGAGGAGAAACTTCACCTCAGTTAAAGTAATAAACTAATAACCTTCAGATTACAGCTGATCTGAGTTTTAAAGTTCAAGTTTTAAAGTCAGTTTCTATCGTCAACATCTCCTCACACGGAAAAGTGTTTTACGTTTCAATCTGTCAGAAAAAAAAAAGATTAATAAAATTCATAATCAACCAGCTGATCTATGAATTTAGAATAATACAGACATTGATGTGAATACCTGACATCTATTCATGAACTGAAAGAAAACATGAAAAAAACATCTATTGTTGAGTCAATAAATCACAAGAGCCACTAGATTTTCTCTTTTCCTACTTCACTGCATAATTTTGACAAATAGATGTCAAGTGTGAGGGTGAGTGAGGTTTTACGTGTATGTAACAAACATGTTGTTTTCCTGTAGTTTACTTGTTTTAATAAATGGTCTCAGGTTCAACTGAGGTCGTGTTATGTGTTAACGTTCCTACTGGAGGTTTCATCTACTGAAGAAGGTTTGAGATAGAAACACTGACGGATCATCACTCTTCATCACAAAGAAATAAAGACATTTAATGAGTTTAAAGATTAAACACTCGTTTGGTTCAGAGTAAATCTAAATGTTTGTCAGTTTAAGATCCAAGTGAATCAAACATGAGGTTCCTCAGGGATCAAACTGTGGCACCTTCACAACAAGTTTAACGTTGAAATGAAAAGTGATTTTTTATTTTAAATCTCTGATGTTTCTGTGATTGTTACTCATTTGTTCACGGTTACGTCATAAATGTGTTTTAAATATTCTGACTTTTTCTTAAAATCTGATTTTTTTTTTTTTACTACCTCCATCAAATAAAACCACACTCAGATGATACATTAGTGCAACATGTTACACATGTTCCTGGCTTAATTTCAATTCTCTCTTAATTTAAAACTTCAACATATTTAGATTCACTATTCAACTAAAGACGTTCTCATGTTTTAATGTGAGTTTAACTTCTATGCAGATGATATTCTCTTTCTTTAAACATTTCATTTTAACTGTTAATAGCTTCATCAGAATAAAACTAAAACTACAACCAGATGAAAAACAACTACACAACAATTTGTTAACTGACAAACAAGAAATGTTTAGAAAACACATAAAAAAAGAAACATGTAAAGAGTTTGAGGAAATGTTACGTTTGAATAAATGTAATGAATTAAAATGTCAAAGACGTTTTGGTAGTGAAGTTATTTTTATGAAAACAACATCGAGATTTAACATCTGAAACAAAACAGCTTCTGTTCTTCAGAAACCTTCACATCATTAACTATTGATGTTGTTCAGTATAAAACTTTTACATCTCACTAGTTGTTCTTGGTTATTTCACATCATTTGTTCTATTTTTTTAATTCATAATAATTTGTATCTTTTGCTATTTTTAAAATGATGATGAACAAACCAGTGAATCATCTAATTATTATTTAATTTAACTCAAAGAAAAGAAGAAAATAAAATTAAACAGTTTCCTTGTTTGTGTCTAATATAATTTATATTTAATTGAATTTTACTCTTTTTTACACATCATCTAGATAAAATAAAATCTACTTAATTTTGTGGGTCAAATTCATTATTTTGTGGTTTCAGGTTTTCATTTTTGACTTTAAATGTTAAAATTGTATTTTCAGGATAAACCTGAGACTGTGGCTGAAACCTTCATGTCCAGTTTCTTTCAGATCAAAATGACAAACATCCATTTACAAATCTCCCTCCTGGTTTTTAGCCTCAGTCTGGAGTCTCGTCTTCGTTGAGAAATCTTGTGATTTGTAGCTTTTATTTTGCAGAATCAGTAGTATTATTAAAATTACAATAAATTGCAGCCAGTGGCAGTTGAACGTCAAAGATGTATCAAATGCTCTTTGTTTATCAGAGAGAAAAGACTCCACTCATCGAGCTCTGAATGCTGCATTTCGTGTCTGCAACAATTATCCTGAAAGGTCAAGTATTACAGCATCTTGTGCTCCGCTTTGCATGCAAAGTATTTCAGCTCACAAATGACCCTCGTTTGCGCTCTTTGCACAATGGATTGAAGAAGCAGATAAACGTCGGACAATTAAAGATTTTTGCTGCTGCCTGACAATAACATTTACCAAAGGAGGTGATTGCAGTTTGCTGTGTAATTGTCCTGTTTGCAACGCACATGAATGCTCGATGCTGCTGCACTGAAATGTTTTGGAAGTTAAGAAAAAAAGATACATACACTTCTGTCGACATCCTGGTCCTAATTATCTGAGGAAAAGTGTTAGTTTCTTCTCTTGTTGTGTGAAAATGTAAGTTACTGTGTCTCATCATGTTTCAGCACCGTGGACAGCTCCACAGTCACAAACAAACAAACAAACAAACACAAATAAATACTTTTTAAATGATTATTTAAAAAGACACTTTGATGTTTCATTAGTTTCCTAATAATTAAAGAGGTCACATCTTTACATAATAATCTACATTTCATTTAGATTTATTTGTATTTTGTGCTTTTATCGTTTTTAAAATCACTTGATTTGTAAAAAGCATTTGTTCTCTGTGAGGCTTTTATTTTGGAGGAACTAATGAAGTTAAAATAAACCAGTTTTCTTTCAGATGTGATGAGTGTGTATTGACTCATCTTTATAAACATCATCTCTGACTCAACGGGAACAAATGTGTCACTTATTTTATTTTGTTAAACGAATAAACGCTGATTTGACGGAGTTGATGTTGAATCTTAATGATATTTTTTAGAGTGTAGTTAATAATCAACCGAGTTGTTTCTTTAAAACGTCTCAACTTGTCCAACGTCTGTTTGTTTATTTCTTCAGCTTCATTTTATAAATTCATTCACATGCTCTGGAACCAAACTTCGTCTCTAAAGAAGTAATAACTGAAGCTTAACAGGCGAATCAAATTCAGCAGCTACAGCCACTAACTCAAATATGATTACCTTGAGATTAGGGACTAATTGCTCGGGGTTCATGGAGACCAGCTCACCATAAAGACACGAGGACTTGGGGAGTTGCACTGTGGGTTTCTACAAAAGAAAGCGATGAGAGCACACACGCTTCCAACAAGTCATTCTCAACAGCTACAAGCTGCACACAAAGACCACACACGGCGCCAAAGACATGTTAATGTAATCCCGAAGTTCTCACTTCTCCTGCGAACAAAACCAGCTCTGCAAAACACCTAATAGAAGATGCTTTCTGCTGCTGCTGCTGCTGCTGCTGCTGAGATTTTACTTTAAGAGGTTTTTTCTCCTCGGAGGGAACCTGCACGACGTGACCTAAAACTAGGACTTAACACGAGTTGAACAACACAGTGAACAAAAGATCTAATATTTTTAAGGTTTGAAGATTTTTCTAAAGCTTCAGTATCATCACGTGTCAGGTTCCTTAGACGGAGGAAGACCCAGTTAAAGAAGAGAAACGACCTAATATATTCCAGTTATTCTAGTTACGGCTGTGGTTTATTTTTTCATCTTTCAGTCTGGAGACTATAAACACCAGGAACCATGAAGGATAATGAGCTTTAAATCTTTTCTATCAGAAACACTGATCCACGTAAAGACGGAGAAGCTGGAGTCAGGTGCTCTGAGGCCTGAAGGATTAAATAATACAGCTGCACGACGACACACACACACACACACACACACACACACTCTCTCACACACACACACACACACACACACACTCTCTCTCTCTCTCACACACACACACACACACACACACACACACACACACACACACACACACACACACACACACACACACACACACACACACACACACACACACACACACACACACACACACACACACACACACCTGCAGCTTTAAAATTGCTTCTGTGTTAAAACGTTTTGTCAAATTTAAAATTTGATTCTTTTTGTTATTAATAAAAAAAATCCAAAACATCCTTTTCAGCTTTATTTTGAAAAGTAAAACAGCTCGTGATTTAATTTTATTATTATTTAAACTTTAAATGACAGCTGCTGTGGTTGTTAGTGGTTGTATCTTATATATTTTAAATTACATCTTTGAGACGGAGTGAAAACAATTTGATATATATATATATATATATATATATATATATATATATATATATATTTAATTTTTTTTGCCGTAAAAGAAAATCACCTGCCATTAACCTCGTCGCTTAGCAACCACGTTATTGACCATTTATGATCCTTATGCTGTAATAAGCGGCGGGAGAAATGTGTCTGATGATGACTATAGATTATAGATTATAGATGTTATTTTCTGAACATTTAACATTAAACCTTCACAAAAAAAAAAAAAAAAAAACGGATGTGATTGTTACTGAGATTTAAAACTAAATATATATTTTATAGCTGCAGTTTTTTAAAAGTTAAATCAATAAAAAAGTTTGGAGAAACTTGTGCTGTTTTCTTATTTTCACTTCTCCTGATTGATTATTGATAAAGCAGCTGATAAAGACGAGCGACTCGCGGGTTTTTTCATGAAGAAAACGGCGCTGTTTGGTCAAGGATTTCTATCGATAAGCTGCCCTTTGAGCTCAGACTGTGTTTGATGTTGGAGCCGAAAGACCTCACCTTCTCTGACTCACACACACACACACACACACACACACACACACAGAAAATAGAAAAGCACATAAAGGCTGAGTTTACTCTGCAGGGCAGTATTTAACGATAAGACTGAGAGGAGGTGTTTGATTTATCAGAATAAAAAAAAAAAAAAGACTCAGTGTATAATTGTCATGTCAAAATAAAAGCCTGAGTGTTGATATGATGTTTAACTTAGTTAAAACTGAACCTCCAATAATGATAATAATAATAATAAAAAGATTAACTGTGGTGTTTCCATAATTTATTAATAGGACTGTTTTGTAGTAAGTCAAATATCTATTTAAGTTACAAAGAAATAAAACGTACAAATACCAATGAAACGACAACAAACTTTGTACAACAGAGAGCTAAAATTACAGAAATATACAAGCTAGATCTACGGCTTACATTAAATTCTATTATAAATCAGAGTCATCTCGTGTTGTTTCGTTGTGAAAAGGGCTGAACAGCACCAGACTCAGTGTGTCTGTGTCTGTCTTCACGTTTTAACGCGGATTCTTCTTCTTTTGTCTCAATATAATTTACATAAATAAATCCCAAAGACTTTCACGCATCCGGGACACTTTTCTGGGGGACAAGTGTTTTCTTCCGCTTCTTTCAAAAAAAAAAAAAAAAAAAAAAAATTAAAAATAAAAAAGGTGAAAATTCAAAGTTGAGCTTCTTGTTCAAACGCGCATTTTTACAGTGAAACTTGTCGAAGTCTTGACAGAAAAATGTCTGTTGTTATTGTTTCTTTTCTTTTTTTTTTAATCTTTAAATAGAAGGAAATGTTTTTTTGTTTTTTTAAATCAAAGCCGGCGCCTCTTGTCACCACGTCCTGCCGTATAACAGCGCCGAGCACTGCAGGGCAGAGCCGTACTCTGAGCCGGGGGAGTTGAGGTGGGACAGGCCGGACACCTGGCCCTGCAGCGACGGCGGACTGGACGAGTGCGGCGCCAGATCAGGAGAGTGACCTGTGCTTCCCACCTGCTGGTTCTGGTGCTGCCCGAGGCCGGACGTGTTGTTGGACATGATCATGACGTTGCCTCCTTGTTGGTGGTGCGTCTGTGAGGAGGATGTGGGCGTGTGGCCGGTGCCCTGGCACGGCTTCCCGTCCTTCACCAGCACGGGCACGGCCACTCTCCGCGGGGACTGTTGCTGCTGCTGCTGCTGACAGGAGCCGCTGTCCTGCTGCATCTGCTGCTGGGACACTTTGTCTTTGGCCTGCCTCTTCATCTTATACCGGTGGTTCTGAAACCAGATTTTCACCTGGGTCGGGGTAAGGTGGATCATACTTGCCAGGTGCTCCCTCTCCGGCGCAGACAGGTATTTCTGCTGCTTGAAGCGTCGCTCCAGCTCGTAGACCTGCGCCTGTGAGAACAGCACCCGTCTCTTCCTCCTCGGGGTGCTGGACAGAGAGCCCATACCTTTACCCACGTCTGCCAGGGAGCTGAGGCTGCCCATGCTGCCCATGTTCATGCCCGACGACGAGCCCATGAAGCGAGAAACTGAAAAAAGAGCAGAAATATAATGAAACGACTGATTTGACCTTTGACAAGTCAGAGCGTCTCAACGGATCAAAACGACGCAGGAGACCTGAACACTACATGTAAATAACCTCAAACAGTCTGTGTCAAAGTGAATGAAATAATCAGAAATAATTTACCTATTAAATTATATCAACATCGAATTATTTCTGTTGGACTGACGCAGAGAGACCACGTTAGTTTCATAAACGATCTGAAATAAACGTAAATCGGTCACTGATCCTCCAGATGTTGCGCTTTTTTATTAGAAAAATAAACGATTTTTTATTTTATTCTTTATTTTGTTTCTTAATAATAAACATAAATACATAAAAGTGCAGAGCCGCCACCTTTACGCACACAAACATGCAGAAAAAAGCGCAAAAACGCAGCGTAAACGCGGAACGTTCAACTAAACAAGTCAAAAACGCACAGGTGTAGAGATTACTCACTGGTGGAGAAGCGCGGGTCTGGGTTGGCTCCGTACCAGCCGGTGGCCGTGGCGCTGCCCCTCATTCCGTCCTGGTAGGACGGCAGGTCGCCCATGTTGCCCAGGTTGCCGTTACAGTAGCCCCCCATGGCCGTGTGTGACAGCTGAGAAACACCTGCCGCAGTCATGTGGTAAGCCGCCGACACAGTCCCATTATGGCCCATGTGGTGCTGCTGCATCGCCGCCTGAGAGACCTGCGGCTGCCGGTAAGAAGTGAGAGGTGCCCCCAAGTTGTTATTCTCCATACTTAATTTCTTATAGCTCTCCTCGAGGGGACTCAAGATATCGGAAACAGAAAAAGGAGTCGTATGCTTAGGGCTCATCGACATTGTTCTGGGGCTGGAGAGGGAGAAATTAGAAGGCAAGGCAATCTCTCCTTCTCTCTCTTTTTTTTTTTTTTTTTTTTTTTTTTTTTTTGGCCAAAGCCCCTCTGGTTCCTGTTGTCTCAACGTCGATCCTGGTAGATGAACACGTAGGAGAGCGCCTCAAGTCCGCCTTAATTGGATTGAGTGGGAGCTCGGTGCTGGCTTTGGTTTGTTTTAGCTGGGTGCCAGGTTTAGGGCTACCATCAGAGGCGGGGCATCGGCAACAATACAAAACAGCTCTAGCCTCCTTTTTTTCTGCCGAGCGTAATTTCACTTACAAGACATGTGCTCCCCTTCTCACCAACAATAACATCAGCGCTGTTACATGGTTAGAAATAAACGTGGCGTCTCCGGCGGCTGCAGACGGTGTCCGCTCCCTGCAGCTGCCGCCGCTGCCGCCGCCGCCGCCGTTTGGAGTTTGTGACTTGTTGCTGGCGCTGATAAACGCGCGGGTGTGCACCTTGGGTTTGCAGTGACCACAATACACTTTATTAACTGTAGTGATGTTTACGAGGGCCTCTTGATGAAAGGAGGCCTATATGGACTTGAGAGTTGGAGAACCACTCCTCAGTTGAACTACTGACTTTTAATGGCCATGAGAGGCCTCCAGTGATTGCAGGATTGTTTGTGTTATGCCTTATCGTACTCAGACATGCAAAAGTGCACTTGCGGGGAGGGAAATTGACTGATACTGATAAGTAAATAAATACACATCCGCGTGTTAAGTGGCTGCGTAAATGATTAAACCCCCTCGTTTTTTTTTTCTTCTTTTGATATCATTGGACGCAGCAGCGTGTGTGTTACCTAAATTCACCAGCACACACACACACTCAGACACACACACACACACACACACACACACACCGATTTGGTCAAAAATACAAATAAAACCAAAAACAAAACAGAGTTTGGAGTAGAAGAGGCTCTCACGTGAAGTTAACGGTGTTGAAGTACTCTCCTGCAGCACAACGCCAGGTAGCCTCAGTAACGCCTCTTCTTATTAACACTTTAACTCTATCACGTCTCACTTTACAACATTTTACGCACAAACGCTTGAAGACTTTTACGCACCAGGAAAAGTTTTATTTTGCGTAAAAAATCAATTAAAACTAATTGTTTTATGAAAATAAATGTACAAATTATTATTATCACTGTTTTTAATGGGAATTTCTATATAATGAGAATTATTTTACATTTCACTGAATATTTCAGTTTAAATCAGCAGCTTCATTTCATCTTTGATAATATAGAATATTTAGAATATTTTCGTTCATATTAAACCAAGTAGAATAAACATCTTCTAACTTACACAATCTGTGGATGTGAGAATCACAGCGCAGCTGAGACCGAGGTTATAATGTGACAATAATAAATCAGGTGAGAAAATGAAAATAATAATAATAATAATAATAAACCCGTCAGTCTTGCAGCAGCAGCAGCAGATGCCACCAGCTCCTGACAGAAAGAGTCTGCGTCTCCAGGTCGGAGCAGATTTCTGCTTATAGAGGAATTAAAGAAACACAGCGTCTTCTGGTGGCAGCTGCAGCACTCTGGTCTGAGCTCAGTCCTTCTTTCTTTTACGAAATAAAGGCGCGAATATTTGGATCTAGTTTTTTTTTTTTTTAAGATGTTGCAGCATCAGAAATGTATATGTTGTTGTCTTTGTTTACATGTAGTGTGTGTGTGTGTGTGTGAGCGCAGGGGTTAAGCTCCATACACAGCAGTGACATGCAGATCCGTGTTAGTTTGTCACGGGGATCATCAGCTACAGTTCAGGTTTCTGCAGGTTCAGATGAAACAACAACGATGCAGATGATGCAACATGATCCCTGAACACATGACAGTAAATCCATATCCTCCTGTTCCCTCACAATTACCTCTAATGAAGCAATATTATCATATAGTCCGAGGCTCAATATTACAGTTAAAATAAATTGTTTGGATGATATCCGCGGTGCGTGCGCGTAATTCGTGGGGCCACTTAATCGCAGGCAATTAAAATTACAGCATGTTTCTGCATCCAAGGTAAGTCTTGCTTATGCCTGCTTAATTACGGAATTTCGCAAGACATTCTTAATCATCTAAATCAGTACCTTTCCCCTGTTCTGGCACACGGCAATTATGGCCAATTAGCGGTAATTAGTCCAAATGTTCTGGCTAATTCCTCAGAATAATGAGGACACTTTGAAGTGGAGGGTATGGGGCGATCGAGCCTTTGTTATCGAGGCTGCAGGTTGTTGTTTATGAACTGATTGGTGCCATGATATAATCCACTGAACAACTTCAGTCACAGGAAATCAAGTAGCAATGAGAAGTGGAGAAGGAAGTTTACTTTACTATTATTTCTAAAAAATAACAATAATCAAAACTTAAAGTTAACTACAGTTATTTTTTATCAGGAAATATTATATGATTGTTAAATATCATCATGTAAATTATAAATTCATCTCAGTTGATGTTTTGGAGCAAAAATATCCAGTGTTTCCTGCGTCAACTCATTTTAAATGAATCAGTAAAATCAAAACAAAAGGTCTCATTAGAGGTTTTTCTACAAAAGAGCTCAGACTTTTATTTTCCTCCTAAAAACTTTTCCTGTTTTCTTCCAGAAAATGAGCTGCAGAATAAAAACCCTCGAGGTTCAGAAGAAGGTGATAAAACCCAGAGAACTGGTCTCATCCAGAACACGAAGTCACCTCTGACTGAGGTCAGTTTCTTCTTTCTCATCAACATCTCGGTGAAGAAGAAACCAGGACCAGTGACTTTGAGTCTGAAACAACCTGAGAACAAACACGGACTCGTGACGTCACTACAAGAGACCATGCGTCATCAAGGGCAGCCATGTTTTTTCACCCAATCAGCTGCTTCATAGAAAACTCGGAGAGGCGGAGGAGCCGGGTGGTGTTTGTCAGTGAATTGCGCCTCCTAGTGGATCAACTTCTCTGTTCATCCACTGAACTAAACTCACAGTTTGACCACGTTTGTCTCCAGAGGTTTTACTGAGTCTTCTTCTGCCATCTAGTGGAGATAAAAACCTCATCTCGAGTTTTACTGAAGACCGAGTTGTCAACAACTTTATTGCTTCTTCTGTCATGAACAACTTCAAACTGTCCACAGCTCAAATGGAGCAAACTTTTCAGGTTCAACTCTGACTTTAGACTGATTTAGTTAATTCCACAAAGTACAAAGGAAAACTGAAACAAGCAGCCATTTAAAATGTACAAAAGTTACAAAAACATGACTGTAGAAGAGTTGAAGGCTGAAAAATATTTTTTTGTGTCTTTAAAAAAACACAAAGAGAAGAAGAATATAAGAATTTAAACTGTAACAGTCTGTTTTTATTCTAGTTTCTCATTAAAAGTCTAAGTTCACTTGTTAATCACTGAATATTTTGATTAAAAGTGTTGATTTTTTTTTGAGATGATGAAGAAATGTTCACAACTTAACATAACGTAACATTAACTGACGAACAGACTGACTCCAGATGGTTAGAAACTCTGACTTTAATTGTTGGTTTTATATTTAGTTTCCTTCAGAATCATTCATGAGGTTTTTATATTTGTGAATCTTCATCAGCTCCATCTTTCCTGTGACCTCTGAACTTTGGAAACATCTTGACAAGTTACACAAGAGACGTGACGATGAGTTAAATCTAATTAAATACGAGACGTTGAACAGTTTGTGTGGAGACTAAATATCACAACGGTTTTATCACTTGTGACATTTAAATGTTCAAATGATGTGAAATGAAACAGAAAGAAAAGAATCATGTTTAAACCACCAGTGATACAACGAATGAAGAAATCAGTCTCAATAATGTCACACAAGTTAAAAACAAAAGTGACTGACATGTTGATCAGTGTTGTTTTCCTTCTCATGTTGTGTCTATTCATCCGCTTCAAACGTAACAAACCAAGTTTTATATCCAGACATGAACCAACTCTCACTCAGATTATTAATGTAAAGTGACAAACGAATCTGTTGTACATTATTCACTGAGGCTCTTAAAGGCAACAGTCTGCATCTAAACAAACCAAATAATCACAAGTTAACAGATGTTTTTGAATTCAACCTAAAGAACATGATTGGTGGATAAAAACATGGAGCATGAAGATGAGCAGAGTGAGGTTTTCAAACAGCTCTACTCTCTGGATGAAGATGAGCCACAACAAGTGAAGAAAGTTACAGCAAATGATCGATTTCTGCTGAAGTTCAGGAAGAGTCAGAGACCCGGAGTCGTGAGGTCGTTAAAACCTAATGTGAATTAAATGTTATTTGCAGCAACTTAACAAAACTCCTCCTGTGGCCCAGTTTACACAGACCTTATAACGTTCCTAAAGAGGCCCTGGGACCGGCCAGTGAGTAAAACTATAGGATGGGCAGGGTAACACAAGCCCATCCTTTTCAGACAATTCTTCTGACCAACTTAAAAAACCAATGGCAACCTCTAAAAGCCTGTCTTTGTCACCCTTAAACCCCAAGATGCTCTAAAACACCATTGTGCAGTTAAACCTCATAAATTTGTCGCAGGGACTGATTAAACATCACGGGAATTGAAACACTAAAGATTTTGTCTCGGTCTCTTTTGGGCAAAGGACAATGGTCCATTCACAGGGAGACACACACACAAAAAGAGTGTTTAAGGGGAGATGCAGCGAGCTGAGGGGTTCGGCCAGTCCCCTCCATATGTGATACAAGGTGGCCCCAGCGAGGGGGACAAAGGGCCAGGTGACAGGGACGATGGGCTTCGGGGTCACAGGACGAGCAAACAACATTATAGGGGGCGTGAAAGCAGAAGACCTCCCTCGTCACCGATGAAATACTGACATGACGTCCAGCACCACAGCAGATTTTTCACCATGAAATAAGGAAACAAGGTTGAAAATGTCTCATCGAGGTGAAGTTATGACATGAACATGAACCAAAAATACATTGAAATGATGTGAAATATGAACATTAACATGGTGGTTAACAGCTACACTGATGAGGTTTAGTTTTTATTAATATATATTTAAAAAAAAAAAAAAAAAAGAAATAAAACTCTCTGCTCCAGTTTGTTTCATTTTGATTAAATGTTTAAAGAAAGTTAAAGCTCATCTTCTCCTTGGATTCACAACATTAACTCAGATAAAGTTTCTTCATCGTCGTGTTTATTCCCACCAGCTTCAGAATAACAAAAGTTAATTATATAAAAGTGTAAATGAGCTCATGGGTCCAGACAACAACAGGACGCTGCAGTGACTGAGGCTCTGATGTTTACTGGTTTCTATTCTTTTCTATTCTTATGCTGAAACAAATCCAGTCTCTTTAGTGGAAATGTTTGCTCAGCTTCTAGTGAATAATTAGTTTCTTTAACATCAGAAAAGACTCTGAGTTCCTGTCATGACCTGCCACATATTTTACATTTTAACAATTTAAAACTAAAATGTTTCATTTTTAAAAAGCCATTGAACTGATTTTAAGATTTTCACTTTAAATTTCAACTAATTAAATAAATGAAACGTTGAACTATTTCATTTGTTTCTAGAAATTTACATTTTTTTGAAAAAGAAGATTACACATTAAAAAATAACATACAAAATATGTGAGATTTTATTAATAATTTGTTCACAAATAGAAACAAGTCAAATCTTTAAGAAAATTTTCCTTAAAAACAAAGAAATAACATTATTTTTCCTTCAAACATTGAGTCTATAATAAGAATAATTATCTACTGCTGCCTACTGCAGCCTACTGTCCATCATCAACCCAACAACAAGTTATTTGTACCAACTTACACATGCATCATCTCATTAAAACACCGGCTGCAACAATGAGCCCGTGAAGAGAAAATATTAACACGAAAATATGAAAATAAAATGTGCAAAATACCTTTTTGTTCTATAATGAAAATATCTAAATGTTTAAGTTGCTCAGACATGTTACTAAACATTCAGAAAACATTTGATGAAATTCTAAATGAGTTTGTGCGTAAAAGAGAGAGAGAGAGGCTTCATTTAAAAGAGTTAAAGTGAACCGAGTCGCTCCAAAAGTCTCTCCACGCGAATCTGGAGGCCGCGGCGGTGGGAAAGTGCTGGTACCTGGGAGGAAGAGAGGCCGGGGAGGGATGCTGCAGGGACGGGTAGGCCAGAGGGAAGGCTACGGAGTGAGAGGAAGGAGGAGGTGGTAAACACGCGCCTTTCTCCGTGTCCACTAAACAGGTGTGAAAAGGTTTCCCGTCCCGTACCAGGATCGGAACCACGAGCCTCCGCAGCACCGGAGGATGCGCTATGTCCACGTCCTGCAGGGCTCCCTCCGCACGGCCTCTCTTCATCTTGTAGCGGTGGTTCTGGAACCAGATCTTCACCTGGGTCGGGGTCAGGCTGAGGAGACGGGCCAGCTGCTCCCTCTCCGGCCCGGACAGGTAACGTTGCTGACGGAACCGTCTCTCCAGCTCCAGAGTCTGAGCTTTAGAGAACAAGACGCGGCGCTTCTTGCTCTTTTTGTTCTTGTCGGACTCCGCGTCCGGAGAAGAGTCATCCGGTTTGGTGGAGTCTGGGGCCTCGAGACTTCCTTCATCTGAAGCTGCAGCAAGAAAAAATAATGAAAAGTTAATCCACGTTTCTCTGGAGATAATGTGTCATAAATAATGTGTGTTGAATACACTTTTATTATGGCATCATCTCTCAGCTCATCCACCTATCTGCCCATCTATCATCTATCTATCTATCTATCTATCTATCTATCTATCTATCTATCTATCTATCTATCTATCTATCTATCTATCTATCTATCTATCTATCTATCTATCTATCTATCTATCTATCTATCTATCTATCTATCTATCTATCTATCTATCTATCTATCTATCTATCTATCTTTTAACTAAATAATAGTCAAATGTTTCCTGTATCAAAATAAAACTGGTTAAAATAACAAAACATCATATTATAGTGATGTTTGTTTTATATTAACATCATACATCACTATATATGATGATATATCACTATATTTTCATCTAATCCAACAGCATCATCCACTTACAGATACAAGGGCTCCGGTCGCAGTCCATCCAGGAGGTGTAGGGAGAACCGGAGGAGCAGGAGGAGTAGACCGGGGAGGACCGCGGCGCAGCCTCCGCGTCCTGTTCAGGCAGATCCAGGATGCTCCTGACGGAAAAACTGAACTTCGTCGGCGCAGCCATCGCGTCCTTTACGTTGAAATCCGAGATTTGAATTCGCAGCAGAAATAAACAAATACTGTGGGTGAAGTTTGTCCAAAGAGGCGGAGGAGGAAGAAAAAAAGAAGGAATCAGGCAGCGGATCCTTTCCACTTTACGCGCTGTCCAAACAGCCGCTCTGAGTGTGTGTGTGCGCACTGGACTCTGTGTTTACACAAACAAGCACTCCATAAGCTGCAAACACAAGGCTGCTGCTTATAAAGCCTCCTCCTCCGCTGAGTACCTGAATGGCCGGAGTGCTGTCACCCAATGACTGTAGGTGTGAAGACACAAGAAGAAAAAAAAACCCTCAACAATGAACGAAGGAAACACTCGTCATCATTACAGATTCGTCCCGTATCGTCAGACTGAGGAACAGATAATGGTGATTGTTGGAGCTGAATCACGTCTTGGGTGGCAACTGACAACAGAGCCCGTCCCATCATCAACCTCCCCCTCCTCCTCACCCCCTCTCTCCCTCCTCTAGTCCAAACAACGTGTCCAGTATTTGCATACAAAGTGAGCAATTAGCCTGAAGCCTGTTGAGTTGGTTTAACTAATAACGTCCATTAGAGGCGGATTCATGACAAACCTGAGAAATGTTGACGTTTTTAAGATGCTGGAGGATTTTGTTACGCTCTTATCTGACTTTAATATTTATCACAGGATTTTTTTTTAAATAAAAAATGTTAAATAACAAAACATAATGGAGGTTGAAGCTGATTTAAATAGAAGATAAAGAGGAACGACACGGTTGTAATAATATAAAACATCAATTAATAAAAAGTCAAAATGTCAATAAATCTGTTAATAATGAAACTAGTGACTTATAAACCACGAATTAAACATCTGTCTTTATAAACAATAATAACATTATTATTATAGACGTAATATGTTACTGTTGATAAAGTTTATTATGAGATAAAAACGTTTCCATGTTTGAGTTGAAGTTGCTAAAGAAGTGACTGGTCGCTGCTGATTCTTTCTTAATCAAGATAAATTGTCGATAATTAATCACGCGTCTCTGTCGCTTCTAAAGCTTCGTCTTCCTCTGGTTTTATCTTTTTGATTCAACAGTTTCAAGTTTCCTCCTCAGACCAACCTGTCGCCTGCACTTGTTGATATCTGAGCTCCTGTTTTGTTCCTGGAGACATTTAAAACGCGTTAAATTCAAAGCGTGAATCCAGCCTCATGTGGGGGCTGTTTTTTTTTCTGTCTCTCGTATTTGATATTGATATCGGTCCTCATCCACTTCAGTGAGGTGATGTGAGCAGAGTGTGGTGGAGGCGGTGGTGGACATCCCTCCCCAGTCGTCCTGGGTGGTCGGACGAGAGGGAGCACAAATACATGCCAACCAGAGGAGGGAACAAAAGAGGAAAATGTAGCCCCGCGTCCGAGACCCGTTGGAAGCATTTGTTCCAGTCAAGATTTTGCATTTGTTCAGTCCCGCAATAATGCCTGATTGACGCCCCGGCACAATGTCCTTTAACTTTGCAGGATAAATCCGAGCTTGTTCCGTGTTGTCATGGTTTTGAATGGAGCTGAATAGGATCTGGGACACTATCTACTGCTCTGCGTCTACTGCCGCCAAGTCTATAGTCCAGAGCAATATTACATGTGTGATTCAGGACGTATTAAATTCCTTTTAGATTTTCAGAGCTTAGCAAAGTCGGTGACCTGTGTAATTAACCCAGAATTCTCTAAAACCCGCTTTTACCCTTCGTTTTCCACTGATTAAAGACTTTTACGCGCGTTACGCACAAACATCTCTGTGGAAAACAAACATTTTTCAACAAGTTTCAGGATTAAATTCTCTGTTAGAAGGATTAAACCTTCCTCCAGCATCGGTTCTGTGTTGGCTTCACACCGGCCTCCTGCGGTTGACAAACACCAGAGGATTACAGTTCTGCAGGTTTGCTGGAGTGGATAGTTTACAGAGAGCACTCGATTGGAGAGCAAAAACACGCAAAGGCAAAGAGAAGTCATGTCCAAAGAGCGGGAATTTTCTCTGTCCAACAATGACCCAAACAGCCCCTTAATCTATTTAACACCCGCAGGCTTCAGCCAGAGAGGGTCCTCTGCAGCTCCCAAGAGCTCTCCACTGCCAAATATTTACTCTGTTGTTCAGCTCTCACTCCCAGTCCTCCTCACACTGATGCAGATTTTTCTTCCTCACATGTTCCTGGAGTCTGCAGCTGAACTGACAGCTGAGCTCCATCAGTTGTTTCTCAGAAAAAAAAACAGCATCTTCTCTCATAAAAGTTTCTCTCTCCCACACACACACAAACACACACACACACACACACACACACACACACACACACACACACACACACACACACACACACACACACACACACACACACACACACACACACACACACACACACACACACACACACACACACACACACACACACACACGTGCAGCCTCACATCTGTATGAGCAGGATGTTTGACAGAAACATGAAACCTTCAGTGACCAGAATAAAAGTATTTCCTCTGATACAAACTTGAATATTTTCTCTCGAGGCAAATGAAATTTATTCTGGGGCAAAAATATTTTCTGATGAGAATTTTTAAAGAAGACAGAGGATGTTGAAGTGCATCTATAAATCAAACAGGGTTGATGGATGGAAGATGTTTTCTTATAGTTTTATACAAAGTTTTAGTTTTATACACAGTTTTTATTTCTTTTTAATTATTTTCTGTTTTTCTTCCTGCCTGATGTGATATTTTTGCTCCTGTGCTTCTTGTTTATTTGAGTGTTTGAGATTTTACTGTGAATCATTTTCTGATTTTAGTTCTTTACAATAAACTCTCATAATCACTTCACACTTTAGGTAAAACTTGAGCGTTTCGTTGGTTTTTAAATGCAGTTGGTCGACTCAAAGGAGCAAAATGAGACAAAAAAATCTCAGACTCAGCAGAGTCGACGCTTTAATTAGACGGCTCGCGCCTCGTAAATGGTCTAAATCTGTCAAACCTCTCACCTTCAGCTTTCTGTTAAACATTTTAAAAATCTTGAGCCAAAGAAGATGGAATGATGAAGTCATCAGAATTATTTTTAAAGCAACACAAGACATTATTCACAGGCTTCACATTTATACACGAATAAAAGAAATCAGAGGATTTCCTCTTTAATTAGAACTATCATTTCTAACACTGAGGCTGTATCAGCTCCATCAACGTCTGGCACCGAGCTCTAAACATGTCAGCGGCTCAGTAAACCAGTGAAAGAGATAAATTGTTGAGATGTTTATCTGATTCTAGTCTGACACATTATTCATCATCTTCAGAGCCACAATGAGCGTCAGTGTAACATCACGGTCCAGCAGCTGCACCTGCCGCTGCCGTCCTCTCTCCTCCATCCTGTAAATACTATTAGCATTTAGGAGAGGGGCTGCGGGGGATAATTACTTGGCTGTCTCATCACTTTCTCTTTGCAGTGTAAGCTGAGGTCTTGTGAAGCTGCTTGACCAGACAGCAGCTGTGTGTTTGCTGCTCAGTCAAAGTGTCAGAAAGTCATGGTTTTGTTTATACGGTGCTTTAAGACACAAAGGCAGCGTGTACCAATGAGATTTTCATAAAAGTAGAAACAAACAAAAAAGGAAAAGGAGACAGATTCTAAACTATCGACAGGAATATTATGAGATTATTTAAAAAAGACACAAGAGAATTAATATCACTGATCTGAGAGGAAAGAAGAACATTTAGATTAAACG
Organism: Polydactylus sextarius; assembly: GCA_016801845.1. Lineage (NCBI taxonomy): Eukaryota > Metazoa > Chordata > Actinopteri > Polynemidae > Polydactylus > Polydactylus sextarius. The sequence goes on from CM028919.1 coordinate 15,717,690, forward strand.
TGTTCATGATTTCTATTCAAATCACTTGATTTGAGAGTCTGTGAGCTCAGTGTGATGAATAATTATTTATACATCATCAGTGATTCATCATTTCTTTAACTAGACACAGAAGCAGGTTGGTCAAACACACTCTTTCCTCTAAGTGGATGTTGAATAAAACACATAATGAAACAAGACTCACGTCCTCGATGAGACGTTTCTACGTCTGACATCACCAACGTCACCGTCGACATGAGTCTCTGGTCGGTTGTTGATGATAAAAACTGTGAATGAGAAACAATAAAACTATTGAACATGTGAACATCAGGATCAGAAATCACATCTGTTAAAACACTGACTGTTTATTATTTAAAACATGTGAATTTAACTTGTTAAAAATCTATCTTTTAACATATGCAGTCTAACAAAGTACCATGTTAATCATGAATCAGGCATATTTTAAATGATCAGTTACAAGACTAAACTTCTCAGTTTTAATCCTAAAATATCAGATCAAAGCTGGAAAAGATCTGACGATGAAACATTTTGTTCTCTGCTTCCAGGTTCTTGTGTTTCCAGGAAATAAAACTGCAGAGACAAAGAAAAGTACAAAGATTTATTCTCCTGAACACAAACCATCTCCAGACGGAGGCGTCAGCGTTGACTGGGACATGTCTAATCCTTGGTTGCCCTCTACAGGACACACGTCGAACTGACCTCCTTCTCCCACCAGACACCCACTCTCTGTGGGTGGAGCTCACTTTTCTCCAGCTTTTATTAAAATCCTTCAGGGAACTGTGGTTGCAGCTCAGAGCCACAGTAAACACAACAGCTACTCTGCTCAGAAGTGGTTGTTTGATTGCAGCAGCGTTTGTACCTGTGGCTCGTCGGTCTCGGCCTCCTGTTGTGTAACTCGGTGAACTCAGTTGAGGGTGAACAGGATCTGGAAGTGTGTCACAGGCCGCCGCTCCTTCACAGCTGCAGCTAGAGTTTGTTGCCTGGATGAGGAGGAGAGAAACTGTGGGATTTACACAACCACCATCCAGACGAGTACATGACCAGACAAAGGCTCAGTCAGTCGCTGGAGCCTCAGGCGTTTTCACTGTTGGATCAATCAATCACTCATTAGACGCAGACGGACTGTGTTGATGTATTGTGAAGTGCCTTACAAGTGAAGGCAAATTGACAAGAAGAAGAAAGAAGAAAACTGACAAGAAAAACACAACTCAGCACTTTGTCACGAGGAGAAATAATAGAAAAGACAAATATAGACACGATGCAAACGTTTGAGGCTCTTCACATATTTAGATTCTTATCTGGTAACGACATCAGAGACACGTCTGATCCAGGATTTATACTGAAGCATGAACATGAAACATTCACATCGACCCTCAGACAACAAACAGTCCTGGTGTCAACATCATGACGTCACCAAGAGTCTGGATCCACAAGATCTGAGACGAGGTCTCTAGAAGATCCTGCAAACATCTGAAACATGAAAAAACATTTTAAAAAACTGTGGTTAATCAACAGTTAAATAAAATCTACTCACAATTTATTCTAAAGTACTTTACATATGAAAGAACAATGAGGAAATATGATAACAACTTCACTCAATAATCCAAGAATCATATTATAAGATGAACCAGCAGATTTAAAATATCATAACTTATAATCTTTTACATTTATTGATCAGCAGTGACACAAGTCAACAGTCAAGAAAACAAGATCATTTATTTCCTTTTCTCATCAGAAATCCTTAATAAACACGTAACCTCTAAACTCAAACAGAGAAAAGAGACAATTTCTATATTTTCTAACTCACCAGTCTCTGTCACGTTTTATTATTCTTCCTGTGGTGAAACACCAGCGGTTTGTCTCCTGTTTGTCCAACAGATGGCGCCACTGTCTTTATAATGGACAGGGTGTGTAGTTACAGCGTGTTGGTGTTTTATCAGCAGCATCAGTGACCCTGAGAGCAGAGGGACCAACGAGGATCAGGATCAGGATCTGGATCAGAGTGAAACTACAGAGAAATTCAAACAGAAGCTTCAGGGTTTTCACCTGATCGTTGCTGTGTCAGAGCGGTTTAACCTGCAGACACCTCCTGGTTTGTGAACTTGGTGTGACTGATCATTAAAGAGTGAAGATGATGATGGTGAAGTTTCTTCTTATCTACACGTGATGAACTGGTCTAATCCTGTGAAACAGTCGCTTCTTCGTTAAAAAGAAAAGTCACAGTTACAGCTTGAAAATAAAACTTCCTGTAGTTTCTCTCTTCCTCGCGTTTATTGGCCGGTTCCAAAGACAAATATCAGAGGGTTTGAGAGTTTGTCACATTTCTCACTGACACGATCCATCTGACTCTGTTTGTTTATGAGGATACTGGACCCTCCGCCCGCTGTGTAATCTAATAACACCGAGTCAAGATGTGAGGCTGGTGCAGCTCAGCCGGACTAATTACAGGAATGTTTCTGAGCTTATGCGCTCGGATCTTAATGGATGAGGAAATTTAATATAAGTCCAATCCAGGTATGAGTCAACGGTTCCTCCAGTGTAGCGCGGCGGTGTGGTCTGCATCAACACCCCATTCTCACTTTGCTGCACAAGCTAAAAGGTAGAAGCTCTGCGTTTTTTCCCAGTGTCCTCTGTTGCGGGGACAAAGAGCTCCAAATTAGGGCGGAATGAAATATTTAATACTAATGAACTCCAGGTGCCAGACGAACAGATGTCAAAGTGATGTATGCTTAAAAGTGTCGTAAATATTGTTTCTTTTTGTCCCTCTGTGCTGAAACGCAGGCCTGGCCCTCTGAAACACGACTACATACGTCGTTAACCCGCGTTCGTCCTCATTAAGGCCGCGCTAAAGTTCCCGCGCCGCTCGGCCCAGAGAAGTGTTAACCTGCAGAAAACGCTTTTAATGGTGTCACCGCCGTTTAAGCTGCTAAAGGTTAGAGTCATCAATGCAGGTTCTTTCAAAGACGTCCCCTCTGCCTCGTCTCCTCCACATATCAAAGCTCCATTTAATCTTATTTTATTTCTGCCAAACAGCTGGAGGTGACACCGCACTAAGACCCGGAGTAGAGCTGCAGCTTTAGGATGAGACACACACACACACACACACACACACACACACACACACACACACACACACACACACACACACACACACAGTAAGTCTCCACGTGTGTGTGTGTTATTGCAGATGTCAGTCAGTTTGGGGACAGTCAGTATGAGATGACAGACTCCAACTCCCTCTGTGAAACAAGAAATCACTGCGTGTCCCTATAATAACCTATTAGTGGTGGTTTGGATTTCCCGCAGGATCTTACTGGGAACAGTAAACCGGAGAAACTGGGACACACACACACACACACACACACACACACACACACACACACACACACACACACACACACACACACACACACACACACACACACACACACACACACACACACACACACACACACACACACACACACAGCTCTGCTTCTTTTCTCTTCGTGTATAAATCTGAGTCGCAACAGAAACAGAAATGAAAATACAACTTTACAACTTTATTTTAACCACAAAGAAGGAACCGGAACAGAAGAAGAAGAAACTCACGGCTTCTTCTTCTTCAGTCATGTCCCGTCATGTCTGTAAAACTGATCTGCTCGTGTCAATTGATACAAAGTCACGTGCGACACGAGGCTGAAAGATTTTATCATTAAAATACAACGAACCGAGTCTGAACCGGCTCCTCCTCAACAACAACAATAAAAAATCACAGTTTTTATTTTTTTATTTCCAGTTGTTACAGTTGATGTTGTTATTTGAGTGAATTTTTTAACATTGTATTTTTCCACGTGGTAACTTATTATTATCTTCTATTTTTTATAACGTTTGAACCAAATGACAGAAGAAAAATTCGAATGTATTTTCAAAGTAAAAGTGTCAGTAACACAAGAGTCTGTTAAGATTTTTACTTGTTGCTCAGTTTATAAACAACGAACTCAGAATGACAGAAAAAAAGTTTCTAAATAAAAGTTTATTATGTTGAATGAGAAGAACGAGACCTACGTCCTGAAAGTGAAGATGAACGTGACTGAACATTTTACTGAGAATCAATAAAGTTTGATGTTGACGTGAAACAATGCGTCATGATCAAATATCGATTTAATATCGATTTAATATTGATTTAAGTGACGTCATGTTTGAGTAAATCAACGTTACTTTTCATCTGTTTTTATGTTTTATGTGATGTTGGATATAAGATTGTATCAACTTTATAGTTTCTTTCATTGAACTTCCTGGTGAAACTCGGGTGTGTCTGTTCTTATTAAGTGTGTACATTAAATAAAACTAGTGAAAGAATAATATTTACGTCCTGGTTCTAATTAACTGGATGAAAGAGGATTGAAGAGGGCGGGATCCATCATCATCATCATCATCATCATCACCATCAAAACAATAAGTCACTAAATCCACCGATTATTCCTCGTTTATTCCTCTTGTGTAAAACGATCATTAAATTAAATAACAGAAATAATTTGATGATTTAACGTTTTAAGTTGAATCTTTATTTAACTTATTAACTTGTTATTTTCAGATTTATTTTTCATTGAGGAGAAAAAGTAACAAGGTACTGATTTGATGTTTGACTAGAGATTATTCACACTTTATTTACCACGGATCAAACTGAGGAACCTGATGAAGTGTAACAAGACAAATATTTAGTTTCTGAATGAAAAGCGTCTTTTCTTGTGTTTAGATCTCGATCCGGACTGTGTTTACCTGCCGACATCAGACAGGTTCCTCCTTCTGTCTGCGCGTCTTTTCCATTGTGGTGACAAGTGCTGAGGAGATGATCAGCTCATGTCTTCACTTGTTCAACATGTGTGGAAATTAAAAAAAACAAAAAACAACCTAAACAAAAACAGAAAAAAGCGGTTAAGTGACTTTGCTCACACATGAAGCGGATAGCTGAGGAGGGAGCGCCACAACAGCTGAGACGTAAACAGACTCAGGTGGGACGTGAGATGTGAGCTCCGCTGGTTACAGAAACTCTTCTGTCCTCAGATGAAACACAGAGAAACGCCAGACTGGAGCCGCGGTGATTTACAACCAACCGGCTTTATTAAACCTTTGGTTAAACTGTGGAGGGTGATTATTACAACCTCATTATTATTATTATTGTCATTATTGTTGTTTCTGCACGTTAATGATGCACAGTTTGGTGTTTTTACCTGGAAACGAGTGACGTTAACGGACCACACATGGATTTATCTGAGGGAGAGAAGAGAGTTGTCATCAGGAAAACACTGAGATGAAAGAGGACAAACAGGTTTCTGCTCAAAAGACAGAGAGAAAATAAACGACGAGTCATCTGATTTAAAAAGAAATTACAGAAAAATATCACAAATCACCACGTGTCTCAGGTGAATCACTTCACCTTCAGTATTAAGTCGTTTTCTGCTGCGGTTCAACGACACAATAGGAACATTAATAAAAGATAAAATGATGAGTTGAGGTTAAACGTGATGCTGCAGGTCAATGTGATGTTATTTATTAAAAAACAAATAATCTCCTCAACCTTTAAATAAATGACACGTAAAACACACACACACACACACACACACACACACACACCAGTGTGTTGGAAATAGTGGACTATTCAGTCAGAACAAGAACATCTATGTTTGAACCTGCAGAAGGAGCCAACAGGATATTTTACTCATGATGATGTTAAATCTTGTTACAGATTTTTTTCTTGTTGAAAGTCTCATCTTCATCATCCTCATCATCATCAGTCTGTGTCATCCCTTCATCTCTGAGGAGCAGAGACGAGGTGAAGACATCAGTCAAACTTGTGTCTCCTGCAGCTTTTTGTCTGACAACTGATGCGTTTCCTGAACAGTTCAGACATGTGACGACCACGTTCAGTCTGCAAACCACGCGTGTTGGGTCTGTTAGTGACGGAGAGGCGTTCACGGACTCACTAAATATATATATATATATATATATATATATATATATATATAAAACGTTGAAATACATTTTCAGAATAAAATGTAAAAATACATATATATTTAAACCAGTAGCTACTCTGGTTATTTCTATTTTACAGAAAACAGATTATTATTATTTAAGTCTCCATCCACCTCGAGGGAAACACACTGGTTTATCTTAACGGGATAATGACAAACACATGAGACATTTTACTCCGTTTTAACAGCCACACATTTAATATATTATTATTATTATTATTATTATTATTATTATTATTATTATTATTATTATTATTATTATTATTATTAAAACATCTGGTTCAGTTTTGACTCGTAATAATAATATTAATTTATTTTTTCCTGACTTGATTAAAATTAATTTATTATAATCGATAAATACAATCAGCTATTTAACGTCGTTAGTTTCTATTTGTCTTGTGATGTAATTAATCAATAAATAGAACGTTTCTGTGAAACATCTGTATTGATATGATCATTTCTCTGGAGGAGGAAAACGTTTGTCCGCTAAGTCTCAGAAAAAGGTGAGGAGATGGAGCAGTTTGCTGAGACCTTTGCTCCGTCTCTCTTGACCTTTTGTTATTTCAGCCACCAGTGGAAACAAGTTGAGCACGTTTCCCCGCGGTAAACATTACGCTTGACGCATTAGTGGCCTGGGAGCTGCGCGGGGCGGTGGGCAGGTGGTGGTGGGGGGCACAAGCGCTGATACGGTGATGGATTTTAAAAAATAGTCATCTAAGACCCCCAGTCGGTCGTCTAATGGCAAATAACTCTTCGAGTTAACAAAATACATTTAGAAACCCGTTAATTTCGCTGACTGGTACTAGGTGTTGTGGCGCAGTCCGGGTCCAGACGTTGATATCTGGATATATGGAGCAGGATTTACTCTCCAGTATCCAGCCCGCATAGCTGAACGTGCTGAAACAAATACTGAGAAATACTTTGTGTACATTTCGGCCCCTCGCAGCAGCTTCGGTGTTTAATGTCAGCACAGTTTTTTTTTTCTTTGCAACAATATTCCTAATTGCACGGCTGCATTGGTTGCACCGTTTGATGTTTACTTCCACGCTGATCCTTTTAGGTTTGTTCAGAGATGAAGGTCAGTCATGCGCCGAGGACTTTCTCTTTTTTTAAACAAAAAATATGACACGAGAAAACCCAAAGCATGTGTCAAAACGGGGAGAGAGTGAGTGAAGGCGCAAAGTTATGGTGTGTGTTTGTTTCTCGTGTCGGGAAGCAACAAATCTTTCTTATTGCCTGCAAGTGGGGTTTCTGTACAGAGGTAGTTAAGTTAGAAATAACCCCCCCCCCCTCAGAGATATTATTCCACAAACCTTGACCCTTATGGGTAATTATGTAAAGGTTAAGACATAAAGGGTAATTTCTTTATCATACAAGAGCTTTAAAAACCTGCATATCCTTAACGCTTGCTGTGCGTAATTGGCAAAAAGGGCAACATTTGGCTCCTCTGGCGCAAAGTCTTAATGCAAATCAAATGGGACTTTTGGTCTGAAAAAAAAAAGAAAACAAAGTTATTGAGCTAAAAGTGTTAAGTTCGTTTCACACATGTCTGAATAAATCAAATAATATTTAATTTAAACTTGGAAGAAGAAGGTAAATCTGATTGTGGTTCAACTCAACTCGACGTATATTTTGAAAACACACAAGCAGAGGCAGCGTTTTACACAGAAAACTAAAACATTTTCAGCAAAAAACGAAATGAAGGAGTTTGTTTCTGGTGCGTTCCTGCAGCACGCAGCATCCGTCTGATGCGTCAAGAAGAATAAAAACATGGACAGTAAATAAGTAAAACGTGTGATAATCCTTCAGTTCATGAGACACAATTTACCAACATCACCAGACCAATTACATGACTCAAAAGCAATCATTCATTTCCTCCAATTTCCTTAATGATGCCACTGAAAAGGTTTAGATGAAGGGTGGTGTAGTGGAGCGTAAAGCCACCCAAAGTCAGGTTTTCCAGCTTTTTGTTTTCATAGTAGAAGTGGGCACTTATTTTATTTTGAAAGGATTAGTCTTTGTTGTAAAGACACGAGCACAAACACTATTAATGACAGCTGAGCGTGGCTTCAAATACACACATTACTGCGCTTCCTGGGAAATATTAATATTTGTTCAGGTGAGATTTACTTGTGAAAGTTTCCTTCTGAAGTTTTTTTTTTCTTTTCTTTTTTTGTGAGTTTCTTTATTTAGTTTCACATCTGAGTGGAAAAAAGGTGAAGATCTAATCCAAGAATCTTGATATTGTTTTCTACTCACCCTGTCTGTCTCAATAACAAACGCATTCATGGTGGTATATCCCCGGCTTGGCTTTCTGATGGGAGAGAGCAGGACGAGGAGGAGGACTGGAGAGGGGGTGAGGAGGAGGAAGAGGAGGGGGGAGGAGGGGGAGGAAGGGGAGAGGACTTCTGTGGACTTGTCATGTCAAACTTTGTGGACCAATAGGAACTCAGCTCTGCGCAATCTCGAACGTCTATTGGAGAGAGCAGCCAATCAGAGGCAGAGCAGCGTTGGAAGTCCAGCCTCCTGATTTCAACAGATTGAAATGTAAGCCTGTCTCCAGCGCCGTCAGGAAACAGATCGAGAATTTTGTCCCTCTTGTTCCTTATCGCACAAGAAGATTTTCTTGGACGCGGTTTTGGACAGTGGACACGCTGGACGCGGAGCAGGATCCACGCAGGACGCACAAAGCGGACACCGTTTACTTCATTTGCGGTTTTAACACGATGGGTGAGTTCAGTGTCGGATCGAGGCTTTTTTTTCTCTTGTCAGGGATGCATCAACTGGTCCAACGTCCTGCGGCAAGGTGGGGGGAAATATGGCGAGATGTTGTCTGTGTTTGATGTTTTGACTCGGTCAGTTCAGATGTTGATCCGCTGCGGGAAGAAAAACCAACACACTGAGTTATCACAAGTGTCAGTTACAAACGGAGGTTTTGGCAAAAAAAAAAAAAAAAAAAAACTACTGCAGAAGTTTAGCCTGAACGACAAGCCCACGACAGCTCTGCGCTCTTCACCCAAACATTACACACAACTCTGAGATAAAGTTTAGTTTACTTAACACATTTATGTTTATTTCACTGTGAGAATTAAAAGATGCATATTTGCGTAAAGATGGAAGCATGGATTAGTTTTGGATAATTGGATGAATTTTTCAAATGTGTTGTAACGAGATAAAACAGTTGAACGTCAACATCTTTGCAATATTTGCTCATATTTAATTATACATGCGGTAAGAAATAGAAGCGCTGATGGTGAAGCGCTTTAACTCGGGTAATGACGAGTCTGTGGTGGGCCTTGCTTTGCTTTCTCAATCCTCTCTTATTGTTCTGGTCTTCTGTGCGTTTGTTTTTGACACCAGAGCCAGCCTTCGGAGAGGTGAACCAACTCGGCGGTGTTTTCGTGAACGGCAGGCCGCTCCCTAACGCCATTCGGCTCAGGATCGTGGAGCTGGCCCAGCTCGGGATTCGACCCTGTGACATTAGCAGGCAGCTGCGCGTCTCCCACGGCTGCGTCAGTAAGATCCTGGCCCGCTACAACGAGACCGGCTCCATCCTCCCCGGTGCCATCGGAGGCAGCAAGCCTCGGGTCACCACGCCCACCGTGGTCAAGCACATACGGACATACAAGCAGAGGGACCCGGGGATTTTTGCCTGGGAGATCCGGGACAGGCTACTCGCCGACGGGGTTTGTGATAAGTTCAACCTTCCCTCCGTCAGCTCCATCAGTCGGATCCTGCGCAACAAGATCGGGAATCTGTCCCAGCAGAGCCAGTACGAGTCGGGCAAGCAGGCGCCTCACCCGCCGCCACAACCAACGATACCCTACAACCACTTATACTCATACCCGACGTCCAAAGTGCCCACTCCCCCCGGCATGCCCACCTTACCCGGACACATGGCCATGCACAGGATATGGCCTTCGTCGCACTCGGTCACAGATATTCTGGGGATACGGTCTATTACAGAGCAACAAAGTAAGCATGGCTGCATGGAGGGCGGTTACATTTGTTTATTGCACCACATTTATCCAACTTGTGAAGGTTGTTTTGCGCGCAAGAGTGCGAATGTGTGTGTGTTTGAGAGAGAGAGAAGCCACTTATTTTTTCCCTTTGAGTTAAACTCTAATTGTTTTTATGAGCCTGAACAGAAACTATTGTGACGTTAGAAACACGCAGGCCTCGATGGAGAGAAAACTTAAAATGCCAACTTGACCTTCTTGCTTCAACGTGTTTCTAGAATCATTTCACGTGTTTTAAAGACACGACTTCTTGTTCTAACACCGAGGCCTCTCTGCGCCATGTGACCTCTGACCTTTACTCAAACTGCGCTAAATGACACTAGGAAACGTTTCAGTTGCGTGTTTCTAACGCACCGTGTCCTGATGTGATGCGATGTGACGTTGGTGATATTGATTCGTGAAGGAGGCAGGTTAGTTCAGAACCAGATGGCCAGGCTCGCAGTAATAATTAAGAGGCGGATGTGGAATATTAGAGGGACAGCGGAGGGAGAGGCGGTGGGATGAAGTGTGCTGAATGTTTGCCATGACTCGGGGCCAGACATTTTGTGCAGGGAATTGCGCATTCAGCTGATTTTTTTTAAAACCGCCAGTTCAGAGTCTAGGACGACGACGACGACGTAGAAGAAGCGGTAGTGAAGTCACACCGAGTTAAACTTGCTGCTGCTGCGTCGTGTTTGTGTTGCAGACCGTGTGTCACACGCAGGTAGGCCCAGATCACTTTGGGCTTTTTTGCACTCGAGAAGACCACGAGTGTTTTGGAAACAGTGAAACAGGATCCGGCATAAATCAGTGTTAATGGTCGACTCGGTGTTTGTGAAAGGATCTTTTTTTTTTCTGAGAGCTCGTTTCCCAGAGGCAGGAGGGTGAAGCGCTGTCAGGTTCGTCGTGTATGTGACGGCTCCGCTCCACCGACATGCGCAAAACCTTCAACTCGGTCAATCTAAATAAGACAAATGCGAGGCAGATACCAACGAGAAATCTACAAGGGAGGAATGTGTTTTCGAAAGCGCTGCCTTTATAAACAATTTATGCATTTCCAAATTATTAGCAGATGTTTGTGGCAGGTTTTTAAACGCTGGGTTACGTTTTTAAGTAGACTTGGTGAAGTGAGAGCTCATTTGCACCAAAGTGATTTCACCAGTCAGATTATTTACAAAATGCATTTGGAATTTATGGAAAATGGCAGGTAACAGTTAGATCAAATTAAGACAATATGTGCAGACCTCGTGGTTTTAAGTTTTGGTAATTTTAAAGATGAGTTTTTTCTTATTTGTCGCGTTTCATTTTCGCGTAAAAAGAAAAATATTGTGAATTGATTTAAAAAAATAAATCTAAAAAATATACGAATTTACAGAAACAACCAGTTAAAAGAACAATTCATTAATGAGTCTGAACTTTGGTGAGTTGTTGTTTTTTTCGGTGTAAACGTTGAGAGTCGAGTTTCACTAAAACACATCGCGCACTAAAAGAGACGGTGAAGGTTAAAAGTGTAATTTAGTCTTAAATGTCCCCTGACCCTCCAGCGAGAGTCGACTTACATCTAAACAAACCATCAGGAGCAGGAGGAGCAGCAGGAGGAGCAGCAGGAGCAGGAGGAGGAGGAGGAGGAGGAGGAGGCTCCATCTGATCTGTGGACAAAACAAAACATCAACGACGTTTTTTCTTTTTCATTCTTCAAATGTAAAAGTTCTTTTTTTTCTCGTGATAAGTCAAAGATCTTCGTCCAGAAAAACGTCAAGTCTGATCAAGTTTAACGATTCATGTTTTCATAAATTATTATTGAAGCAAAAGTCTTCAGCTTCTATTTTTAAAGTCGATACAATCTGAACGAGTCATTAGAGAAATAATCTACATCAAGATTAAAGACGAGAAACGTTGTTTTAAAAACTCAACGCGCCTTTAAACAAACATCCACATGTGAGTTGATTTGCGCGTAAACTGACAAATGAAGAAGTTTTAGTTTAAAATGTCACAGAGTTTTTTGTCTCATCTGAGCCTCAGGTCTGATGAGGAGCAGCGGCCTCAGCGCCTCTTTTTATTTTTTATTTCAAATAATCCCCCTGATCTTTTTTCTTTTTAAGATTTAAAAAAACCCTCTGACTCTTTCCTCTTCTCTTCTCTCTGTGTCTTTTACCCCCCAGTTAGTGACAGTCCATCCTTTTCCAGCGCCAAACTAGAAGAATGGAGCGCATTAAACAGGACTAATTTCCCACCATCAAGTTCTCCACTAGTCAATGGAGTGGATAAACCGCATTTAGAACCTGAAGCAAAATACACCCAGGTAAAACATAATGATAATATATAATAACACATATGGACACGTCTTATTTATTCTTTTAAAACAAAAGCAACAACGTAAAAAACAGACTTTTAACATAATTATAGTCTTTTTTAAAATAATATTTTATGTGGCCTGGAAATTTCCCCTTTCACAGCTGTGACGCTCCTCGTGTTGGCTGCATAGTTTTAAATAATATATTATTATTTTATAATTTGATCTTTACAAGGTGAATTTCCTCCAGGTCCTGCTGCACTGGCCACTGCCTCAGGCGTCGTTACAGTGTCAATGAGTTTGTAAATTAGGAGCTTAAAGTACTTTTGGATTCTCCAGGTATTTTCTCATTATTATTTATTTTATTTTATTTTTTTAAAAATATTTTCCAGCTTGTTGAGACTCTTGGATTAACAGTCAGAAAGTGGTTGGATCCATAAAAAAAAAAAAAAAAAACTCAGCAGTTTAACACAAAGTCTCTTCTCTGGTAAAATGTTCCACTTTTTTATTGAGTCGATTTTAACACAAGCTGGAACTTAGAAAGACCAGAAGATAATTTACACAAAGACGTGACTTCTGGTTTCAAAACTGGACTTTTTTTATTTTATTTTTGTATTTTCATTCGGGACATGATTCATTCTAAAGTCAAGTTTTAAAGTTTTAAAGTCAAATCCAAAATAAAATTGGATTTCACAAAAATATCAAATTTGAAAATAATAATTTTCATTTAATCATAAAGACACGAAGGTTTTTTTTAAAGTAAGAACATTTTTAGTGAATTAATTAAATAATATTCTATTTAATTATTAATTGTAGAAAGTTTCTCTAAACGTCTCGTGACATGATTTTATTTTTAATTGATAACAATCGACGACAGCACGTGTGTGCTCACACGCGTGCGTTTGTATTTTATTATTTCATTAATTTATTGTTTTTGGCGGCCTCCGACTTTTATTCTGACAGTGTGAGTCTCCTTTAAAAACAGTTTCACGTTAAATAATTTATCTGCCGCTTTTCGTGCTCGTTGCGTCGCAGGTAAAAACTCAACGATCCAGTAAAAACAGAAAATATCAGTAAAACTAGAAAAGAGAAAAGTTTGTTATAGAAGAGCTGAGGTTTCATTTCCAGCAGAATTAAAACATCTCAGTCACCGAGTTGGTTCATTCAGCTGCTGCAGCTTCATCATCTCATCTTCTAATTTATAAAACGTATGTTTGATTATTGTCTGAGGCACAGAAACAGTTCAATATATAAAATATAAAACATATGATCTATAATGTTGTTGGAGACTTGACTTTATTAAAACACGTCACGTTTTTTATTTTATTTCCTCCAGTTTTTTTTTCTCTCGCAGCTCAAAGTTTAATAATATAGTTTTAATCTCATCGTCGCGGATTGTTGGTGCAAATAAAATACAAATGAAAGACTCAGCGTTTTTATGATTATTATGGTAGATTAGTAGATTAATATATTAGTAGATTAACAGATTAATCTATTAATATATTAGTAGATTAACAGATTAATCTATTAATATATTAATATATTAATAGATTCAGTAGATTAGTAGATTAATAGATTAGTAGATTAACAGATTAGTTTCTCATCCGTTAGAGACGATGAGTTGACGCTGAAGATCAGAGCTGATGTTTTTATCTAAAAGAAGAAAAAAAGAAACATCAAAGATTCATTAAGACACATTTAGAGATTAAGGAGCACGAGCTCGGTGCGCGCGCGGCGGCTCGCAGCGGAACGAGAAGCGTCTCGAGACAAACACAAAGTTACAAGAACAATAGAAGTTTCATTTGAATATTGTGACGTTTTAATGATTTATTTGACGTTTAAACAGAAGAATCAGAGCGTGACGAGGTGAAAAGTTTGACTTGTAATTATTTGCATGATTGAGTCAGAGTGATTTGATTTTTATTGTTATTTTTATTATTATTATTATTATTATTATTAAAGTCTTGGTTGCTGTTTTTTTCAAGGCCTGAAAACTCAGAACACCGTCTAATTACTGGAATGAATGAGATGCTGATTTGACTCTGGTTCAGTTTAAATAGAACAGTGACATTTATTTCTAACAAATCTATAAAGATAAAGTAGTTGTTGTTGGTTTAAATCAGACAATAGGAGGTGGACAAAATAATAGGTACGCCTGTTCAATCAGACTCTTGTTGATTCAAGTCACTGGTGGTTGTTCTGAGGATGTAGTTAGTGTTGTTGTCCGTGTAGTTGTGGATTATATGTGACTGAGAGAAGCTTCCTGCTTTTCACACAGTGTGTGTTTGTGACAGACGGGCTGTGTGTGTGTGTGTGTGTGTGTGTGTGTAGGATATTTATATCCACATTGTTGTTGCTTCTTTTATATTTAAAAAAAAAAAAAAAACTAAAATCCAGTTTGTTTTATAAAATGAGCTGCAGCATCATTGATTCAAGTGAAGACACACAAACACCCACAAACACTGACAAACACCCACAGACACTCAGTCAGACACCCACAGGACCGTACACACACTAACACAACCGTCTGTCCTGTAATCACCAGTGTCACTGTGGAGAACAATTTTTCACATCTATTCTAGACAAACAGGCCTCGTCTATAAAAATAAGTCAGAGGAGCAGAAAAGATCCCAAATGTAGGAATAATTCTCGGTAGTCTCAGACCACCCAGGATCACAAATTCAGCCTCCCTGTTGAAATGCTTTTGTGAATTCCTCAAGTTGAGTCCTGTCGCTGTGCCAGAGAAGCAAAGCCCATTCATGCTTCAAACTCCACGCTCGCCTCCTTCTCTATCATATTTCCCTTCTTCCTGCCCTTTCACTCTCAATCGCTCATGACATCTGTTTTGTGGCGCCCCCCCGGCTCCCATCGTCTGCCGTGGAACATCGACGTCCAGTTTCAGGACAGAAAAAAAGTCCCGTGTACGACCGGGCGATCATGCATGTATGGTTTTTATACATGTTTAATATGTTCCAGGGGCATGAAGGCGAATAATTGATCATTCATACTTTCATCAAAATTGGGAAAATGTTTTTTTTCTAATGTTTTTCTAAAGTTTAAATCCTAAAGTTAGGATTTAAGTCTCTGCTGTTTATAATTCAAATGTTACTTTTCCTTTCACTTTCTTTACAGCTTGCCTCAGCTTTTTTCCATTACAACTCAGCTGCTTGTGTGTGTGTGTGTGTGTGACTAAAAGTGAAGGTCTTACTCAACTGTTTAAGAGGTATTCTGTGGCAAATAATTTCTTTTTTTCCTTCTAATTCCAAGGAAAAGCAAATAATAAAAACAGCTAACCATGATTTGTTTCTAGTCGGAGCTCAGAAAATAAACTGAAACGTCTCAGACCTTCACCTGCTAACTTCTCTTCTTTTCCCCTCAGACGCCGAGTGGATTGCCCACAGTGAACAGCTATGTCACAGCACCCAGCATCCCTCCCTACCACCCTCCCACCCAAGTGTCACCCTACATGGGGTACAGCGCCACCACGTCGGCCTATGTGACCGGACCCACATGGCAGCCGGCCAGTGGCAGTGCTCTATCTCCCCACAGCTGTGACATCGCCACCCCTCTGGCCTTCAAGAGCATGACAGCCAACCGTGACGCCATCCACCCAGTCACCGCGACGGCGCTGTGAAGTCGGCTCCTCAGACTTGACGGGAGGGGGAGGGAGGTAGGGGGGTGATGGTGGTGGGGAGGGAGGGAGGTGAGAGAGATGTGGAGGACAGTAGACACCAAGTCAGTCCCGTGGCCTCGTTTCATTCCCACTGCCTCCTGAGTTTGAAGGTCTCGGCTCCAGGACTCATGTCTGTGCCGTTGTGTATCCGACCGTCCTCCTCTTCCTCCTCCTCCTCCTCCTCACCACACGCTCAGACCAAAGACACACGAGGACTAAACAGTCTGTCAATTTATTACCACAAACTTGTTGTCTGAAAGAACTTGCAGGACAGGTGTACTGAAGGACTGATGTATGACTGCTACTCCATCCATCAACACACTTCCTCTCAGATTCTTTACTGCACACTTCCGCAAATGTCTTTGGGCAAAAATGTGGGGTAATGTATAATTTCACAAAATAAGCAATTCAAAGAAGAGGGAAAAAAACTTTGCATTAGTGTTTCAGGGTAATTAATAATTGCTATTGTTTTTTTATTGTTTGTATGCTTTGTGTCATCGTTGTTGTTGTTTTGATAAAAGTAACTGTCCTATGGTGCATTGTTTTCCCACTTCTCTAAAAAAAAATGTAGCCTGTTGAAGAGCTCAGAGAGAAGTTTATTTATTAGATTAAGGTACGTTGAATGAAGTGCAATTAGCCTCAGACAGCAAGGAAACCTCCACGCACGTTTAGACACAATTGGCATTTGGTCTGATGTTGGAGTCTAGAGCATTAACAATTGACAAATGTTGCACAATGAAATTGAATGTATCTTATTAAATTGTTTGGATGTAATTGGTCTTGGTGAAGTTGCCGGTTTTAATTCTGAGAAGAGGTTTAGTTCATCACGGCTAAAAAAAAAAGAAAGGAAAAAGAAGGAAATGTCCATGTCGTCCTTTCTCTGTGTAGCTGCGTTAACGTCGACCTACTGGTCTGTTTTACATGAGCAGGACACTGCTTTTCATGAAAGAGAAAAAAAAAAGTGCATGTTCCTTCAAGGCCTTTATTTTCTACCACGTTTCACGGCTCGCTGGGAAAAGTCGAAAGAAAAGCTCCGAGTGCACACAGTGTTTGTCACTAGGAAGAAATTCCTTTAAAATCTTTTGGACATTTTAATAACACAGATCAGGTACACATACTTTACTCATTACACTAAACCCTCGGCCCTTTATGTGTCCATTAAAATTATACTGGAGAAACAGCTGAGTAACAAAAGATTATTTATTGTTTTTGCATTTTTCTCAAACACACATCCAATAATAGCACAGTTTATTTTGAGGGCGGAGAGATAAAAAATATAAAACACTTTTACTAAAATGTAGCAAACAAAAAATGTAGTTTATTCGTTTTGTAGCCTTCAGTAAATATGTGAAAAGGACATGCTATTATTTTGAAAAACCCTTCAGTCTTTATGAATAGTAGCCAAGCTTTTCTGTGCTGCTTTATAATTTACAGTAATTTCAAACAGTTTTATGTGAAAAGCAATTTTGCTCTTGGATTTAGGCGTGTGCGAGACACAATGAATTACAACGTCGCCGTTTGCATTAAAATTTGAGATCGGTCTCGCAGACCCCCGGGGTGAGGTGGAGTCCACGTGCGTTCAACAGAACCACAACTAGGCCGATTGGTCGGCGGTCCCCGAGGTCATCAGACATGTGACCCAAACACGAACCTTCGAGCAGCCACAAAAGAACCAGAAGGGGCTTGTCAGGGCCAAGTCAACATGTTCATTACAAAAGAAAAAGCACGCAGGCCAGCTGACAAATGACATGTTTGCAAAATGATGCAAAAATACTTTCTGAAAGTTTTTTTTTCAGGGGGGGAGTGTAGTGTAATAAATTATGAGCGAGTGTGGCAGGTCCTGTCTAGACCTGAACGCCAGGGATTTACACACCAGGTTGGAGATGGAGAAGTTGATAAAAATGGCCTCACCTGCCGCTGAGGGTTCAGGAGGTGGTCGCTTTAGTTTCGACTCCGTGTCTCCATTCCTCCTGTGTTACCACATAAACGGTCTCTTCCATGTGACAGTGTCAACAGTCTTCACCATGCGAGGGCTGATTTGACTTGGAAAGCACTGTTCCCCGCATCCAGTGGTCACGGACCGTTGCTCAGGGATCGTAGTGTTTCTTTGACCGTATGTGAACCACATCACAGGGACGTGATGATCATACATCGGTAGAAGCAGCCAGCCCTCACGGCCATACCCCTTCACCATGCACCATCCATCACTTACAGCAAAACCATAGTTAACTCTCTGAGTGGCATGAAAAAGTCGTAACATGCTCTGTATTTTTTTCTTCCTCTACCTCGGCCTACACACAACAAGGCAAAACAACTTTTCCTTTCAACTAAGCTACATCTTGTTAGCCTCCTCTGACTCATACGACAAAATTAAAATGCGGTCGTCTTAATTGACACCAGTATTTAAAAAATAGGAACAGTGTGTTTTCTAGACAGGAGGAATAGCTTCTCGAAAGTCTAATAATCTCTGCTCTTGTAGTCTAATGTTGGTCAGAGGTCTATAAGGCTTCGTTTTAAAAATAGGGGCAGACACGTGTTTATAATTAATGATGTTGAGTCTGACTTCAGTGTCATATGGTTATCTTTACTTCTCCACATGCAATCAGAAACAAGACAGCCTTTTGCAGAGTTACACAGAGCAGAGTATGTAACACGGGGCGGGTACAGCAACTTCATGCGTGTTTCTGCTCAATGAACATTTTTTAAAGAAGCTGACAACAGCCAGAATGTTTTCCTAATGTCTTAAAACAGCAACGCTGAGCAGACAGGTGAGTAAAACCTCTTAAAACACGACGAGAAAAAAAAAAAAAAAAAATTAGCTGTGCTTGGAAAATCACAACATGTCTGGTTCCGTGTCTTTGGTATGTACATATGTGGCTCCCGTGTTCAATCACACAGACATGAATCACTGTTTCTCTACTCGTGGTGTAAATCCTGGGAATTTTAATAGATATTAATCATTAAGTACACTCGCACGAGGAAAGACAGGTTCAGCCACGCAGGCTTGCCGGAGTGGAGCCAGTCTAGCTTGAAAAGTTAAGGGTGAAGATGAGGAACATACATGAAGCAGGACTTTGCTGCTGAAGATTTATGATCAATGCGGTTGAGCAGAGAATCCAGGTGAAGGGTGGTTTCTGTTGCTCAGCTACCAGAAATACACCAGCCTACGTTACAAGCTGTCGAGACGGAAACAAACATACGCATTCAGCGCTTCATTACAAAAAAAAGACAGGTTAAATGCTTATAGCTCCATCAGTCTGTGGGCCGCAGTTGTTAGTCTATCACCACAGGCCCCTACGGCCAGGAGCCGTTTGCCATTTTGGCAGAAACTCCCACATTAACGACGACTGTCAAATGCCAACGTGGCTCAGTGTACGCTACCACCACAAGAGCTTAAGATGAGTCTTTAGAGAGCAGCTTCGAGCCCCGAGGCTGTGCAACAGGTGTGTGTGTGTGTGTTTGCATGTGTGTGAGTGTGTGCATATTTGTGTAAGAGATGTGTGCGGTAACCCCCTTAGTCCTGCAGCCACATTTGAATTTCTTAAGCTTGTTGTTTTAGCTTGCACTAAAGCTACGTTTCTCCACTACTGAGAGGCAGAGAGAAGACTGACACTGGGTTGGCTGATACAACTGGTTCTGGATGACAGGTCCTCAAACAACCGAGGGCTCAGATGGAAGAAAAAAAAACACAAACGAGGAGAAGAAGTGGTGGTAAACTGAAGAAAGACGATACGACTGAACCGACGCCAAACTGAAATGTTTCCAGTGACAAACAAGAATCGACGCACACGGAACAACACACACTTACACACACATGTAACACACACTTACACACACACACTTACATACACAGATAACACACTTACACACACATAACATAACACGGAACAACAACACACACACACACATGGAACAACACACACTTACACGCACACGGAACAACACACACACACACACACACACACACACGTAACACACACTTACACATGTAACACACACACGGAACAACACACACACACGGAACAACACACACTTACACATATAACACACACACATAACAACACACACACACACACACGGAACAACATACACTTACACATGTAACACACACATAACAACACACACACACACATAACAACACACACACACACACACAGAACAACACACTCACACACGGAACAACACACACTTACACATGTAACACACACATAACAACACACACACACACACACACACACACACAGTGAGGAGCCCAGTGAATTTCATTTATTCTTTTTTATTTATTTGTTACCAACATATAAAGTAACTTTCCATTAATTTTAATATTTAAACTGAATTTTTAACAATTTCTTAGACAAACTCAAACTGATCAAATTTTAGAGAAACATCAAAGTATCAGTTGTGCAAAGAGATATTCACTAAAAACTTCAAGAGGATCAGTAGGAACCAACGTGATAGAAGAGTCGGCACTAGAGTGGCTGTGGAGCTCTGAACGTTTGGTTCAGTAACATTGGTGATGTGATCACAGTGTGGATGGACTTGAGTTTGACGTGTGTGTGTGTGTGTGTGTGTGTGTGTGTGTGTCTGGTCTTTGAGCTTCAGTTTGTTTATAATATTTATATAGTTACACTAAAATTTTCTGTAGTGTGTCTTTTATTTTGAAAGTATTTTTGTGATTTTTGTGACAGTTTATTGGTGTTTTCTTTCATTTTTAATTTAAATCAGTAACAGACAAAATTACATTTAACACTTTAATCTTTCCTTGTGTCGGCGTTTCCGTCAGAAACGTCTGTGGACTGTGCAGGCGTGGTTTCACCTCATTTGACTGAAAGTCCCGGCAACATTAGCAAACAGCCCCTCAACTGTCACTAGAGGTCGGGTATCGTTAAACTCATATTTATTAAAAAATGAGAATCAAAACCACAGAGAAACAAAAAAACCTCTTCTCATCTGTGAAGCGATCGAGTGTTGAACATATAAAGACGGTAAGTCAGAGAGGAAAGACACAGTTCAGTTAAAAACGTTTCAGTTTTTAAATGTTGTGATTGATATTTCAGATCTGCTGAAATGTTGATTTGGTATTTTTGAAAAGAAATGTTGTTGATAAACAGGTGAACTACTGATGACTGCGTTAAAGCGAAGGTCCATAAGGCACTAGAGGCTCTCCGTTGTGTTTTTGTTGTTACCAGTTTTTTTGGAGCCATCCAGACACATATTCATAGACCAGCAGCATCACCGCTCCACCTGTAACAGAACACAAGATCACGGTCAATGACCGGTTGTAATGGAGGCGAATAGAAAGCAGCAGCCATTAGTATCTAACAGGAGACTAATGGATCAGAGTAGAGCTACATCAAAGACTCCGCAGCTTGTTTGTAGAAACGAGGCCACGTCTCCGTCTTTCAACACCTCCACACAAACACGACGTCGATACAGAAATGGAGATAAAACTGTAAACGTGGTCTTTTCATTACTCGGAGCATTATGCAAAATCTCCGGAATGAATTCATGGGAGAGGAACGTGGTGCTGCTCCTCTCATTTGACTGGAGCTTCTCATGCGAGGCTGAATGAACAATGACGTCTGTGGGAAACTGGACTGGAAGATATTTAAACGTCAGAACATACCTGGTCCAAGTCTCATTATCTTGGGCACCAAGCCCTTGTACAAAGCCAAATATCTGTAAGAAAAAAGAACATTAATGTAGAGACTGAATAAAATATCAGTGATTGTATTTGATGTGATTATGAAACATTAGATTTCAGCTCCACTACATTTACCTGATAACATCAGTTATCAAATTATAATAAACCAATAAGAGCTGAATTGATTTGTTCTGTCAAGTTAAGATAAGATTTAAAAACTTTCACATTAAGATGAACTGCTGCTTCAGTAGATATCAAACTTCAAAACATCAATAATAATAATCCAGGATAAAGAACGAGCACTTAAATATATTGCGATGACCGTCCACTAAGCTGTAGTGTGGCTGTGAGTGTCCGTCTGTGTCTAACGGCCGCCGAGCGCTGCCGAGTACCTGCCTCTTAATGCTTTCAAGGTGATCGGTGGCTGGCCGCCTCCGCCTCGTGCTCCCTGTCCTGCTCCCTGCCCCCGCCACTGATGGCGTTAATAAGGCTCGACCCACTTCCTCCCTGGCCCTCTGTCTGATTAGATTGACCTGTGGAGCGCCGCGCGGCTCGTTAGGGTCTGCTTAACGACGTCTCCCATAGGGACCACTAATTAGCTGGGACTGTGTTGTGTTAGAGCAGGGGACTGGATGTGGCGGAGGGGGCACCCTCCACGCACCCCTGCGACGACAGCGTTTCAGTGCTTGTTCCTGCAGCCGCCCCTAAGGCTCCTGCGTCCACTAACTACAAACATCTCGCTGGCCCTCGTCTCGTGGAGCTGCATGGGGGAAAGTGGAAAGCCCGGGGCGACTTAACATAACATAGATCTTTCCTTGAAGCTTCCATTTAGAGCTGTCATTCTCCAAAATATGTTAACATTTACTGTACAACTGACACACTGCAGAACTGTCTGATCACACACGTGGGGAACACGGCCCAGAATCTAACGTCACCTTCTGGTTTCAACTCATCAGATCGTAGCTTTGCACCAACTTATTCCTGCACATCCCTCGTGTTTACTGAAGGAAACTCACACCGCACAATGAAACCCTGCTAACTTGTAGCTGCAGCTGGTACATTTGTCTTCTCTGACAACCAGCTTGAAAGATGACCGACTATCAGTTGCTAAGGAAACAGACAAAGTGGCCCATTAATTCTTGGACGCAGCGGTGACACCGGTGTTTCACGTTTTTGTCCCTGCGTTGTTCTTACCCCTCCTCCCGGTAAACCAGAGCCATGGTCTGGAAGCAGGTGCGGTACTTGATCTGCCCTGGCACCGGCTGGGGGCCCTGGATGCGGCTCTTGGCTACGTCGAAGGGAATGTTGACGCAGGAGGAGATGGTCCCAGACGTCAGACCGATGGTGAACTTCCTCAGGAACTCGAGGGTGGGGTCCTGAAAAAGAAAAGAAGAGCAGATAACGGAGCAGTTAAAATACAGAGCGGGAGCCAGGTATTAAAATTAGTGTCACAAAACAAAAGTAAGGTCATGAAACGTAAATAAATAAACGGTGCTACATTATGTGTGTGCGTACGTGAGTGAAAGTGAGGAGAGCACGAGGGGCTTGTGCATATGATTGCAAAGCTGCCATGAAAGCCCTGATCATTTTATGGTAGCGGGGGGCAGATTAGTGCTTCCTGACTGTGGTGCGAGGCTCTGATTGGCTGAGCAGAAGCACATGTTCTTCGGGGAGCCAAGACGGAGGATTTATAAACAGGGTTCATGCAGGCAGACTGGGGAGGCATATGGGGACAATTTGGGTAATTGGGCTGTGACTCGGCACAGGGGTATTACTGTACCAAAGAAGCCCAGACTCGGAGAGCTCTGACAGCTAATTGGCCAGGATATTTTTACAAATGACAGCAGCCTCTCTGGTCCAGGCCTTTCTCAAGCGGCTGGACACCCTGAGAGCTGAGGTAAATCAACAGCTAATCCCACCTCTTCTGTTTTTTTCAAGTGGGATGTGGGGAAGGGGCTAACGTACCCACGGACTAAGTACGCCCATCAACCCACTTCCTAACAGCTTTAAGCAAACATCTCCTCACACATTCGTTTGTGAGTGATGGCGGCGTACTATCTGCCCGCTCCGTCCTATTCAAATGGTGATAGGAGAGAAGCCCGAGCTCGGCCGGCTGAATTTGACTACGGACACGTTTGAGTTGCAAGCTCATTGCTCTTGTTGCTGACAAAAGAGCCTTGGAGAAATGCCATTATCAGCTCAGGCTGTGAGCTGTCGGAGCCCACAATATTTATCCTGTGCTGCCTCAACAATGGCCGCCGTTAGCCTCTCACAAACAGGATCATTCCATCAATCTACATACCGATGGATCATTCCCAAAAGCGACGGCCACAATCTGAGAAGAGAGCTATTTGAGTCATGTAGCCACATAATTATCATTCACAGAGGATGACCACTTGGTTCTCTGTACATCATGCGTCACTGGAAAAATGTTGAAAATATAGCAGCAGAGCTCGGCTCCCACTGTAACCTCCTCTTGAAAATAGTACCGTTGTCTGCTTCCAATTAGTTCATTGGAGTTAATCTAATGCTCCAGTTTGTACATGTGGAACTGGCGTATGGTAACGTTTCCATTAAACAAAATTAACTTTTGTTTGGGCCATCAGGCCCTGCCGGATGTGTAATCTGAGACTTTGAGGATGTTATGAGGAGCAAACAGACGAGGTATTAGCAGAGCTGATCTTACAAACTCGTCTCTGATTTGTACTTCCTCCTCGCCCTCGTCAGACCAACTAATCACACTGAACACGTCGGTATATTCTCCACCGGTGAGGTGCTGGGACACGTGTGGATCATACAGCCTGAGGTTTACAAAAATTTTGATGTAGTCAAGGTTACAAGCTACAAAATAAAGTTTAAGAGGCCGTCTGTCACCTGACTTGGTGTTTTTATTTGTGGGCAAAAATCAAAAGAGTGAGAGTCAGAGAGATGTGATCATAGATTTTGACTGGCGTCTGTATTACCGGACTGGAGGGAATCGCATCCTTCACGTTGAAGTAGAAGCCAAAGTAGATCATGTTGAAGACTCCATGCCGACCCAGCGTCGATGTTAATCCTTTATTCAGACCTTTCAGTCCGAAGCCGTCCGACTTGATGATGCGTCGGGCTTGAGCGAACGAGGACGGTTGCTGTTATTGAGGAGAATGAATTAAAAAAACATACATAAACCCTCCAGGAGGTTAAGAAATGTGAACATTACCAACACTTTACAGGATAAAACAGTTTTTCATTTCTATTGACCTCAGTGAAGGAGTCTCTGTTGGCCTGGAGACTGACTTTCACCACCTCGAATGGATTGACGACAACAGCCTCCGTCAAGCCTGAGCCCAGACCAGCGACAGACAGAGCCTGAAGGAGACACGATCGTGATTTAGGACAGAGAATAAGGAGATGATCCTGAGAATAAACAAGGAGGAAAACGAAGACATGTCCGGGCTTCAGCTCCCTGAAGTTTCGCTTTCAGAAACTCGTTCCCCGAGTCTCTTTGTTTGAGTGAAACGGACATTTGTTTCTGTCACGACGCACAAGGAACCTGTGTTTTTATGATTGAAAGAAGTGAGAACATAAGAAAAGACACACTAGATGTTTCTGAGTCTACATACATTTGCATTAGACTGTATATATCATCATGTAAGTGTGCGTGTGCGTGCACGTGAACTCAGAGAGGAGCGTAATGGGAACATGTCAAGAACGTGTCTATAGCTCATTACTCTTCCTGCCTCTTTATCCTGCTGTCAGAGCCCGGGGTCCCATCCTCTCAGACATGCCTCATGATGTTTACACAGCCAGCCGGCCACGTTTTAATTCCTTATTTGTGTTATTACTGTGTGTGTCCTCATTAATCAGAGTGAAGGCATTCAGCTGTGCCATGCTGAATAAGGAGGGAGAGGGAGAGAGAGAGAGAGAGAGAGCTCCATTCAGAACCAATCTGTAATTCACTGGCGCTAATCATCAGATGTGATTGCGGTGGTTGATATTCACGGGCCTCTGAGGGAAATGAGGTTGGAGGCACTTGAAGGGAAGGAAGGAGATAGTGAGACGGAGGCGGAAGAGCAGAACATGATGGATGAGACAGGTAAACATTTCTCCACCAATGGCTGAAAAAACACACTGAGGATAGGACGGCTCTGAACGCTTAGTTACAGGTAAGTCATCCATCACAGCTGACACTTGGCTGCCACCTGAATGGGCGGAGTGACTGTGTGTGTGTGTGTGAGACTCTCTGTGTGTTCGTCTGTGTGTGTGACTCTGTGTGTGTGAGTGACTGTGTGTGTGTGTGTGTGTGTGTGTGTGTGACTGCACCTCAACAACACAAATCTGTCCCAACTTAAAACTCTGACTCAATCTAACAGAAACCAGATTAGTCAAGACGGATGAAACCACTTTGCATGTTCTCGGTCTGTGGTGGAACCAGTTTCCAGAACCGACAACCATCAGATGTAAACACACACACACACACACTACAGTCACAGTGTGAAGAACTTCATTATCATGTTTACTGATTAAACATGTTTGACAGTAGGTCTAGACCTGAAGTCTAAAAACCTGATGAAACAGTTGGATTAATCCTGAACCGGTCACTCTAGACTGAACAGACTGGATCACGTGGTTTCTCCAACACGTCAGAGACGTTACCTGGCTGTTTTCCAGGTTGACAGTCTTGTATTAATCATAATTATATGATAAATAGTGAAGTATTCAACATGTTGAGGATTAAACTGTGTCTGTGTCACAGTAAATAAAGCTGCATATTTCTCTGTTTCTCTTCTCATTTTAGTTTCAGTGGGATTGCGTTTTGGTGAACGGCTCTGATTACACAGTTGTTGTGTTTGAATGAACTTTATTGGAAATGTCGTTGGATTAAACCGAGAGGGAACTGAGTGTTGTACGTTCAGTCAGTCAACTGATCCGTCCAGTGTGAGATTAACAGCTGCAGGTTTTGGCCGCGGAGAGAAGCCGATAAAAATGTGCCGAGTGAGTTAACAAAACCTACAAGAGGAAAAAAAAAGAAAAAAAAAGCCAGCGTTTGCCCAGCTTTTAGGTCTGCACTTTATTTTTATAGCTATTGTGTCATTTCAAATCCAGTGTGACGGAGCGAATATCCGAAACAAAACTGTCCGGATATTTACAGCACGCTCTGCTCTGCTCTCTACCTTGTCTTCGTTTCTATTAGCTCCTGATGTTTTAACATCACGTTTGAACGTCTTTTTCGCCTGCGTCCGCTCTAATCACCGCACATCGAGCCAGTAAAATCTAAACAAAACAAAGCCTCTGGAATGAAGCTGGCTCCTGAAAAGCTGCCAGTTAACGTCGCTTCACACGAAGCAGCAGCGACCAAACGTCTGTTTCTGTGAGTCGAGTCTTTATATTAACGAAGGTTCAGACGCAGCGTAGAAGTCGTCAGAGGTTCGTTTGCAGTTGTAGTTGGAAGTGAACTGACACCGTGTTGATTTGATCCATCAAAGGTCGAATGACAGCGTTTCCAGATGTTTTCACTTTGACTTGAACAAACTTTCTAACATTTTTCTTATATGTGACAGTTATGATGTGTTTAGACTATTCACATTGGAGACACGTCCACGGTGGCTTTATTTCAGTACTTTAAAGACTTCTTTGTTATTTGTCGTCTAGTTTGATACGTCTGATACATGTACAACATCAGTCAGTAACACACACGGGCCTGTTTTGCTCTTCACTGTAAGTCACTTTAACATCTGTTAGAAAACACCTGCTGCTTGTTTTGGTCAAAATGACTCGTTCAGTCGACGGAAGACGACGTCTGAAGAGAAGATGAACATGTTGCCAAATACTAGAAAGTGTCTGATCGATAAATTGTCCGTCGTTACTTATCATGAACAAATATGTCTGCAGGCGTTTGATGTTTTACGTTATTTAATATCCTCGTCAGCGTCTCCACAACTTAGACTCTGCATCTGTAACCAAACTACATTTAGTTTCATGTTGATTAAAGATGATTCGTCACTAAAGTTGAAACTGTGGTTTTATTTCAGAACAGGAGAATTTAGGTCATTTAACACAAACCAACAGTTACTGATCATTGTTCCATCGAGGAAACACCTGCATGAGGATGCAGCCGTCGTACGTGTTTAACTTTTCCTTCTCATCCTCTAACGTGTAGCGACCTTCGCTTTGGACCAGTTCACTGGAAAAATGAATAATAAACTTTCTAAATGTTCTGATGCATTAACTGTTTTTATACACGAAACAGTAGAGAAAACTGACGGGACAGTTTACTTTCACATTAATTCTGGAGAGATGACACGTTGGTGTGTGTGTGTGTTTGTTTTCCAGGCGAGTGTGTTAGTGTGTGTTCAGGTGCTTCAGTATCTTACCACACCAGGAGACAAAGGGGTCAAGTTCAGCACCTTCTTGTATTGTTCAAACGTGAAAAACTGCAAAGAAAATATCAGAATAAAAGATAAAAGTCACAAAGTGGTCGTTGATTCACACGTTCCCTCTCTTCACCATTAAAAACATCTCTTCACAACACGTGAACCGAGCTGAGAACTGAATCAAATGAACAGTCAAATCATCAAATGTCGCACGCACACACACACACACACACACACACACACACACACACACGCTAGGGCTAAAGGGCTAAAGGGCTAAAGGGCTAAACACCAGTAGAGCCAATTTAATCGGAGCTTTAATTTGCTTTAACTCTTGGCTCTAGACACTTCTCATCATCGACCACTTGGTTCACGGTGGGAACCGTTACCTGGTCTTCTCGGTGAGAGCTAACTTTTAAAGTTCACACACCCTCGTCCCTCCCTCAGCCTGTAACTTTACGTGAACGTGAGTCGAGAAGCCTTCACACTCACAGATGAGTGGACTGGAGGGAAGGCATGCGAAGCGTTGTATGTCAATATTTGGTAGACTGACAGAGCAAACAGGAGTGGCTGAGGAGAGAGACATCATGTTGGGTGTAATGTGTTTAATCAACATGTGTGTACTATGTTAGAACAACTGCGGTTGCGGTGTTTTCATATGTCAGTGGAGCAGTTCACAGTGAAACCAGAGCCTCGAGTGTTGAATCTGTTGTTTCAAATGAAGAACAATGAACATCCTTCTTCCTTCATCTCACCTTGACCGCTCTCTTCGGCGTCTCCGCCAGAATCGGAGGCAGAATTCCTTTGTAGAAACCGTAGACGCTGCAGAAAGAAGATAAACGGTTAAACGTTACGATGCTGATGTGACAACGGCATCACATGAACCGTCAAGTGATCAAACAGGATGTAATTAAAAGCTGAAACAAACAGTCAAATGATGCCGTTGGACTGGATGAAGACGCTGTGTTAATCAAGAGAAGGAAAAAAAACTGCTAAATAACATCACACAGACTCAGCTGTTTATAAAGAGACTGAACAGCAGCTCTACTCTGTTAGTTACAATGTTTAAATGTCGAAGAAACTTTCAGTTCAGAAACATCAAGTTCAACGAGGCCACAGACGATCGAACTGAATCAAACAGGTGGAGTCGGTTGTTGTTTCTGCTCGTCGACTTTCACTTTGTACGAAAATGAATGAAGCTGTGATAAAACACATGCTCAACACATGCTGACGATGACATGATTTATAGCTCAGATGATTGTGTTACTGATGATGTTACATGAGATGATGGTCACAGTCGATGCAGAATTAGACCAAATATCCTGAATATCTCGACCTGTCAGTCTGATAAAACATCATAAAAAAAACATTTTAAACCACAAACTTATGAGTCTGTCAGTTTATTCTCACACAAGATCAAACTCCTTTGAAAACCCTTTTACCTTTGTAAAAGTCTTACATGTGCTCAAACATGTACAGTTACTGCAACATTACAATCTTTGATAAAACCGAACACAGACCTGTGGACTCATACGAATCCCACAAAATGGAAACGGAAACGTGCTGCTGCTGCTGTTTGGCAGCAGAACGGCCGAGATACATTTTCAGACCACAAGCCTCCGTAAACATCCTCGGCAGGAATTTGTGGAGGAAATGATTTAAGAGTTTATTTCAGTATTTGATATATTGGATGTTTCAAAATGTTTCAAAAAAAAAAAAAAAAAAGCTGTATAATTTTAGTCAATTTAGTAGTTTGCCTTTGCTCAATCATACGTCCAGCTGTGATTTAAAACATGCCCCGAGGCAGGAAAAATAATAAAATGATCCAGTGAGTTATGTATATGGAGATGCAGAACTACATTTAACACAAGCTCGAGTTGGTTGGAAATCGATTTTATGGAGAAGTTTGGTCACATTGTTAGTTTTATGCAAATTCCTCTTTTAAAGCAGCTGTTTAAACACATTTAATACTTATCACACTAATGAAAAATCACATATTAAACTGAAACTGAAATATTTTAAAGTTGATATCAAGCCAGTGATTTGACTCATTTGTACAAAGTAGGTAAATGTAACAAAAGAGGATGTTGTGAACTCTACTATAGCATGACCAGTTTCAGACGTACACATGTAAGAAGATAGTATGTTTAGTGTTTTGTGACGGAGGCACTAAGCCTGTTTCGTATACATCCAGAAGTGCACACGTATGCGTTTCCGTCCGTCTGACGAGTGAAAACATGGGTGGAACAGTTCATGGGTTGGAACACGACCGGGCACATAATGTCACACAAGTTGCCAATCAAATAAATTTATTTTCTGTCAACTTTCTTTCTCAAACTCCCACTTTATCTGCAACATTAGTGGTTGACAAATTATGGAAAAAGTCATATTTGTGGTTTGGCCCGGGGGGAAGACAGAGCACACCTGTAGCATCAAAAGACCGTCGACTCATTAGTTGTTGTGTTGATAAACTGTTGATAGCAACAGCGAGCGTACGTGATTCTTCCTCCTCATTAAAAAGGAGTGTCGCCGAGAGAAACATGTAAAACTGGTCTAAACATAAAAACACTTAACACAATATCACATTTTACAACCAGAACAAATGATCCAGGAAAACTTCAGACATTATCTTCAACTATCAACGGTGCAGTAGCTTCGACAAATTAGCCGCCGCTTTTAGAAACTCATATGTAGAAACGTGTGACAGTGAGTTGGGACCAGAGGTGTTAGTAGTCAACAAACCCGTTTCTATGCAACGATTACAGCCTTTTCACGTCAGCAGCTCTAAAATGTTTGTCAAACTTCCACACTTCCTTATTTCTTTGCCTGTCAAATTTTTTTCATGGGTGGATATTCTGTGGAAAATGCAAAATATGTAGGTTCAATTCAAAGTGTCGTGAGCATTGAAGGTTGTTTTTATTTTTATTTATGTGGAAGTGAGAAGAACAGAAACGACAACACCTCAGAAACAGACGATGAGCAGCGGCTGATTTACCTTTAAACTACAAAACTGAGACGTTGAAACTCACTTTTTATTCCGTCTGTTGAAACGTGACGTGAACGTTGCTCACAGCTCGACTACAGTCAGACTGAAGACGAGGCAGTTTTAACGCAGGGAGAAGATAAAACCTATAAACACACAACGTGTAGAAACAACACGTTTCTTCTACTTTCACGTCAAAATAAACAAACCTGCTGCTGCAAAATCTGACAGAAGAACCAGGTGTGTCAACGTGATCCATAAAAGAATCAATATCTCTGATCATATTAATATTAACAAACAAACATAACTGTTAGTTAGTATCTGTTAATGTGGAGTATTTATCAGTTAACATGAAGATATGTTAAATTGTATTTTACTACTTTATCCTTCACGTTTCAAACAAACATCGACTCGACTACAGTTGTAACGACGTATTGGAGAAGCAGTGTGAACAACATATTCACTAGTTCAGAGACAGAAGTGACCTGAGGCTGAAAGTTACAGAAGAGATCGTAACAATGTGTCATTTACTTTGTGTTTTTAATAGTTTGGTAAGAAAACATCTGTTAATGTTACTGACGACCACGTAGCAGCAGTAAAAACTTTTATACCTTCATCAGATTCATTTAAAAGAAACTCGACAGACACGGTCGTGACAGTCAGATGACTAGATGCTGTGTGAGCTGGTGAAACTGAGCCGCTGTGGCAGCTGAGGTGAGGGAGGTGTGTATTGATATTATACACAGGTGTGTGGACAAAGAGGACAGTGTGGTGTGACTGACTGTATCCTGTGAACATCGGCACCAGCTCTGTTGTGGCAACATTCGCTACAAGTCAACAGAGATGATCTTGGTCGATTGGGGCCGAGTGTAAATATTTTCTCTGCTGGAGACACAGAGAGAGGCTACGAAACTGCTCAGCAGTTCGGCTTCTGTCCAACAACTGAAGCGAACCGTAACTCTTTATCATCACAACTGTCATCAAGTGTCAAAGTCAACCTATTTCTTCAACACATCAGGTTACACAGGCCATATTGACTTCCCGTTAACCAAACCGTCCTAATGAGTCGACGGAGGCTCATCAGGACGCTGAGACACCAACGTTCAGTTTGATGCCAAACGAGGTTGATGTGGTCACTAGATCTAGACTAGGTCATCTAGTACATGAGACAAAAGGTCATAACAATGCCAACGTCATAACTGAAGAGACGAGCTGATGGATCAGAGCTAGCCAGTTAGCATGCTAACGACTAGTTTTATGTTTTACTGCTGGAGAATAAAGGAAACGATGTGTGATGATGAATTTACGACATCTCGGTTGGTAAAAGACGATAAGTGAGATAAAAATACGTAACTTTAAGTTTCTGGGAGACGACACAGAGAAAGTAACATCATACATTAATCTGTGGACAAAGGTGAATAGGTTCAGGAGCAAATACTTCAGTTTCCTCTGGCAGGTACAGTCGGTGTTTAGTGTTTATGACGTCGGTGGTTGGACGAGGTTCTTCTTTTTCTCTTCTTCCTCTCTCCTCGCTTTCACTTCACCTGATTATTCTCCCTCCGTCATAGAGAATTCCTGCAGAGCTGTGTGATCGAGGCTCAATAACACGACATTTTACAACGTAGATTAATAAAGTCACAACTACCGGTCACAATCTCCACGAAATAAACTACACTTTAACAGAATCCAGAGAAACGAGGCGATCATCCGGGAAGCGCAGTGAACCACAGGTTATTATTAAAATACATGTCTTCAGGTGAGAGTCAGACAACTTCATCAACACATCAAGTTACACTGTGTGGTTTGTGTAAACAAGTTATTTCAGGCCGACGGAAGGCCCTTCCCTGTTCCCTTTTTGTTCATGCAAATGGTGGCCATAGATTTCCCGGGTGTGGTCAAGCTGGGGAGCCACCAGGTGATGAAGTAGGAGGGAAATTTGTTACAGAACAAATATGGCCTCTACTGAGTGACATTCATTTGAATTCTAATTTGATTTCCAATGTAAAATACACACTAAGTCCCTTTTTGGCTTTCCTAAACAAATGGCTTCCTGATGCGGGGATGGGGGGACGTGTGTGTGTGTGTGTTTGTGTGCAGTTGTGTGTATGATTTGTCTTTCATTTTCATAAACCTTTCCTTTTTTAACAGCCTCTATCCATCTGGAGGAGAGCAGCTCTGATGCAACTACATCGACACATTTGATTAAATAAACCAGATGATGATTATAATAATAATAATAATAATAGTATCTATTCGTAACAATAGAAACGTATCAGTTGATAGATGATTAAGATTAAAATCAATCCCGTCTGCAGCAGGTGTCTGTGATAATCGTTGCAGCGCTGACTTGAGGAAATCCTTGAGAAATATGAGCTGCCCCAGGGAACTTTTTACCATGTAAACAGCCGACATGCTTCATCTGCAAATATTTGCACTTTCCCAGTGTCTACTGTAACCTTGTCCCTAGGGCGGTCAAAAAGAAAAAAATAAAGAAAGGAAGACAGAAAGAAAGGATGGCCAGTGGCCAGGACTTTTTACACGATGAAGCCACAAATAACGTGTCTCTTTACTCGAGTAACGAGAAAAACCTCATTTATTGACTCAACGTGACGGCGTTGGTGGAGGAGATAACTGCTAATTAGCTATGAAATCACATGTTTCCATCACATGTTCTTCAAATTATATTTTTGAAAAGTTTCTTTGTAAAACATATGATTTCTTTATTGCCTCTGTAATAAATATGAAGCTGGAGACGTCAACCTGACTCAGACCAACGACATCGTCCACAACACGAACCTACGACCTCGTTAATCAACACGCTGCGTCTCGTCGGTTTAATGACAATCAAGATGTAAAACGAAGTCGCTGTGAAAACACTACAACACTAAAACTCTGCTCTACTTTAACGTGGTTGCTGCGTCATACAAACCGTGACTGTTTCATACTGGAACATGTGTGATCTGGTGGACACGCTTATCTGCACTTCTTCACACGTCTACCAATGTATATATTTTTTTCATGGGTGGTCTCAGCCGGACTCACCCCCACCGACACAACACCGTCAGTTCCAGATATTAGTCATTGATCTGCTGCAACGCACGGAGCCGTTTAATAACGGCGTGGCCGTCGCCGGGTCCCGACCCAGTCTCTGGATACCACACTGGTGAAGAATGCTGGAGAATAGAGTCTTTTTGTTTTTGCCTCCAGACGGAAACACTTAACACATGCTCATGCTGCTGCACCCATATGCAACAGGAAAAAAAAAAGAAGTGTGGCCTTTAAAGCAATACACAACCAAGTGTTGGTTAACACTGTCACACACTCTCATGACTTAGATTTTTAAATTAAAGTCGTATTGAATCTGTTGAAAATCGAAGTTTTTAAAAATCAGCAATTTGAAACGTTTAAACCAAATCTCACAACCATCAAACACGACGGTCTATAAGAGCAGTTTATTGAGATAAAAACTCGGGGTCGTACATGAGTTTACATCGTTTCCACGTCTTTCTTCAGCGTAATCACCGAGCTCAGACGGAGAGCTCGGGTTTCCTCCTTCATGGCCTCAGACAGAGTGAGGCCTGGCGTTAGCTCCGTCCTGCCATGAGCTGACAGGAGATGTTTATTTTTAATAATAATTCTACAACAGTGGGGCCTAACACTATTTGTATAAATTATAACTAAGTGGTTTGGCCTGGAGGTAATCCTCAACGTGCTACTGGGGAATGATTAAAGCCTCAGAAAAAATATACTGCAAGTGATAATTGGTCGATACGCGAGTGAATCTTCCGTCTGCTGGGAATCTGACACATGCAGCGGCTTTGTTGTACGAGCTTTCAGTCAAATAGCTGTCATAGCTGATGGTGTAGATGCTGTGTAATTTGGCAAGTATTTTATTGTGTTAGAGCTTTCTCTGGAAATTCATGCAGACCTACTCCCATAGGACACACCCAGAAAGCATGCCGACACACAGGCATTCAATTTCACACTCTGTGTGTGTGTGTGGGGGGTGAAGAGGGCACAGCTACTGTAGCAGGATAGCTATGTCAGTTGAACTGCAGCCAACAGAGGATTTCCAACTGTCACTAACCGGCCTCTCACCGTGCGCTCGCTCACACCTCGCAGCAGATCAACTTTATATCCGCTGTAAAGCTGTCGACTCGCCGTAAACAGAGCGAGTGGCAACCACTTTCTGCTACGCCTGCACTGTCTCACAGACCTGTCACGACCAGGAGGAGGGAGCATGGCAGGACGACTGTCTTTAGTTAGTTGTGAAACTTTAACGTGTCGGCTCTGAGGCAAATAACAGCTGTACTCTTCTCCAACGTGTGGTACAATGAGGCTGCTGCAGGATATTTATGTGGCCCGTTGACAGACACACCTGTCGTAAAGAAACCAACACTTTCGACTTTCTGGCCACAGACCACCCCAACACCACACCTACCAGATACATCTGAATAAAGCAGCAGCGCGTTTGGTGTAAATGTTGTTTATGACCTACTTCTGCTTAAATCACGTCACCGCCACAGTGATGACACAGTTTCCTCAGAAAAAAAGCGACAAAACACCACTTGAATTAAGTGTTCAGTGTCTAATATTCTCTACACGTTTACTTTTAGACATAATGATGCTCCATTAACAGATTGTCTTCATATGACATATGTCCGGACACTTGATGACTCTTTAGGTTTATTTTTGTATTTTGTCTTTTTGTTCTCGTTGCACTGTATTTACACCTGTGGTACTTTGTAATTTTGCCCTGTTGTTATTTTATTTTTATTTTTTTAACATTATTGTCTGTTTTGATAATGTGATACTGGATGTTTTCTATCGATCTATCATCTGTTATATTTACTGTTAAAATTCCTGCTGTGTGATTAAACTCTCTATACATTTACTTCTACACATAATGTTCCTTCATGATGAAGACTGTCAACTCCAACTAAAATAAACCGTCTTTGTTAGATGATCACGTTTTATATTTACTGTTAAATTCCTCGTACGTGTGACTGAACTCTATTAGAGTTTTCTACTTAAATTTACGTATTAAATAAGATTATATTTGAGTTTTGTGTCGTCTGAGTGAGTCACACTTGAAACAGGAAGTCAGATGTCACACGTGCTGTAAAGAAACAACATGTCTGATCTTAAGTTGATGATGATGACGACGACGTACCCTTCGCTGCGGATGATCGTCCGAAAACAGTCACCGAGACTCTTGTAGCTGTTGGGGTCAGCGTTTCCTCTCTGGATCTGGAACCTGTAAAGACAAAGTCTCAATATAAATGACTGTATCAAGTCTTTATTATTTCATCACCACAGTGTTTTAGCTGCTGTAATTAATTCTCCTCTTCTATGTAAATGACACAATGACGCCGGCGTTTAAAATTCACCCAGAACAAATCTGATCTTTATCATAAACGAGCTCATTTCCCTCCGTCTCTTTCATCCTCCTCTGCTGCCACCGCCCCCCCGCCCCCCATCAGCACAGCAGAGAACTCAAACATTT
The DNA here is from genome assembly GCA_016801845.1 of Polydactylus sextarius. NCBI lineage: Eukaryota > Metazoa > Chordata > Actinopteri > Polynemidae > Polydactylus > Polydactylus sextarius. Next base: position 15,754,151 of record CM028919.1, read on the forward strand.
ATTTAACCCAACCGATCCAATTAGCCACACAACTCTGCAGGACCAGGCAGCGTTTTTCAGCCGCTAACATGCTAGTAAGCCAATTGTAACAGCTCTTCAGTTACGTGTAAATTTTTAATATGATGGAGCCGGTCGAAGGACTTTTTGTTGTATGAAAAACACGCTGGTACCTCGCTAATAAATGCTGCTGAGCTGCGCGTAAATCTTTTACACCAGAAAGCAGTTGGGGGTGAAAGAAGGAATATAAATGGTTCCTGATAGATATAAAGAGTTTCAGGTATCAGGACATTGACAGGATAAGAGCAGATTGTTTTATAACAGGAGATAATGATATACAAGCATCTGGTTTAAACATGGAGGTCACACAGATAAACGACACGCTACCATGATGTAAATAAATATATATGTTACAATACCAACGTGATAGTTGACTGAATCACCAGATGAATAAATGAGGAGTTGAAATGTTGGTACAGCGAGAACATCAGGGCAGAAACAGAGACGGGACGAGAGAAAGATTCTCCTCATATGGCTTCAACTGCCGGGTCACAAGGTCAGCAGTAAGTCGTCCATGCGGGTGCCTGATGGGGCCATAAAGAGCCCCGAGGCTCCAGTGGAGGGGGAGTTTAGTGGGGTGAGCAACCTTTCATATCGCTAACAGATTAACATCTTGGAGGGTGTCCCTCAAATCCTATTTGGTGGATTCCCAAATAGCTTGTAACCCGTTCCTGAAAACCAGTTAAAACAGCATAATAAATAGATGTCTGACACCATATTAAAGGGAAGAAGAAAAGAAGGACTCCAGGTATGAGGGGACGGTGAAATACAGGGTATGGGGGGAGGGGGGGCAAAGACCCGGAAGATTTAAGACTAAGGGGACTTGTAAACAAATTCAAATCTGGCTTAATTAAAGGCACATGACGCTGGGGTCAAGGATGGAGGAGACCCTGTCCCCAGTCTCCTCCCGCCGCCCCGACCCGAACCGGCCCTGAGAGAGCGGGGTTGCCGAGGCTGTGGTCCGGTTCCAGCCCCCTGACTCCACTTGTGACCCCAGGGTCACCTCATTTCCTCATGGCCCTCTCATACCCTGCCATAAAAGCCAAGGACCAAACAGCATGGCCCAGGGAGTGGAAGATAATAGGGAGGACCAGAAGAAGTCGTGGCAGCGGGGGAACCGTCAGGCCCCTGGCTAGGAAGCTGCTAATGTTGCTTATCACAGCAACCGACAGTGGAAAATAAGAGTCCAGACCAGCGGTCCTGGTTAAACGTCCTGCTTTAGAGGATTAGTGTAGACAAAAAGCTCCAGTTTCTCTTAATAAGGCCTCAGTGAGTAAGCAGATATACTAGCTGGCTGAAGAGGAGCAGAAGATAGCCTCCGTGGCTCTGGCAGATCTACTTGGCCTTGGACTAGACCATGTGGGTCGTAAACTCCTCAGACAGAAGACCTGAGGAAAACCCTGGGGCTTCTTTAAAACACACCGCTTGGAGCATCACGCTCAATCATCGGCCAGAGCTGTTGGAGATAGAGTATACACAGAGGTGATGATATCTGAGAGTTCATCAAGAGTCCCCCTTCTTACCCACATCCCCCTCTCCCTGTTTCATGCTTTACGGGCCCCGAGCTGCCCAGGTGAGGGTGAAGGTGAGGGCAGGTTGGTGCTTCTGTGAGCGAGACAAGGACTCGGGGGTAAATAATCCTGAAGACCGCGTCCACCTGACCTCCACCGCCTATAAAAGTGCAAATCCTAGGCGTCCACCGAGAAGTCAAAAAGGTAAATGAGGGCGGAGCAGCGAGTTCGAGCCCCAGTCTTTGTATTTTTATGGACAGGAGCGCGGCGTTTGAGGCCGTGTCCGCTCCCAGACCCCGGTGGTAATGGGCTCGAACTGGGGACCAACAAGACGGGCTGTCACCTCAGAGAAGACGAGATGTTGAGGTGAGGCTCATTAATGATGGAGTTTTAAAAAATGCCTATGGGAAGGGGTAGGTGGGTTATTAGGTTGATCAAAAGGCAGAGGCTTGATGGGCTTACTTTTAAAAGGAGTAGGCCAAGCTTTTTAGGAGATCTCTTAAAAATATGCCCTATTAAATGCGGGGTATTCCCTCAGTGGCACTAAAAGCGTGGCAATTTTGATGACTCGCTCAGTTTAAAATTTAGGGTCTAATAGAGGCTGATATGAAATCATATTTACAGCTGTCGAGACACATCGACATATAAATTAACACCCTACGTAAAGAGGTAATGACCTAATCTACAACCGGCAGTTATCTTTAGCTATCTATTATACCATAATGTTTTAAATTGCGCAATCTTCTCCAAGTATGAAGGTTATGATTTATGTATGTTGCTGTGTATTTGCAGCGGTTGCTACAGTGAGAGTCTTGATCCACTCATGCCTTAACTCTGGAAACGCCAAGTATCTCAAGAAAACACAAGAGAGATGAAATATGACTGAAGGAGAAGAACCGGATCACTGGGGGAGGGAAGAAGGCTGAGTTATTTCTCATGTTAGATCTGCAGCACATAAGACAATCCAGAAGGCAACATAAAGGAAATCTATTTTTTTTACAGCCAGATAGTTAATTTTAATGAGCGGGATCATAAAGATGGTGAAAGTCCATTGCATTGGTACATGAGGTTAAGAGCACTTTTCCCGACCTAAATGGTCCAACATGGCGAATGCGGTCAGTCGTGACTTCAGTCGTCCAATTGTGCTTCAGGGTTGAAGAGTGTAACCAGGAGTAAAAATAAAAACCAACTCCTCTGGATCCGACGGCTGCTTGTTTTGAAAACTCGGTGCGATTGGCAGCAACTGACCGATGAATAAAAGGAGAATAAACGACACTTGACGTCTACCTTCATTTAGATGATACACTCTAAATTTTGGATAACTAGCTCCAACTTTGTTTTGGACTAAAATGAAGTGTCTGAGGACGGCAGACGGCAGCCAATAAACACAGACCTTTGGAGAGGGGAATAGGAAAATAAAGTCGAGGGGAAGAAGACGCAAGATGCGAGCAGAGGGGAAGTGATAAACCTCTGACGCTTGTGACACGGCGGGCTGCCAGAGCTTGATCTGGACCAGGCCAGGTTGGGTTTCACCAGCACCACAAACTGACTTAGAGCCGGACAGCTCAGGTTAGAGAGAAAGGCCGCGAGGAGAAGTTACTCTAGCTGTTAAACGGGCTACGACATCCTTCTGTCATTCTGCGTTCTTACTCGCACCGATAAAACTGACTCCTCTGATTCCCCACGGTGATGTTGGGACCAGCCTGCCGGTCCAGATGTCTGCTCATATACTGTGACCTCTGCGACCCGAGATCAGGCTGCGTTAGTGTGGAAGAGCAGGAAAAGAGCTGCATAAAACAGCACGCGGACAGGCGAGGTCCGGGCCAAGACTCAGACTCACATGTTTTGAGCATTACAAACTCCTGGTTGACTGATAGATCACTCTATATGTTTGAGTGGACTGTAGCAAATTTAGAAAAGCCACTAATGCTTAAGTGGAGCAGATAGGTGGAAAAAATGAGCAGTTTCACTGACATTTCCAGTAAGTGGTTGCATAAGAGAGAAAGGATTTCTTGGGTGTTTAAACTGGGGTCTCTTAACCTCTGCCAAACGCTGTTAACTCAAATTATAGTGCTAATGTTAGAGCAGTAGTTTTAATTATAGCACGATAACATAGTAAAAGAAACATCTTTTGCAGACCTTCAGCCAAATACTCTGGTCAAATTTTCTAAAATAAGTATTTTGTCCAGACCTCAGATTTCTCTTCAAGAGTTTTAAACAGGAATCAAACCAGATTCATTCACAGCTTGAATATTGGAGCATGAACACAAGCGAGGTGAGTAAAGACGGGTCCGTCCAGCGACAGGAACAGTCACTTTGATGTGAAGATTTTGGAGACTCCCCCTGACAGCAGGTAACCAGTAACGCTGCCCTGCACGCTTCAGAGAGAAACCTGAGAGTCACGATTACGACAAGACACCGCGTTGTCTTGTCTGCACCGTCCCGACAGGCCGAGACACCAAACTCCTCCGTTGTAGCAGCCAACGCTGAAAAAAAACAACTTTATTGTTGCTTTAAAACAAATAATTTCTTATTGGTAAAGTTTCTAAGTTGTGAGTCGAACACGCCACAGCAGACGTGGACGAGTTAATCTACTGTTGTCCGTCTCTGTCGTCTTTGAACATTTATCTGACGTATACAGCTGCTCGGTCCTCAGCAGGTATTACAGTAAGAACCAAGGATGAAAACTTAAGTCCAGTTCAGACCCGACTCATCTGGATGCCAACCAGATCCTAGTACCGGTTATTTTTAAGCGCAGCAAAGTCCCGTGAGTGACACAAGGGCTGATGGATCCAGTCAGTGGTGAAGACGTTAGGAAGCAGCAACGACACAAACGTTTTCAAACCAGACTGACGCACATAAGCAGCCGAGACCGAGCAGCCGAGGAGGAGGAATAAAAGCCGCTGCAGGGTTCTTGTTCTGGTCTTTGTGAAGCAGCAAACCTCTGCAATTACATATGTAACCGAGCACGTGCCTCTCAAAATGTGAAATATTGTTTCGCTGGTCTGTGGTGCCCGGCAGCCAACCGCTCTCTCCAGTTCAACATGTTTTTTTCTTAATGTAAGATGATGAATGAGCAGAATAAAACAACACAGTAACGGCCTCGTGCTGTTACTGTGAACACTGTAACAGAAGACGCAGCTTTTCCCGCAGTTATCAGCTCCTTCCTGCAAGACGTGCAAGGACAAGACCTCTGCATGTGTGAGTACAGTTTGTACCTTAATTGTTGTGAAACATTTGCTCACAACGAACACAGTTTGGTGCAGAGACCATGCTGAGCTCTTAAGTGTATGTTCTACACTTCAAGTACAGATGATCAAAACTGCATCAACAAAGGCCGAGCTCACATGCTCAAAAAGTTTTAATGACTTTTTAATGAGCACAGAGCCGTGACACTGGAAACTACCAAGCAGCTCCTGCATCCACCGCCGCTCGGCCGTCCACCCTCCTGGTCTCTGGAGCCACGGTGACAATAACTTCTGTCTCGTTTCAAAGTGCCATTACTGCTAACTCAAAAGTGCAAAGAAACTCTTAGCGTGAGGTTGGAAAAGGGGGTGACGGAAGTGGGTTTAAAAGATGTACAGACGTACATGTGTGACTTTTGAGAGTCAGAAAGAAAAAGATGGGGCAGCAGGGGGGCAGCCCTGTGGTTGGAGCACAGTCAGGGTCGAGTGAAATCAAAGCACACAATGCCTCAACTCTGTAATTAGTGGACTGGAATGTGAACCACTTCACTGATAATGATTACAGGTGCTCCGGTGCGACACATACGCACACATACGTATACACATCTGCTCTTTATGTGCTCCTCTATCTATAGCTGAAATCTCTAATGTTGGAATCAGGTTCTCAAACATCTGTGAGTAACTGCAACATCTGTCACAGCATTAAAACTAATGACTCAGTGTCTTTATTTTCCGTTTATTACACAGTTGTCAGTAAAAGGTAAAAAATAATGGATGCTGTAGTGACATCATTCAGCTGAGACCATCAGGACGTCTCATTATCGATTTCACTCGTTTCAACAAATGATCTTAATTAAATGAACAAACCGACGTGAATCTGAGAAAAGAAAACGGTGAATTCATTTCATTTAATGAATGATTAATGAAGAGCAGTCTTGATGGCTTTATTTCTAATTTTATTTTCTTTTGTCTTCTTTTAATGTTTAGATGTAAAAGACCACAATATCTTTTCCGTGGAGAATCAGTTATGGTAAAAATATGTTTAGACGTAATAATAACTGCACATCTGTGATGGGACACGAGGCGTCAATCAAGCAGCCAAACGCTGTAGGACTCACTGCTTCCTGATTCTCATAAACACGACATCCGTCTGTCTATGCATCGCATGGTCACATACTTAATTACATGATCAGAGCAATAATTTGTCTGCAGAGGATTAGTCCATCACTCAAGGGAGTATGACAGGAATGCAGCGCTCCTCATGAGAAGACTTGCTTTATATATTTTGGATGAGACTCTCGGTCGGTTCGTGCTCGTGCACCGACTGAGCCGGGGTTATCCTCCGGCATGTGCTGGAGTTTACACCGAGAGTAAAGTCTCGCCCCGCGGCCTGTCAGAGCCGAGGGGATTAAGAGCCGGCTTGACGACCGCTGACCCTCCTGCTCCTTTACAAGAAGAGATCAGCTATCAGGCCGCTGCAGCTTTGTGCCCTGCTGTTTGAGGGCTGTGTCAGGGATTCCTCCAGAAGTGCAACGGGGTTCACCGAGCAGTTGGGGGTGAGACGGGGGGAGAGGAGGGAGGAGGAGAAGCCTCTGGGCCATCCTCACCGCTGTCACAGTCCCAAACGGACTGGACGTCATCTGTCAAAGCTCTCATCAAAGATCACTTTCCAGCCCCCCGGTGGGAACACTTTCATGCGTGCTGTGACCAAATGGAAGCAGCGTTGCCATCGATGCCGTGAGCCGAGGCCAGAACCAGGTTTTTCTAATCAGGCTTGAAACAGGCTACTGGCAGGCTTAGTGGTTTGCAATGACTCTGACAGGCATGTCATACAACACAATTTACAGAATTGCATAATTCAATACAAATCTTCTAAAACACATGTAGAGCAGGGATTTAAAAGAAAACATTACATAACGACAAATTCAGAGGTAATGACGGGAGTTTAAACAATGCATCCCACATGATGATGATGAGGTCATGTGATAAAGATTATTTTAAAATCTGAGGCTGAAGTAGAAGAGTTAATGTTCAGCGGGTGGAGTTAAGACGAGGAGTTGGAGAGAAACAGAGAGGAGGAGGAGGAGGAGGAGGAATTATTCAGCAAAATCGGTCTCTGGAGTTTTTCTTATTATTATGACAAACATGTGATGATGTGAACGATGTGGAAACTGCAGGAAGTTGACTGTTGCTCAGACATGAGGAAGGTGTGGTTTCACTCTGAGCTGAAGGTAAACGGGGTGATGGGAAGTTTCTTTCATGATGAGCATGACTATGTTTGCGCATGCATGAGCATAAGGGTGGAGCTCCATGTAACAGGATCTCAACATGAAGGGAAATGCGGGCTCAGTGCAACTCTCTAATGAGAGGGAGAACCTGATCAGAGTCAGATGGGGTGCCCCGAGCGCACAGCCCCCTGCAGAAAGAGCCGCCCGACACCCTTTGTTACCTCCAAGTGAGCTGAGACCAGCCCATGAACCATGTAACTAGGTGGTTTCCAGGTTAATGAAAAGCTGTAACTCCGGTCTCACTGTCTCTCTCTGCTAAAGTGACGACCGCCGTCCCTCCCCAACGCCGCACCCTCCGTCCTCACCCCCACATTCCTGCCCCTGCTCTCAGAGAGGGGGGGTCAGGGTCAGGGGCAATTAACTGTTTACTTTGTGTGAAGTATGCTACATTTACATTTTAGGCTGATTATTATCCAGAGTGACTCGCGACGAGCTTCACGGTTCAATTTCTGGATTCACTTGGTTTATTAAAAACAACGAAGAAGGCGACACAGAAGCGTCGCAGCTGCAGATGAGAACGGACCGAAATGTTTCCACTGGATTCAAACATTAAAACACTAAACCTACGACACACATTTGGTCTTCGTCCCCTGGTGGTTTGATCTGTGTCGTCTGTAATAAAATAATTAACGGCGTTAAAACGACAGATGGTCAAAAGAAACAAAGAAACAACTAATGTGTTAATATTTTAAGAATCAAAGTGAATCTGTTTTACTGTTTGATTTTATTGTCGGTTAATGTCTTGAAGCTTTGGACGAAACAAACAGTGTGAAGAAATCATCGACTGATGATGGTCGGACTTCAACGTTTACTGGATTTTATAGACTCGGTGGTGAAGCGATGAATAGAAACAATCAGCTACAGATGAAGACGAACGGAAAATAACAGATTGTTGCAGATTATTTGTACTTTTCTCTAAAAATGAAGGTTAAAGGTTCAATCAACCTGCAGCTTCATGTTTGTTTCATGTGGAAACGACCAATATAAACACGCGTGTTCATGGTCGACTCTTTCTCAACGATAAAAGCGGTTGTAAGTCAGAGCGACGGAGCTGGACGCTGCAGGACTCCCTCAGATGTAAGATAGATGTACTTGTTAGTAAAGGTGAGTAACAGGGGTCATAGCTCGACTGGTCAGTGGGAACACGACGGGGAGTAAAAATGAAACAACAAAGACCAGAACGACGATTCGTCTCGACACTTTGAGAGTGAAGTTAAAACCAGAGTTTGAGGTTAATAACACACTTGATCTTATTTCAGAAGTAGTTTAAACTTTGTGTTGAAAGTTACACAACTATTTATTTGTGTGTCAAAGGAAGTCGTCTTTGTTCAAGACAAAAATAAAGCAGCCAAACGTCCCCGATGGGTTTTTTTTATTCATAATATGATTTGGCTGCTGGTGAAACGTGAAGTGTTCACCAACGGCTGCAGCTGCTCTCATCCTACATCTGTAATTCACCTCCTCCTACTGGACCAAAAAGATAAACCCTCATTTAGAAAATAGGTAAACATCAGCTCCTAAGCAGGTAGGCATTTAGTAAAGTTTACTTTCCCCAAAGAAAAAAAAAAAGGAAAAGGGAGAAAAGAAAAGGGGGAAAAAATCCCTTTGATTCTGACTTGGTGGAAAAAAGTAAATTTACTCCAGTTGCTGTTCAATTTGGACCGGTGGACATTAAAGCAGGAGCCAGTGGCTAATAAGAGCCAGAGAGAGAGAGACCCGGTGGAGGTGTGTCTGCGTCTGACTCTCGGCTCCAAACTCTCTGCTAATAGATTTCAGCTCCCTCAGCGTCCCAATTAGCTGGTATGTTTGCTGGGTTTATGAATTCATGTGCGGGTATGGAGTGTGTGAACATACATGTTTAGTATGTAAACTGTGTGTTTGTGCCACTACATGATCTCCCCCGACCTCCTGTTGTTTCAACTCTCCACATCATCTCGATGTCAATTAAAATAAACACATTTAAGGATCCAGAGTTTATCGTGAGCCAAGAGCGAAGGAATCAATTTACACAAATAAACACATGGCAACGCAAACAGAACACAAACAGATAAAGCTGTCCAGTTTCAGAGCAGCTTTTACCACTTTTTAAAGGAAGAGCATTACAAAGAAAACAGCGCGTGCACTTTTAACCCTGACCCTGTGTGAGGACGGACAGGCACAGCTCAAGTCTTACCTGTAATAAACCCCCAAAGCTTCCACACGTGACCATAAATCACACCGTGCCTTCAAAGTATCAAATATCGACTCATACAACACCGCTCAGCCTCGGCTTTTATCCCTGCCTTTCCTCCTGTGTTCTGGTGGTGGCTCTGCCTTCAAAGTGCAACCATCTCACTTTTTCTTTTTTTAAAGGCACGTCGGGCAATTTATTTACCAAGAAACTGCTGCCGTAAATGACAGAAAGAGCAGTACAATTTACTGACAAGTAGTGAATGGGGCAGGGGGGCTCAGAGCGAAGCCAGAGGTCTTGGCTGGGCCTGTGAAAGACTATAAAGCTTTAGTAGTAGCCCACGACCTGTTTATGGCCGGCTGAGACACTGTGGTGTGAGGCTCTTGATCACTCTGCAGCTCCAGCCTGCTACCACTCTTGCATAACACGCAAACAGGAGATGCTAATGGAAAACTAGCTACTAAAGACAGCCAGGGCTTTCTGTGACATCGGATTTAACTTCTGCAAGGACTCGTCTTTCTCCGGTTGCACAAAAGAAAAACAAGGTCCCTTCTTTCCTAAATTAAGTAATAGGCCAAAAATTCAGTGTGATTTGAAAACATAAAACATCTAACGTTCACATTGTGTGGGGGAATGAATGAGGAAATGATGCATTTCATTTTCCACAAAACGTCTCAGGCTTTTGGCATCGCTGCCCGTTTGTGTGGAGACTTGAGAGCAGAGCTGGCCGAGCTCGCTGGGCTGAGAAACAAAAAAAAAGAGCTGGTATGTGAAGAACTTCACTACACAGACCGACGTACCCACCAACACGATTCAACGCAGATGTGAACTAAAATGGTTTTCTTGTAAGCAGCTCATAACTTAGGTAAAGTTACACCAGAGAAAAAAGATGAGCAAATGTTGGAGTTATGAGGGTTGAACATGCGGCTTACCTCGTCTTCACCACATCGAGGGGGTGCATCAAACAGATCTCCACCAGACCTGAGAAACAAAACCAGACACCATTAGTTTGTTTCGTAACCGCGGTCATCGAAGGGGAATGTTTATTGTTCTGACGTTCACAAGCTTGACTTTTAGTTTTTCTACAGTATTAACCGTTTGTGTGAAGTTTAAAGTCTTTTTTTAGATTTAAACATCAGCAGCTTCAGTCTCACTGAAGTGATGATCAAACAAACAGGAGACAAACAACCGTCGTCTTTGTTTTGTTTCGTTTATTCGTCTTTGTCTTTTGGGGAATTTCCACATTGTTTGAATCAGACAATCAAATAACTGTCGGATCGATTGATAACGAGAATAAACACGTGCTGATTGTGTCCTTGAATGCACCGTCCACTCTTTGTTACAGGAGGTTTTTTTCTCCTCACACTTCCTGCTTTTCTATTTTGAGCGAGTTCATTGACACTGAAGCTGCATATCTGATGAACGTAGCGTGACTGGAAAAGTCACTGGATGTTTGTTTGTGTGATATTTTCTCTTTCTCTTTTAAAAGAGCTTTTTTTTTGAAAAAAAAAGAAAAATACATTTCGTGTTTCCACCAAACGGCTGTGACACGCAGCCCGTGTGAGCGCCAGCCAGTCTCCCACCAAAACCTTATCGTCCGTCTGATTATCACTCTGTCTAATTTAAATAGCAACTGCTTCAGTAATTCTTGGTGCTTTGTGCCCTGAGAGAACACGGTCTGAAGCAGCCAACCAACCCCACTTCTGTCCAAAATTCTTGTGAGTGACTATGATTCCCGACATTTTGAACAGCTGAAGCCACCAACCATATCATCCACGCAAACCCAGAACATCAGCAAACATGCCAGCAGCTGGAGAATCAATGCAGCCGGACGATCAGTGAGGGACTCTGAGGTTTCACACACACGCTAACTATGTGCATCTGTGTTGAAAAGCCACTGCTTTGGCACAGAGGCCTTTCTGACTCAAACAGGTTTTTGTTTTTTTTAACTCTGGATTCTCACTGTATCCCTTTACTGGTGCTCTGAGGGCTTCCCTTGCAGATTCCTCTGTGTGTGTACACAGCTGCTGTGCTATATGGGCTCTTTCTAATTTGCTCAATTAAACATATTGTCTATAAAAAAAAGTGTGTCTTCTGGGGTTTTTCCAGGGAAGTAATTATCAAGTAAAATACCACAGAAAAAATGACTTTGTCTACAGTTGCATCTTAATGTAGCGAGCTGCTGAAGCGAGCTACCGACGGACCAGAGTCCAACCAAATTCCATCTGTCACGGCTCAGTTGACCCGACTACGGTTGTTAATGATACTGCACTGAAAAGGTAAACACGAGCCAACGTTAGACGCATGATTTTCTAGGCCCGTGTTAACAGCGTAGCAGTCAAGACGAGACGCATCACATCTTTCAGCAGGTAACAGGATCACGTGATGAAACCAAACCCGCCTGGCTGCTCCATCAACCTGAGCAAACACAAAGATGGAGGGAAGTGACCCGACGTGCTCCGACAGGTGATTCACCACAAGCTTCTACTGCGACGTCTGAACCGACATGTGGACACTAAAAAACAAACTCACGACTGATGTCCAGTAAAATAAAGTTTTAATTTTTTGTTTCTTCAATTTACAAAAACTGAACCTTTGATCTTCTCTGATCAGAGACCACAGGCGATAAGACGACGAACAACATACATGGTTTTAATTTTTGTCTTTTTTTTAGTTTTTGTCTTTTGCCACATTTCAGCTGGACGTCAGATGTCGGAGCATGACTATTGTTGTTGTGACTAATGTTGTTGATGTAGACGAGAGAAGTTGACATGAAGTATCTGATGAAAAAAGTTGAGTAAAACCCAGACACAGAGAGAGAGAGAGCACTTCTAACAGGTTACTTGTACCTGGACTGAACACATCTGGGTGCTCACACTTAAAATGATTCTCTCTAGATTTCGAGGCCTCATCGTAAACCTCAGATTACAGGAACTGTGAAGGATACAAGCTTCATTAACGTAGAGAGGTAACATTAGTTAACACTCGTTACAAATTAGCAGAGCAACGACCAACTGAGTGATTAGTTCAGCATGTGTGAGCGTGTGTTGTTCTCACGATGTCATGACACATCACCTCAGTAACGTCGTGTTGTGTCGTCTCCAACGTGAACGTCGAAGCAGCAGAAAGCGACAAGTACAGATTCAAAACTCGTCTGTGCATCTGTCGAACTCCGTCACAGACAAGACACGTTACCAACGACTGATGACAGACAAGACGACGGCTGGAAAAGAAACCGTCTGAGACCATAACCCTGAACCGACCTTCATATGACACTGATTTATTTCAGTTTTCTTCTAGAAACGTTCAGGAACAGTTTGTTACGTAGCCGGCTGACGAGTTGTACGTTTTATTTTCTGATGTTTAGTTTTAGTTCAGGCCGTTTAAGTCTGTGATTTCCTCGTCCCAGAATGCATTTGGACATTTCTGAGTGAAAGGTTTCCCAGCGTAGAAGGAAACAATGGAGCTGTACGCGCTGTCACTCAAACCACAAACACACAAAGCTGCAGACGAGGGCGTTGTATTTACACAACAGATGACACGGTCACAAAAGATGCAACCTGTCATTGTGCTGCATGTCGATCCGCTGAGCTTGTTCTTAGCGGAGCAATTAAATGTTAATATTTTAAGACGGATGATTGTTTTCTGTCCCCGTGACACAGAAAAGTATCTGACAGTTTATTGTTACATAAAACTCTCTAAGTATTATTGTCATTTCGTTTAATTCAGGTTTGACTAGTGACACGTCATGGGACATGTTTCAGTTGTTACTTCTCAAATATATAATTTCCTCGAAGCAGCTTCTCGCGCCGCCGTACCCCAGTGCATCATGGTCTTCTACTGCAGCTGTCAGCACATACTACTGTTTAATCATAGAGCACGGCGGCAGTGAACCCACACACACACTCACACACACTCGGGAGCAGTTAGCACCCGACGCCGCGGCCTCTGATGCACGGTCGGGGCGACATGAAGGAGATGATGCTACAGTTTCAGTCTTTTGCCGCTTCGCTCCGACTTCCCCTGCAGGAACCCACCTCCTCCAGCTGCGAGGAGGGGCATAATATCACCGCAACCTGCCATCTGGTTGACGTTTATAGCCTCGCTACGCATCAGTGAGTGACATATTGGGAGATTCTGTTATTTGAAGGTTCTTTTGTTTCTGAACCACAATGTTACTGACAGGGCTTGTCATCCGGTGCCTCGCAGACAAACGCACACTCACACTCACTTAGACACAAGTGCTAATAAGCAGAAGGAGTGTCTGGAGCGAAGCCACGACACACTCTTACATATACACTACAAGACTGCCGTTTGCCACAAAAGCATTCAGAGCCAAGATGAAGTGTAAAGGCCAATTATGTAGCTGGAAACAAACGGTGAAATATTTTACTGATTTCAAACTGTGACACCTTATAGTTTCCTAACCGAACACAACTCTGACGTCATGTTGGTGCTGTAGTTCTGGGGACAAGGAAGAAGAAAACACGGTATCAGGAAGTGCTACATCATCTTTATTCAACGACCCAACCAGCAGCTTCACTAGTAGCACTAATACACAAATACTGCCACTGCTCAGTTGGCAACACTTTCCAGGTCGTGATGACTTCTTGTCCAAAGAGAGAAGATCATACATCATGTAGATGAGATGATTATCTGAGTTGGTTTTGGCTCGGGAATGCACTCAGTTTGCTCCCACGCAAAAGTGAGAAAGACAAACAATAGTGCACCAGGGAGTGATTGCTCAATGGGTGCAGGTGTCATCCATCATGCTGAGACACACACTGAATGACTGTAATTCCCAGCAGCCACAGGGAGAAGGTCACTGCCACAGGAAGTCAGACTCCTCCGGTTAAACGGACGAACACATGAGACGCACTGGACGTTATTTCACACGCTTACTTGACCCTGTAACTGCTGCGCTGCTCTAATGACAACGCTCTGGATCTTTACTTAAATATGTTAATAACAGTTTAATTAGTCATTATATAATGAACATTTCCAATATTTCCAGGTTTAAACAGCGTGACGAAAACTAAACTCTGAATCCGATGTGTTTTTCTTAGAGTCTCCAAGTTAAAACCTACATGTCGATAATTGTTTAGTAAATTTTTTAGCCGGCATTACATTTCTTGGTTCAGTGAAATCTTAAAGCAGAAAATCACAGCTCATCTTGTGGTTTCCTGGCGTGGGATGAGTCTCATAATGACAGTCTCACCTCACAGGCCCGCTCCGGTTTTGACAAGAGCTCCTGACTGAACCTGCAGGTGAAATCGCATGCCTCCGTGTCCTCCATTAATACTTTTCAAAACACATCGGATCTGGAATGCTAAACAAACCCTGCGAGCCGGCTGCTCCCCTGCAATTTGTCATCTGCAGTAACAAAGCCGACGTGATATCCATCAGCAACTGGGCCGGGCGCTGAGATTTTACACACTCTGATTAATTTCAGGTTCTTAAAAAAAAAGAAAAAAGAAAAAGGCTGAGGTAGAAATGAAGGTGAAAGAATGAAGAATGTGTTGCAATAAATTAAAAATGAAACAAAAAGATGAGCAGGTAGAGATTATAAACGTCCACGTCCTCATTCACAACCAACAAGAGACTGAATTAACAGTAATTTCACCTCAGACTCGTATCATCTGAAAAGCTGCTACTGCTCTGACATTATATCAGGCCGTGTTGACTTTATCCCTGTTTTTCTTTCATAACATGTAATTAAAGTCTGTCTGCCACATTTTTTCTGGCGCATTTACTGCGTTAGTTTATTAAAATATAAACCTGCTATGACAGGTGATGATAAATTCACACTGTATTTGTTAGTTAACATTTTGTGGTTGGAACAAACAAGGCCGACCTGGGAAGTTGGATGATATAAACGTAAAATAAAAAAGTGCCTGAAAACGACACGACGCCCGGCGGCTCCCGTCAGGTCAATAAACTAAAGTTACTACCACGTGAGGCTGATGTACGGCCGCCGAGACAAACCTGTTTTTAAAGCAAACATTCGCTGTAACAATTTGAAAGTTATCACATTAAACCTGAAACAGGAATATAAACCATTCTGATACAGTGACGGCACAAGTAATCTGTCATAAGAACCTGTTGAATCAGCTCAACGGGGAGAAAACGGTTGTGGTGAAAGAATTTCCTTCAGTCCCTGAACGTTAAAAAGTAATTGCACACAAAAATATTAATAATGTCACTAATGGAACGAAAGAAGGAAACATCAGGCAGCTAAGGATCAATCTAGTCTCAGAAACAACATCAGATGAATATTTAAAAGACTAAAACATCTGGAAAGAGGCAGAGAGAGTTAAGATATCACCAATCATGATTTGTCTCAGGATGTGCAGAAACGTCGCTGTTAACTCCCTGAACAGCCTCTAATTCTGCACTTGAAAAGGCTCAGAGGTTCTTAGAAAAACAAGCAGGGTCATCTCCAGTGACAGACGGGCTTTTTAAACCGCGGCCCCCGGTGAGTCCAAGGATCCTGGTGTTTTGTGTTTGAACAAGGGGAGAGGACTGCATCTACAACCGAAACGTGTTCTGTCTTTATAAGATGTTTTCTTTGGTTCTTCTCACCTTCAGTTTTATTAATCTATTTTAACTTTTGAGCCACAACCCAAATAAAAAAAGAGTGTGAATGAAAATAAAACTATAAATAAATAAAAAAAAAAAAAAAACAGCAAATCTTCTTTCCAGGAAACAAACCACAACTACTGTTTTTTTGACCCGTTAACTTTAATCTCAGCGCTGTAACAAGAAGAAACCCTCAGTTGTCGTCCATGTAAACCTGCACGTGGAGTAAACGACGGCAGTTTCCTGCCAAACCTCATCATGTCGACGGCTCAGTGGACGTGAACGGACTCACTCTTCAGACGCTCACTTCACCACATACTTTTTGCATTTTTTGCATAACAGTTGGGAAACACCCTGAAAAACCAAACAGGTCATTTGTTTCTTTTCTTTCATTTTAATTAAACAGAAGTTCAAATTAACACTGGATATACACCAGGTTAATATAAATGATGAATGGCTTCTTCAGTCGAGTGTGTTGTCTCCAGTTTAGATTTATTGAAGTCATGCGTCATGGCACATTTTTACCTACTGGCGATACAGAGACAGCTTGGGTACATCCCTGTCTGTCAAACTGGAGATGAACTCTGGTGTATTGATGGCTGCGTGAAGTGTGTGTGTGTGTGTGTGTGTGTGTGTGTGTGTGTGTGTGTGGGACAGGGTCCTGTGCTGACTAATGATAGGTTACTGACAGACTGACGGTGTCAACAGTGCAGCGCTGTCAGCGCCTCCATCCTCCGTTGCCGTCACTGTCTTCTTGACACCTGTGGTCACATTCACATTTTTTTTCTATACACACCAGATCAGATGCAAATATCTGCACCAGCAGCTCGGAAGCTGGCGACAGAGAGAGAAGAAAAGTGGACAAAATGGATGCAAAACCTGGTGTAACTGATGTTTGAGAGGAAGTGCCCCGTGTCATCTCAGGACGATTTCTTTCACTGGGATCGCTTTTTAAACAAATGGTCTCCAACTCCTGCAGGACACCTGTCACCATCTAAATAAACTCTAGGATCCTGCAACAAAGGCTGAAATATCATCAAAACACCCGCTGGTTCCTGGAGACCCCGAGGGGCTACGTGAGGTCACTAATTAATCTCCATGTTTCACTTTAGACTCAAGGAAACTTAATCATCTGCTCCACAGGTGATTAAAATGTTCCACTGATTTAAACTGGTCGTGTTGGTTCATTTCTGCATCATATCAACATGTTAACTTGAGTAGAAAAGTTTATTTTCCAACACATGTTGGAAAAGTGTCTCCTCCTGCATCGTTTTTATTTATTAAATTACTACTATTACTAATAAATCACTACTATTAATTACTAAATTATTTCAATAGGAAAAACAGTATTATAGTATTATAATTATATACAGTATTATACAGTATTATATAGTACTATATAATACTATACATTATTATATTATATAATATAATAATGTATACTTACTACTAGTAGTAGAATCAGCAGTAGTAGTATCAGTAGTATCAGTAGTAGTAGTAGTAGTATCAGTAGTAGTAGTAGTAGTATCAGTAGTAGTAGTAGTAGTAGTAGTAGTAGTAGTAGTAGTAGTAGTAGTAGTAGAATCAGTAGTAGTAGTAGTATCAGTAGTAGTAGTAGTAGTATCAGTAGTAGTAGTAGTAGTATCAGTATCAGTAGTAGTAGTAGTAGTAGTAGTGGTAGTATCAGTATCAGTAGTAGTAGTAGTAGTAGTAGTAGTAGAATCAGTAGTAGTAGTAGTATCAGTGGTAGTAGTAGTAGTATCAGTATCAGTAGTAGTGGTAGTATCAGTAGTAGTAGTAGTAGAATCAGTAGTAGTAGTAGTATCAGTATCAGTAGTATCAGTAGTATCAGTAGTATCAGTAGTATCAGTATCAGTATCAGTATCAGTAGCAGTAGTAGTAGTAGTAGTAGTAGTAGTATCAGTATCAGTAGTATCAGTAGTAGTAGTAGTAGTAGTAGTATCAGTGGTAGTAGTAGTAGTAGTATCAGTATCAGTAGCAGTAGTAGTAGTCATTACTGTGGTTGGTTGGTTAGGTTTAGCAGGTTCACCTTATTATTAATAAAGTACACACTGCAGCTGGTGTAAGAAAGAGAGTGAAAGAACTAACCATCGTTTGTTTTTAATGTTCTAAAAAATAAATGAATGAATTGGTAGCGTCAGTGTTGATTCTGTAGCGACCACAACACACTGATCATTAGATGTGAAACTGTTCCAACTGTGTCTTTGTTCTCTTCCATTTATACCTTCTGCTGCTGTTTACACACACACACACACACACACACACACACACACACACACACACACACAAGTACACACTGCAGGTGTAGTTTATTATTAACATGATGAATCTGTTGCAGAGAAGACGATCGGTCTATTCTATTACTACTATCTACTACTACTATTAACACTGATACTACTAGTGCTACTATTACTGATACTACTACAACTACTACTATTAACACTGATACTACTAGTGCTACTATTACTGATACTACTACAACTACTACTATTAATACTGATACTACTAGTAACACTAGTGCTACTACAACTACTACTACTAGCAGTACTACTGTACCGTCCGACTGTAAACTTTATTTAAAAAAAGCAGCTGAACAGGACGAATCTTTAAAAAGACTCATAAGTCTGTTAAACGCTCTTTAACATTCGTATTGTTACAAATTGGCCAATTTGTTTCATTGTGCTGTTTTTTTGAGTTATGAGTCTGTGGCTGAAAATCCACAACTTTTACTTTAATGAAATAATAATTCAAATGGAGCATTTAACGGTGTTATGGAGACGGAGAGCTACACTTAAAAACAAGAAGTGGCTCCTGATTTTAACACTTGCGTACGAGGAATGTCAGTTATTTTTTCATATGGGTTTAGAGCCGTATATTAGATTTATTAGCCAACTGCTTCTACAAGTCGATCATTGACATTTGCTAAATCCGCAGCTGAATACAACATTAAATGACTGCGCTCCTCCTCATCCTCTTTGTCTTCTTTCTCTGCGTCGGTTCACGCCTACAGCTCAAATCTTTTAGCGCCGATGTTCGGATTATAAGACTGTAATTACACAAACTTTACCAAAGAAAATAAAAGGCCACTTCTCAAGAATATCAATCAAACCTAACTTGACTCAGATGTTTTCTTAAGATTCGTCAACAGTAGCAGCAACAGAAAGTTGACTTTATTTCAAGGAATCGTCTGAAAAAGACGATTAGAGATGAGACACAAGAAAACAAACAATCACACACCAGCGGTCCAGCGCTCATCTCATCCACCGACATCCAGAGACATCCACCATGTCAACGTCCGTCACTTCTGTCGTCGTATCCTGACTAAAACCCCACGTTTCAATGTGTAACTGTAACTTCCCATAAGTTGGAAGATGTGTGTGTGTGTGTGTGTGTGTGTGTCTCGGCCTGTTCGGGTGCATGATGCACATCATTATGGTGTGATTATAAGCATTGGCTGGTTCTAGTTTGAACATGTAATGATTACACCATTAGACAACTGTCCTGTTAAATACTGACACTGGAGGGAGAATCAAGTTTATTATGTTTTTAAATTTAAATTCATTTATGTTTTAAAAAGTCTGAAATAAATATTTTTGCTACTAAAGTTTCCAGAAGTATTTTTTCTTTTTAACATCCAACTTGAATAAAATCCAGTAAAATAATAGAATAAACCTTTATTACGTTTTGTTTGTCGAAGATAAACAAGTTACAACGTAAGGAAACGTCGAGCTCCATGGTTCTATTAATAGTGTTAAATGACGAGGAAACACCTCCAGCTCATCTGACAAGTTACGTAAGGGGAAAAAAAATCACAGAAGTCGTGGCTAAAAGGTCGAACGTCAACAACCGTGAGAAATCTACGACGTCAGAGCTTCAAAGAATCAGAACTAACAGGTTTCTAGACGCGTTGCTTCGCTGAGCAGACGCAGAGCTGGGGGAAAAACCTTTATATGCTGCTGCTGAGTGATGTGAAGCAGAATAGTAAATGTGTAGTAAGTGGACTTCCCACTGTAGACACCACCATCATTAACTTCACCACCACATCACCATAACATCACACACACACAAACACACACGTCGAGCCAATAACCTCCAGTCTTCAGCCAATTCACCTTGTGTAAACAAAGATTACACCTCTTCATCTCATCCTCCAACCCCCAGAGGGGAGAGCTGTGTCGTTACTGTCACCTAGTGGACGACAGCGAGACGCAGATTGATTAATACACCAAGAGGTGAGATGGAAAAGACATGTGTGCACCAGAAGACGGCTCCGTGCCCGAGAAAGAGAAAGAGAAAAAAAAAAAAAAAAAAAAAAAAACAGCTGCAGAAGCATATTCCATTTAATGTAGCAAAAATAACAGACACAAATTATCCATCACTAGTCGAGATTCTCCTACCGTTTCTAAAAATGAAAAGCTTGAAGACTGGAGCGTCTTCGTCACGTCTGTCGCTAACAATCTGACCTAAACAAGAACAACTTTCTCCGGAAGCTCACCTGAGTCCATAAAAGCTGATAATAGAGCCAATAATTGGGAGGGAACAGCAATAATGGAGTTTTAGTGAGGCAGTAAATTCTTTAATTAGTTGTTAACACCCTCTGTCTATATGGATAAGCTGAAGCCCCCCACCCCCGTCCACAACATGTTGGATGGACGTTCAGTCAAAACGCAGATGACTCATCTTTAAAAAGAGATGAGGCCGTCACCTCCACTGTTAACACCTGTGTGTCATAACCGCTGGCGGGAACATAAAGCTACGAGCGGCGCGAGTCCAGATCTCAGCAGAGGATGAAATAAAGTCAGGGTAGAGATGCTCTGTGGGCTCAGGCCTCCTGCCACCTGGACGAACACACTGGTTGGATGACATTTCTGGATGCATCATGGTAGGAACATTCTCCAAACATACAATCTTTGCAGGTAGAGAAAAAGGCTGCAAGGTAGATAAATGCAAATGATGCAGGGCCTGAAAAACCAACGGACATTCCTGAGGAGTGATATGATCTTTCAGTCCACAAACCATCCCCGGTAGGAGCGATACACTAAAGGAGAGAGTGAATAAGCCGACAGGGTGGTCTGTCCTTTCTGCACTGGGTTGGCTGATGGACGTGAGGTGGGGGGGTTGTAGTAGTCGTAGGGGCAGGACCTGCGGCAGCAGCTAAAAGAGAAGTACCCGCATGGCTCACTCTTGTCCTAAGCTCAGAGAGTTAAAGGCAGGAAGCCATTACCAAAGTGTAAATGCACTCAGCCATCACTGCTTAAACAGTCCAAATATGTTCCAGTACATGAAGAAACGCAGGGTGAGGGAGGAGGTCTGTCATTTTCAAACAAAACAGGCCTTTCTTGTCCCCTTGAAATAAAAAAACCATAGGACAAGTGAAGGCCCAACAAACCAGCCTCACACATATCGTTAGCAAACTCGCTGTCTCCCTCCAAACATTGCATAACGCAGTTCCAGATGCACGCTGGTGGTTTGGGCTGATGAGAGACCGTGATTATGTTACATACGGCAGCGGTTTGATGCAATAATTATGCAATCAGCAGCACAGCTTTGTGTTATGTCTATGATTTATCAACATTATTTGAATTGGGGTAATTAATTGTCGCAGACGGGCTTAATGGCTCACTGTGTGACAGGGCATATCTGACGGCTTTTGTTTTGGCAGATGGCCCCGTGCCACGTCCCTCACCCAGCGCGAGGGAAACCGTACTCAGGCTCAATCACAACAAAGGCTTCACCCTCAGCCTATCGCTGCTCTCAGTCATACACAAACACACTATAGATGAACAGATAGGGGAAGAGATGCAGAGAGGCCTGGGGAGACTGCTCCTCCATGTGCTGAATGAATGAAAAAAGAGGTCAAAGCAGGGAAATGTAGTATAAACTACAGCAAACATGGCATTTCTCCTGCAATCTCAGACAGTTAAGTCAAGGTTTGTTTACACGATCACATGCCAGTCAAGCTGGAAATGAGAGGCAACGCTCTCTAGTCGTCTTTAAAGAGACAAACGCCGGAGCTGCTCCACTGGCGCTGAATGACAGAGCGACTTTCTGAACCGACTCGGAGTCCGAGGTGATCCTGAGAAAAGGTCAAACAAACATTCTTTGAGTCCATAAGTCTCCGATTCACCGTCAATGGAGCAGATCCACGTTTTGTCTCGTGATGGCATCAGATTATAGCTCCGCTTCTCTGGTTTCTGACTCTTCCTGTGAGAGACTCACTGAAGGTAAAGATCACAGAAAACACTGCACTCGCTTCTCAGCTGCATTTGGAAATAACTATTTGCAGTGACCTTAAATGTCTACCATAGGAGCAGTGGATGGTGCACACGCATGGGAAAAAGACTCAGAGCCTCAGCGAGTTTCCTTTCACATGTGTGGATGTGAAATTGTTAATGAAATTCAGCAACACGCAAGAGAAATAACTCCATCATCCTGTAATTGAGGAGGTCAAGATCTCCTCGTTGGACAAACTCCAACTGAACCGTGCACCGATGTGGTGGTCGCTTTTATCCTGCTGTTTGTCAGAAAAGCTGAAATAACTCCAAACTGTCAGCAGAGAATCATG
Organism: Polydactylus sextarius; assembly: GCA_016801845.1. Classification (NCBI taxonomy): domain Eukaryota; kingdom Metazoa; phylum Chordata; class Actinopteri; family Polynemidae; genus Polydactylus; species Polydactylus sextarius. The sequence continues at coordinate 15,776,527 of CM028919.1, forward strand.
AACGAGAAGGAAACAAAAAAAAAAGTCTCACGGGACCTGGACGAATAAAATCAAAAAGAAGGTGTTTAAGAGGTTTCCAAAAGGTGACACAGATCATTTAAATACATTTGATTAATAAAATGGAACAAACAGTAAAAGTCGAACTACGATATTTTATGGAGGATTTCTGAGGTTTTGAGCGATTTCATTTAATTACAAAGAAGTGCAAACTTCAAAGAGAAAAATTAAACCTGCTGCTGAAATCTTGATTTATAAATTTCAGGGATCGTTTTTATTGTAGCATCAAATGGAAACACAGTATTTTCTTTAGGATTTGGATACGTAAAGGTTCATAAAACTGCCAGATGACACCTTGGCTCGGCCCGCTGCGACGTGTGGGGGCTGCTGAGCGGGAGCCAACCCCGGTCTTGGGACAGATCCTAACATGTCCTAAAAGGATCCGTCAGTTTGCTTATGTTTAGCCATCGCTGAGGCCAGTTTGGCGACAGTAGTTGCATGGCCTGTGTACATTTGAAGCAAGAGCGAGGCGTTGCGGTGCGAGGGACCAAATGCTTTTTGGGCACCAGGTTTGCTATGACAGATGCTGACGATGAACTCTTGACACCGGCCTGACCGGTTTATGTTCAACATGTGTGTCTCCGTTACTGTCTCTGGTTTCCAGAAGGCCGGTTTACTGTGGACGTAGGTATGTGTGTGTGTGTGTGTGTGTGTTTGTCTGTGCGGAGGCCAGGCAGAGATGAGAGGAGCAGCAGGATCTGTAGCTATCTGGGAGGTTCAACGTAATGACACACCGGGGACAGATTAGGTTCCTGTCCATCAGGAAGACTCTGATTTACAGCTACGCTGACCAGCCAGCCTGCCCTCCACCCAAAGCAAACACACACAGAAAACACCACGGCCTCTGTGTGGTGGCAGCTGGTGGGCTCCAACACATGTTGCATTTGGCTTCTTCGCTCGTTGGTCAGTTTTTGACTTTAACGCCGGAGCAGCAGTGAGCGTAGCGTGGTGAGTACAAGTCTCTAAAGACAAACTTGAAATTACAGGGATGTTAAACTCTGGCGTGTGTGTGCATGTGTGTGAATGTGCAGAATATATAATAGTACGTGTGGTACTGAAAGAAAAGAGATGGACAGATCCATTAAACAAGATGTCACCCCCAAACACAACAATGATTAATCACATGCTGCAAATTATAAGCACCTGTATGAAGTAAGAGCGCGGCGAAGGCCTCTCCCACTGTCTGACTGCTTTCACTCTGTCAGACAGCCGCCACCCCCCCACGGCCCCCGCCCTCCTCGCTGACCCTCTGCCCCCCTCACTGGTACCAAGAGGAAGTCTGCTGAAGAGAAATAACTCACCACGTACACAAAAGGCCATTCTGACTTAAACTGGAGGTGAAATGACAGATCTTCAGTCGATCTATAGGAGAATGTGCGACTACTGAACATTGATGATTTTATATCAACAAATGAAAGTATTTATCTTTATTTATCAATAAACTTGAACATAACAGAGGAAACCTAAGTTGTTGTTTTATTCATCCTCTCGGAGACTGTGGCCCTCTGTGTAAAATCACCTGAATTCATTATGCTAACGAGCCGGTCCTGCTGATAGGCACACGGGCTGATGTGAGGAAATGTGAGTGTGATTAATGTGGGCAAAATTGAGCTGTGCAGACTGCGCCCCAGCTCCAGTTAAAGGAGTCGCCTGCCATCAGGCTCAAAAAGGCCGCGAGCTGCAAAGCGGCTCTGGGGTCGAAGCCGCTCACAAACACTTCACAGCAAACGTGCACCAGACCTGCTGCCACACGGAGCAAACGTGGCCTCGGCCCGGACCTGAAGAAATCCAACTGGCGCACACAGCTCCAAATGAAAACCATATTCCTGATAGCTTACACAATGAGGGAGATGTGCTTTGTGTTTTGTGCTCATGTATACACACATGAAATAGACCTGGGCTGGTTTGTGTCTGTCTGTGATCCTCTAGTTCTCTTAGACTAGCCAGACCACAGCAGGCGGACTACAGCAACCAGGAGAGCCGGTCCCAGGAGACGGACCATCTCACGGAGACGCCTCGATCCAAAACCAGCAACCTACGCGATCTGTGGCCCTTAGACGAATTAGGGGAGCACGCCCCACCGCCGTGCATCAAGGAGCCACAGAGGTGGAGAGCTGGAAGGAGGGGGAGGGACGGGGGAGAGAGGGAGGAAGGGGGGAAAGCAAAGCTGAGCAGCTCAGAGCCCCCAGGTACCTGCCTGTACAGTCGCCTCTCTCCAAATGTTTACTTTGGACCAGACTGGCGGCCAACTGGTTGCAATTGACCCTCTACCAGGACGAGTTAGAGAGTGAACATGAGACTTTTCCTTCTGGGAAAAAGATGGAGGAAACACACACACACACACACACACACACACACACACACACAAACACACACCAGATGAAAAGTAAACACAAATTACATTAATAAAACACACAAAAAAAACTCCACACTTTAAAGAAGTGTCTGTTTGACTCAACTGGATGAATCAGAGGAAAAAATAACAAAAAAAACAAAAAACATCAGAACTAAAGAAAAAGAAGAAACGGCCAAAATTCAGCAGCTGATTCCAAAACCTACACACGTCCACCTGCCGCAGGTGTTAGCGCTCAGTCCTGTCGATTCTCGGTCTGACGGGAAACAGAGCGGTTGGCACGAGACACGAGACCGGGCAAAGTCAGACACTGTCACCATCAGAAAGTCGTCCCGCTGCAGACTTCAAGCTGTCGTCCTCCTCCGTCCCGTTAACTCGCCGGTCCTCCGCACGACGACTACGACGTGATGGAGGATGTAGAGAAGAGGCCCGCCGGCCACATAGACTAAATAAAACCTCTTAATCCTCATAAACTGCTCCATATGAGTATTACATCCCTAACTCTGCACAGGAGAATGGTTCTCATTTCGTGGCTAAAACATTACCAGGATTCCTGCGTCGCTGCCTGGCGTCCATAATAAGATCCGTGTTCTGCTGAGGCCCGCTGCGATGCTAACCCTCAATTTCCCCCCAAAATATCGATGACAGAACGCGCTTATGATGAAAAATGCCCTGGAAAATGTAAATGAGGGGTCTGTCTATGAAATGATTGCTGTCTTGTGACTGAGTGTGTGTGTTAAGACAGGCAAAGAAAAAAAAAAAAAAAGGTGAACTCGACATACCACCCACTTTCTCTAAACGTGATCGTACAGGCCTGCTGAGTTGATACAATTCATCAATAAAAATCACATTTTAAATAAACATGTCGGTGTAATCATTTCCCTTGTCAGCTGCTCTATTCATGCTCAGCACGCAACCCTCAGTGTTCACCTGAGCAGTGTGAGCACGCGTCGCCGCGGCAGGAAACACGTTAAGGGGGTGGGGGGGGCAGGTTGGCATTTCACTTCAGGCCAGTCATTTGTCACGATTGTCACAGAACGCACAAACACAAATTACTGAATTATAACTGCGGATGTGTGTGTCCTGCCTTGGCTAAATCAAGGCAGCGCTGGCAGCCGTCAAAACACAGGGCCGGTGTCTGGGCCACCGGGACGCTGCAGGACGTGGCTCCAGCTCTGGACCGTTACTGTGCTGAACACAACGTCAACGCATGACGGACTGATACGGAGGACGACGGAGAAATACAGCAACCGATAACTCGACCTATTGACCTTTAACGTGACACAAAAGCAGAGACGCTACCGAGTTAAAACGAAACTTCACGATTATTTCAAACGATTATTACTCGTACAACTAGAAACAAATCAAATTATATAAACTATACAAAAACAGTGAATGTATAAAATAATAAATACAAATTATTAAAATCACTGATGTAGTTCACTTCTAGTCTCTGGAAAACAAGAAAACTGAAGAAAATACGGACATTTATATGAAGTTACCAAGCAAGTAAAGCTCATAGCTAACATTTAGCATAGCTAACGTTTAACATAGCTAACGTTTAGCATAGCTAACGTTTAGCATAGCTAACCTTTAGCATAGCTAACCTTTAGCATCGTTAACGTTTAACTTAATGTTTAGCATGGTTAACGTTCAGCATAGCTAACATTTCACATAGCTAACGTTTAGCATAGCTAATGTTTAGCATCCCTAACGTTTGGTGTCACTAATGCTTAACATAGCTAACGTTTAGCATAGCTAACATTTAGCATCGGCAACATTTAACAGTGCTAACATTTAGCATCGCTAACATTTAACATAGCTAACATTTAACATAGCTAACATTTAACATAGCTAACGTTTAACATAGTTAACGTTTAACATAGCTAACATTTAACATAGCTAACGTTTAACATAGCTAACATTTAACATAGCTAACGTTTAACATAGCTAACGTTTAACATAGCTAATGTTTAACATAGCTAAAGTTTAGCATAGCTAACATTTAGCATCGGCAACATTTAACAGTGCTAACATTTAGCATCGCTAACATTTAGCATAGCTCAAAGTTTGTATTAAACCTTAAAATGACCGAAGTCTGTGTCGTAAACACAAAGTAAGAGATAAAAAAGAAAATGACGAAATACCAATGATCGTTTCTATGATTTTTTTGAGGCCGAAATTAAAATCAAAACACAAGTTTCAAGTAATCACACAACAACTAGAACTGACATGAAAAACCACCAGATGAACAGTTCGTCATCAGTCGTACGATCTCGTCTCAACATCAACTACCCGTCAGGACGTTTGCCAGTAGCTTGTAAAAACCGGTGAGACAGACACAAGTGTGGGGGCGTGTCACTCCAACTGGTTTTCTGAAGCTCTAATTTACAAAGGTCCTACAGTTAAAACAGTTTAAAAACACCAATTCATCACTGTCACTTTAACAGTGATAAAACGCTGTAATTGCTGTAAACACGTAATAAAGACAAGTGGGATTGGATGTCTCACAAAACCGTGGCTCTTTGACAGGTTTATTCTGGAGCATAAAAATTTATTACAGATGAGAAGTAAATTGGATCGAGAGGTTGAATAATTATTGAAACGATCAGACGTCGTTTTGACTCGAACGACTTGATCGTTTTAGTCGTTTTATCGAGTTAAAACATCCACCGGTCCAGGACACGTTTGGACCTGATCTGATATTTCATCAACCAAACAAATGATAACTGTTGCTCTACACTTCTGTTTGTACAGAAACGTCATTATTAGACAGTTTCTGATACTATTTTCTGCTTTTAAACACTAAAATTAAACTGAGGTTTATCTCAGACCAACAGTCGTCAACAGGATCCAATGATTTACTGATGCTGAAAAACTAAGACGGACTAAACCAACAACATCCATATTAGTTCTTCAGGGGACGAAATGTTTCAACCATCTGTATCTGTCATTCAGGAACTAAATCCCATGTGTTGCTAAAAAGAGGCTTTGGTATGTGTCTGACTCGTTCTGTTGTGAAGCGAATGTGTGTGGAGGTGAACCACACAGGTACGGTGGGCCAGACACAGGAAACGTATTAACATGGACCACCGTTTACTCTGCTGACCACAGCCAGTCCCACGGGGGCGCGGATAAAAAGCTACGGCCAAAGCCTCTTCTCTCTCTCACACACACACACACACACACACACACAACCATATAAATCCAGATATACTAGACAGCTACACAGACAAATATACAATCATTTAAATATATTTTACAAAAATGGAGACAAAGTTGCACATCATTAATTCAGCTCCACAAACACACAAATTAAATCAAACACCAAATAAAATCTACAAACACAGACACATCTACACACACACTCTCCATGTTAACACCTGTCCACGTAGACATTCACACACGATCCATTAACACCTACATAAAACACCTACAGGCACCCGTCTTCTATTAGAGGTCAGAGCCCAGCTCCTCAATTTCATGGCCCATGTATGAGGGAGGCAAAGGTGAATGTGATGACAGACTATCACTGACTAACACACGGCTAACGCTAACGCTAACACACGTTTCATCTGAGTATTAACCGTTTATTAACTGAAACAGACTGAACCTCAGTGTTTAGAGAAGAAAAATACCTTCACGTTTACTAAATGATTTATTAACCTCATATTTCTGTTTATATTCTTATTTCTTTAAATGGTAACCTCCTTGTGTTTTACTCAGACCAGAGTCTCTCTGAGGTATTGAGTTGTTCTCTTTGGCTGACCCCCCCCACCAGCCTCTTTCTCTCTCAGGAACTGTGTCTCTTCCATGGCTGGGAGGTTGTAATTTGTTACAGGCGTCTGCAGCAGAGAGGTCTCCCTCTTATCTGAAGAGGGGATCACCGGGAAAATCATATCAGAGGGAAGGCGTGTTTAAATATAGACATAATTGCAGCAATCATTTCTTGCTGTCTCTTCAGCCCCCCCACCCACCACCTCCTCCTCCTCCTCATGCTCCACCCTCCGTTCACCTAACTTTCTCCAGTCCAGCAGCGCTGCTCCTCCTCCTCCTCCTCCTCCTCGACGTTTTCCCCCTTTGGCTTTTTCAGAACGACCTCCCTCTTCCCCAGCGTTTCCTCCTCTAGGATCCAGTTAATCCTGGCTCATGGTGTGGGCTCAGGGGCTGACAGTTGCATGACAAGGAATGTTTCCCTTTGTAAGAGCCTACTTCCTCCTCGCGCAGTTTTAGCCTAATTGAAATGTTTCCTATTGAGCTCAATCAAGGGGGCAATTACCTAATTATTCGCTTATGCCTAACTCGACCCTGTAAGAGGGAGAGGGAGGAGAGGGATGGAAAGAGAGGAGGGAGGAGGTGGAATATTGAGATAAAGAAACAGCGAGAGGAAAAAGCGACAGAGGAAATAACAGGAACAAATTAGACGAGTATTTTTCTTTCAGTCAAAAGAAAACAGATTCTTAAAGTTTCAGTTCGTTCACTGTAAGAAACAGATATTTTATATTAGTTTATTATTATAATTACTATTTAACGGGTAACGTGTTATTAACAATTGTTTCTTCTCAACGTTATGAAATATTTAATTTCATGACAAACTTAAGATGCCCATTTTTTCCCTCAGTTCACAGAGGAAAAAAGCTCCTGGTTTTATGGGCTCATAAGGAAAAGTATTATCAAAGAGAGGAGCGAGGGGGACGGAGGGGGGAGACGAGAGGGAGACATTAAAGGAGCTGGAATGTTTTGTCCCAACTCAGCTGGCCTCCAACACATTTAATAATGAGACAGGTAATAAAACACACTGGCACACGCAGCCTCATGCACACACATATCACAGCAAATGGGAGGACGTGTTTTCATACGGTTTCTTCCAGCCTCTCCTGACATTAAAATAGATTGCCTATGTCATGTTCTGAACCATAATAAACAAAATTTTATAGCTCATTTGAAAATGGAGTATGTTAAAAAGCAATCAGTACATCGTTAAAAGTATCCATCTTGTGCAAAGTAAAGCTTTACTCCTGAATAATTTATTTGAGCTCGGTGAATAATGTCCCTCAGCCTCACGATGGATGGCAGAAATATCACTACCTGTGTGAGAGAGGCTGTGTTTGCTCTGATTTGAATTCTGTCCTTCTTCTCTCTCTTGCTCTCATCTCCGAGCGCCCGCCTCCGTTCAACAAGTGTTGGCTGGACGACTCTTAAATCAATCATTTAAATATATGGATAAATCAGCGAGCCCGTCTGGGTTTAAGCACACATGCCGTAGCTTAATTCACCCGAGCAAACGAGCACAGCGGCCATATTTCAGCCAACATGTGCACCACTGTTGTCTAAACAAGCGCTGCGAGGCAGGCCGCAGAGGAGGGTCCTGGCTGGAGGTCATGGAAAGCAGTTATAATGCACGCACACAAACACACACACACACAAATACATACACACACACGGGCCGTGGAGGGAGTGAAGGCCCTGGCTTGAGGTCATGGAAATCAGTTATAATGCAGCCTTTCACCAGGGAAAATGAGAGGAGCAGCGGATCAGACAGAAGTTGCTTTTCCTGTGACACATGTGAGCATGTGTACACCCTTAAACACATCAACACACACATTCTACAGACACACACAGAAACATAGAAACACACAAAAAAAAGGCCGGCACACACACACACACACCGTCACACACTGGCCTCTCCGGTCCACAGAGGGAAGAAAAATGGAAGCCCACTCTCTCACAGGCTGGGTGGGCTGGTCAGCTGGACTTACTGGGGCAGAGCATCTGGGAATTCTGCTAAAACGCTTTACACACACACAAATTCACACACACACTTTTACATCACTGTTTTCCTAAAAAAAATCCTACAAACTTTGCTGTTAACCATTCTAACTTAACTTGAGTTTAGAAAATTATTTCAAAATAAAAGAAAAGATGAAACTATTTTTTCTAATTTCTGTGGATCATCCAGGTGGTGTTAACCCCCGCAGCCCTGACTGGATACTGGTACTACTACTACTACTACTACTACTACTACACACTGACGTTAAAAGGGCACAAAACCTGAAACCCATGCAAATGTGATCACTAGAGCCGGCCTTGATTGGGACGGCCGCATATGATTAAATATAATTGCAAAGAACCTTTTCCAAATGCCTCAGCGGTTTCTGAAAAAGTAGGAAGGAAGGATTTAAAACCAATTCAGAGAAATTAGAGAGAGAGAGGAGGTGTGTGTGTGTGTGTGTGTGTGTGTGTGTGTTTTGTGAAGACAGTGAAACACACAGAGAGACAGAGATAAAAAAATGTGATTTAGTTGTTTGAAAGCGGGGCTGGTTTTTACATGCACACACCGAGCACAGAGGCTTTGCTGGCAGATAAAGTCGGCTGAGGTTCAGGGGCAGACCCGTCACACTCGGATGATTGATGGCTCGGTCTGAATGCTTAAGTCAACAGAGCGAGAGCACGTCTCGGCAGCTCAGCCGAGGCCCTTCAACTCAGCACCTATTTAAGGGTCAGGTGCTTCAGAAACACGCTGTGCCAACGCTCCCATTATCTTATCAAAGCTGCACCGAGAAATACATGAAAAGGGGAAATCACCACTTTGGAAAACTCTGACAACGAGATGTTAAATGACGTCTGAACAAAATCCAGAGAAACAACAAATATCTGAATCTTGTGATTAAGAAGAAGATTAAAGGATAAACTACATGTTTTATCACATCCGTCTTTAAATACTGAAGTGTAACATTAAAAAACACTGTTGTCTCAGTGAACAGTCTCCGTCTTAAAGTCATTTTAATGTAAATAATAGAGGACCAAATCCTCCGTCCTATTTCTGTACAAAATTAATTCCAAATTTCAGCCAAAAGTAACAGGAGACTTCGGATGTCTGAGGAAACTGAACCACACGTTTAAAAAGAAATTTAATCAACGTATTTTAAATTTGTCGTCCTCTGTTGCGATCGGAGGTTTGGAAACATCTGAATCTAAATCTGACGACAGATGCTGGATTGTTTGCGTTTGTTTCCAACGACTGTGAATCACATCGGATCAAACCACACCCACACGTTTCCAACGAAGCAGATAAACTGAGGTTTTAAAGAATATTTTTATTCCAAACTCACGTATAGGACTGAGCAGTTAAAGAGGCTGCGACATGAGTTTGTTGTTGGTCTTCTGGATCTTTTGGGGACGTGTGGGCGACGACAGGAGGAAAACATCCGTGCGTGGACGTGATGTTTCATCGTAACCTCGTCTTTGCGCGACGGAGGATTTGGACGGTTCTGGGTCAGTTGTTCAGGGTTGGAGGACGTCTGGAGGGTTAGGGTCCATCCTGCTGATCTGTGGTCTGTTCCACTTCAACTCTTTGTCACCTGACCCTGTTACTCCACCCTCCTCCTCTTGTCACGTGACAGACTCCAGGTGAAATAAGACATCTGTGTCTTTTTGTCTCTATATCTGTCTATTTTAAATCACTTCAACTATCCTGTCACACTGGATGTAATTAGAAAATGTGGGTTTCCTCATCTACATCTGGGAGAGATGAATGTGTTTACAGTTCAACAGGAGGCCTCTCATTGTTTTAGAGAAAACCTGGGTCTTGTTTTCATAGTTTTGGCCATCTTTTCTATTTTTATGATAACATTTTAGTCAACAGACACACTTTACAGCAGCGAGCATTAGAGGAGGAAGCTGGAGCAGATGATAGGAAGTTAAGCTAGAGATGTGTTCACTACCTGTCTGACTCTACATAAAGCTGATCCACTCATCCATCCAGAGTAAGATTTGTGAAATAACCGACCGAACTTTCCTTTACTTCTGTGGTGAAGCCACGTCAGCGACAGACCACCCTGTCTGATCTATAATGGATCGAATATGAAAACAGCAACAGTTATTGATTCATTTTGGAGATGATGGACAACAAATAGCTCTGGAAAATCACCGATAAATGCCTTTAGGTTGCGTTACAATCTTTGCCCCCTAAAGTTTCCACATCAGACCGACAGAAATCAAACACAGATGCACAACAAATGCGTTCAGGAACACGCGAGTCTTCGGTGGGGTTCAGAGTAGATTGGCGACATCGCCGGGGCAGCACTGAGGGTGTGTTTAAACAAAGTGAAATTCAATTGTGGAGATCTAGCTGGAGTTTGAAATTTAGTCCATGTGCTGCAAAAAAACATATGTTTAAAATGCAGCAGATACGTACATATACAACCGAGTGGAAATGGAGGTTTTTCTACTTTTATAACCCCCCAGACAGACAGAACGAAAGAGGAGGAAGCGAGAGCAGAAACAAGCAGAAATAAGGTCAGGAAGTGAAGAGAAGGAGACGAATCCAGACAGAAATAGTCCTGTGGTCTGACTCATTTTCATCAGTGTGTTTGTCTTCTACTCTAAATGAATGGCAGATGCTGCAAGGTGGGCTACTAAAAACATCAAGGCTTCTACAACAAATAGCAGACTCTCACACACACACACACACACACACACTTCAGATTTATCTGTGTGATACTGTATTACTGTAATCTCTGATTGACTGGGAGGAGTCGCTGAGTAGTGACGACCTTGACGTGTTGGACGAGATGTTGGATGGAGAGAAGCTCCATACGTCACCTGGATCTGTGTGTGTGTGTGTGTGTGTGTGTGTGTGTGTGTGTGTGTGTGTGTGTGTCTAGATCTATTTGCAGATGTCTCCTCAATGAGCAGACAGCTCTGACGCAGCCTACACACCCCTATATATAAATATATATGTATGTGCCTCATAGTGTCTACGTTGTGTGTGTGTGTGTGTGTGTGTGTGTGTGTGTGTGTGTGTGTGTGTGTGTGTCTGTGGGGTCTGCAGCTGTGACAGGACCTACATCACAACACAAACATCGGGGGAAAATAAGTGAACACAATCACTGGATCACACAAGATCAGATTCAGTGAGTCAGCAGAGGCCTGGGGAGCACTAACGAAACAATCACATCTAGACAAAACACACACACACAAAGACACACACACAAGCATTTAACCTTCACTCTGTTGGAGGATTCTCATCTCTGATTTCTCCCCAATTTCCCCCCGTTGATTTGCTCCCGGTTGGAGCCAGATGAGGGCGAAGATGGCACAACAAAGGCCGGTGCTCTTGATCTTCCTCCTGGTCATCAGTGTCCACATCGTCACCCCCCTCCGCCCCCACCCTTCTCCTCTCTTCCCTCCCCCCTTCACTCACCCGCTGCCACCCCACACCCCCATGGGCTGGGTGCCTCCCAGCTGCAGCCTGGCTCATCCTGATTGCGCCTGATTTGGGTTAAGTGATTATTACCCTGCTGCGGTTTGAGTAGGGACTCTCCCACAGGCTGGAAACAAGGAAGGAGGGAGCCCTCTCCCTCTTAAACACACACACACACACTGTCTGTCTGTTTAGGTGTGTATCTAAGCGAGACGGACAGAGAGAGACCGCCTGAAGGGAAAGGATGACGGTAAACACACATGACAAAACGACAGACATCAGAAAAATGTGTGTGGGTGTGAGCGACTGTGTGTCTTGGTCCAAATGCAGCAAATTTTAACCAAATTTGCAGAAAAATCAGCGCAAGAAAATTCCATTTCCATCTTGTGCTGTGAGCGTTACGTGAATACTCGGGAGCTGAGCCCATCCAGATAAACACCGGCTCCCCAGACAGGTGCCGTTAAAACACTGTAGGAGAAGAAACAGCAATGAGATAATGTGATTAAAAGACCACCGGTCGAAAAAAAGACGACACGACGGGAAACGCGGCGTCACAGTCTCCGTATCCATCCACACAAACCTCATGATTTCATTTGCTGCTTCGCGTCTTTAAAGTCCCAAAGTTTCATGAGTTATTCACTGGTCTGTTCTCACCCGTTTCCATTACACTCGGCCTGAATCAATACACCGACATTTTCACTTCAGGTGAAACTTTTCTTAACTTTCTAGTGGATGAAAACACTTAATGAAGAGAAAACAGACGTGTATTTAACGTATAAAAATAAAAAAGCGACTGCGTCCAGACAAACCGAAGTCGCACACACACTAAAGACTCTATATAGTTCAGTAACAGGGACGTCAAAGCAGAAGCGTGCGGGGAGGGAAAAAGAGAAAATGTTCCAAACACATATTTACGACCTGGAGTTAAACTGTCTCTCACTCTGTAATTCTCAGAGCTTTTTACTGCAGGCTGGGGGTGAACAAAGTGCACGTTCTGTTATTCTACCGTCCGTCTCGTCTTACATCCACCCATCAGATTTAGGGCTGAGGTTTCAGGGCCTCCGCTGCACAGACGAAGGGCCTTCGCTGCATTAGGAACACCCTGAAAACTGGGCAGAGTTCAGGATGGGTTATGGGTTGCTATTCATATTCTCTTCCTTACTGATTTGCTATTTCTGGAGGGACAGTACAGTTTCCATGGCCAATTTATGTCTGCACTTATGCTAAAATGCTATTTTCTGACAGGTTTTTGGTTCAGATCGCTCCGAATTGTGATTTGTGATTCATGTATGAATAATGAAAAAAATTGTTACTTTGGTTTATTATACCTTCAGAAGGTGACCTGACCTCTTAAAGGCATAATAAGACAAAAAAAAAAACCTACTGTTAAAGCATTCAGCCTGTATAAAGCAAATCTATAAATATCACGAGGACTTTACCTGAAACCTTTCTGATATTTCCTATTTTCCGTTGCTGTTTTAGGCCCGAAACAAACGGCTCAAGCTACGAACTAAAACGGGACGTTTCCAGACTCCAGTAAGAAGAAGCTTATCCATCTATCTGTGGTTCGTTCAGGATATTGTGCCGTGCCACTCGCAGATACCCAAAACATTTCCCTATCTCCTTCTTCTAATCAAAAGCAGCATTTTTTTGTTAATTTAACCGTCGTATCAGATGTTCCTATCATTATGAATTCAAGGTGTCCTGAGTTCACGTTGGAGATAATGAGCGAACAGCTGTAGTCCCTGACTGAACGTACAGCTCCCAGCTAAGACGCTCGGCCCGGCAGCACATGAAAAGAGAAAACAGCAACGAGTTCAAAATGAATACACACACACACACACACACGAAGAACCTCTGCACGGCGGGGAGCCAAAAAACACACCATAATCTAAAACATACCAATTTAATCACAGTGGGAAAGATTCAGCTAAAACATGCACACCTGCTCCACCGAGCGTTTCCACACGGGACGGATATTTCACAAGTCCAGAGATGAATTTTAATCATGTGGCTGCGGCGGACTGAATTCAAAGTAACTGTCGAAGGCTGAAATAGTTTCATCTATGGAAACGTATATGATGTTAAACAGCTGAGTGGCATAACAGATGGTGTTATTTCAATACAGATCTGCAGAAGATGTAACTAAATACAGAACGTTAGGTTTCACGCTACCATGTTACACTCTACACGCTACCACATCACATACGTAACACACAGCAACACGCTTACAACCTTCAGTATTTACAGCTTCAGCTCCAACCACTTCATCACTTTCTGAACGTGAAGAATAAAGACAAACGCTGTTTCTGTTCCGGCTGCTACATTTTATTCTCATGATTTATGAAATATTCACCAGGTAAATATTTTCAGTTTGTTTCATTTAGGACAAAATAAAAAGCTACAGAGTTTCACAAAGTTTGTAGAAGAATATTTTAAATATTTGCTGGAACTAGTTAATGTCACGAATCAACTGATTAATCAAATCTAATAAAATTAGTTTGATTTGCAAGAAATTATAATAAAACACTGATCATCTATATTTAATGCTTCATATGAATAAATAAATACACAGCCACTTTTTAAACTGTGATATCTTTGTTATTATTCACGTCAGTTGACCTGTGACAACTCGGGTCGAATCTCTACATTAATGTGCTGACGCAGCAGTGATCACACACACGGAGAAGATGTTTGTAGGAAACGTTTTCCTCGTCCTTCATCTCTTACGTAACAAGACTCACTGACACTCGACGACATAAATTTACTAACGACAGCGAGATGATGGAGATGATTCTCAACAACGTGGAGCAATAAGAGCTCAGATCCTGAGGCTCAATTACACATCCCTAAAACATGGTGTGAAGTTTTTTCTTTTTTTTTGGTCTGTTTTTAATTACGTAGAAAAGCAGTTTGACATTAAGGCAGGAATGTGGGGTGTGAATAGATTCTTCAGCAGCAACTAATCTCAGATGTTTACCATGCATGAGCTGTTTTAAAAAGTTGAAAATGGTGCAAAGTGGAAAACATAACACTGGACTGAAGTGTGTTTGAGAGATGAAGAGCAGAGCCTGACACTGGCTGCATGGCACACTGCTATAATTAGACTATAACTATACAGCCACTGTGCTCCAACAGAGTGTTTAGTTCACCAGACGTTGACCACAACAACGTGACGGGTTCATAAATAAACACAGATTAAAATCTGTTCATTTAGATGTTTTTATCTGATCCATAACATCGTGGATTTTAAGGTAAAATCATAAACGTACAGTAGTTTCTTCTCAACACAAACTACCCGACTGTACACAACACTACACACTGTTGTTCAAACAAGAGCAGAGAGAGAAAACACCAGCTGAGAGTGGGGGACCCAGGACCACCAGGGTAACCCCCACCCCCAACCCCACCCTCCTTCATATTTACTTAAACTTTCACGGTTTGGCTCAGGTCCTACAGGGCCATCCTTCACCCCACCTTCTCCCCTCCTTCACACCCAAAAACAGCACGCAGCGAAAAAGACTTCCTGTCACAGACGTCTGAGTAGTGTGTGTCCTCAAGACGCTAACACACACACACACACACACAGATAAATCCCCACCGGTCAGTCTGAACTCTGGTGAGGTCAAGTGAACAGGAAAGTTTGCCATCAAGCATTTTTTTTAAAGAAGCAGAAGCTGCTGAAGGTTTGAACCAACGTATATGTTGATACGTGGTGAATTGATCATCACGTTTCAACCAGGTCTTAAAGACGAGAGCGAAGGTCGTCAACATGTTGAAAAAACAAAAATAAAAGTTGGACGGAGGACGACAGCCTGGGGGTCGGGTGGGTGAGGCAGCTCAGATCTGGGGGAGGAACGTTCTGGGTTTTCCCCCGTCAGAGGAGCTGAGACCAGGATGGTTTACTGTTTTTCTACAGTCCCCTGAGAGTCTCCTCACTGTCCATCACAGCATCATGACGACAGGAAAAATATTCAGATAATGACATCACGTGTGTTTTCTTGTGGTGAGAAGTAAGAGCTCGTGAACATCTTCTGTCTCCTGATACAGACTTCCCACACAGGTCTTGTGCTTTGACAGGGAAGGTGAAGTGGAGGGTGGAGGTGCAGGTGGGGGAGGGCAGTTTTTTTTTTTTGGCTGTGGAAAATGGAGGCGAGTTTTATGACCCATGTTCCCTGTCCTCCTGTAAAAATCACACCAGCCGGTTTCCAGCGTTGCAGCATCATCGGCGGCTCAGCCAATGAAAACACTGGAGCGTGTGGAGAAGAAACAAGGCAAACAAAGAAAAAAAAGGCCTCTTGGACGGAAATACCTGCAGGTCTACTTTATACATATACATCATCCTTTCCCTTCCCATCAGACTCGGAGGTAGACCCCGTACCTACTCCACACATGTAGAAATCTTTAAGACTGCAGCGGCGGAGCAGTTCTCATGGGTTTTCAGTGGCAATCCGAGCTGGCGATCTTCCAGACCGCTCTGCAGGCACTTTGTCTTACGGAGGGGGGTCTTTTGGGTCAAGACCAACAAAGATGCATCACTGCATGGACCCACCGCATGTGGGTGGGTAACTGGGCACAGTTTTGTAATTCCATATTACCAAAGGAAAAGCTGCCAAGCTACTCTGCCTTCGTGGTAATTGTGATTGTCATACTCTCTATTGAATTATGCGATGAGAGGGGGAATGCACGTCTCCACTAAGCCTTGAAGATGAGAGAGCAGGAAACGGCAGAGTGGCTGTCCTGTGAGGTCCTGTCTGTAGAGGTCGGATGAAGACATGCATTGTGTGTATGATTCATGTGCCACGTTGCGTTAGCGTACAACAAGGGCTGAGAGGAAGCAGATTGGCTTGGAGCACTAGAGGAGAGGGACAAGGCATTTGTATACTCCTCTGCTTGTAATACATGGTAACAAGGGTGATTTGCACAGACAAATCAAAACCAAGTGATGGTGACATTGAAGTCTAATGCATCTTAAGATGATGAAGCTCTTCGGTGTGTTTTGCGTCGCCCACAAGCCCGCTGCAATCCATTTCCTTCTCAGGAGACTCAGTGAGTCGAGGTAGCACGAAGAGTTCGTTAACCTGCGAGAGCGTTCATGAAACCTAATGCGCTGCAGATGTAGCCATCTTAGAAGTCACACGTTTTATTGAAACTCGCTGCAACTTCTGCCTCGCCGCTTTCTTCTTTAAAAGTGTATCCGTTTATTCAGGGACGTTGAGACACGTCTTGTGTGTTTACGACGACGCGACCGTCGGGTTATTTGAGAACGTTTAAGAAAGAACGAGCTGCAACCGTCGCAGCTAACGCAGGATAGGTGCAAGATGGATGCACGATAGGGGACTTGTGTGAAGGTTTCCAATGAACATGCCTGCCAGGCAGCCACATTACTCATGTAGTTGGAAGGTCTATTATAAAATTGGATACGCATTACAGAGAGCTAATGTGGGCTCCTGGCAGTCCAGCACACTGCCTGCGGTGAGGCTATCTAACACAGTCAGTGGGATTTATCTGCTGTTATGATCAGACCCACAGCAGACCTGCCTAAACACAGCTTATCTCCTCCTCTCCTGCATCCCAGGTCCCATCCAGCTCAGGAGAGAAAAAAAAAAACATGGAAAGTTCAAGACGTGTGAACGAGTCACATTCGGATGATTCGACGTAAAAAAATCATATGAAAAAAAGTCCAATCTAGACTTGACAAGTACCTCTAACTCTTCATCAAACCCTCCCCCCGCAGAGGCTCCTCCTCACCCTTCTCCTCTCTCTCTGAACGACCCCCACCTCCTGCACCTCCTCCTCCACCTCCTCCTCTTTTCCCGGCTCCATTGCTCCAGGAGATCCTATCATTTCTCCCGCAGACTAGATTTCTTGGGTGACTTCAAAGCTTGTTCACTAAGTGTTTAGAAGAATGCAATGGAAACAGGAAAATAATGTTCTGATTTCTGTAAACTTTATAACATCTGCTTTTGCTTAGTGCTGGTGCAGTGTGTGAAGCAGGGGCTCCATACTGTGTACAGTTTGGGACATTTTTTCCCACACTTTAAACGGCATCTCACATACTGTGCAAGATGGGAAGAGTAAAAAAAGTGTCTCCAGTCTATGGAATATATTCCTAATGGTAGCAAAAGTGACATTAATGAAGCGTTGGTAGCAGTAAGAGCACTTTAATTCATCCTCGTGTCACACACCATTTGAAAAGCAGGTGAGGATGAATCCCACAAGAAAGGTAATAGTTTAACCCTCTAAGACCTAATTTCCATCTCTGTTTGTGTAACCTTCATCTTCTGAGAATTCAGAGGATGCAGTGAGTATATTTCCACTGAGAGGGAAAGGAACCAGGCGAGGCTTTGCTAGTGTCCCAAAAGGCCTGTGAGTAATGTTGCTGGCACCGTACAAGCATACACACAGACTAACGCTACCTCCTTGTGTATACACAAGATGACAAGCCGTTTTTAGGGCCAGGCCAGATAACTCCATCACAACCTCCCCATGCTAACAGGCAGCATGACAAGAGCGCCGTGTATACACACACACAGCATCCGACTGGCAGCCTCGGGGCTCCTGTCTCCTTTCCTCTAACTCAATCATACTCGGGTTTCACTCTCGCCCATCCGAGGCTAACTCGCTTCCTCTCTCTATCCCCTCACACAACCCCCCATCCTCAAAACCCTCCACCCACATCCCACCCATACAGTACCGGCTGCTAGTCCCGACGTACCTTCACTTAAACCTTTGTTACGATATCTAACTGAAGTTATGTAGATGCTGCCATCAAATCAAAATGATTTAAAACAACACGTCGTACAGGACCAGAGAGCGGCCGTCGCAGCTTGTAGTAATTCTCCATATTTGTTCAGACAGTTGAGGATAGAAAGGAGACGGGAGAGAAAGCTTCTGGCAGGTTCGAGTCGTAGGCCAACGAGGGCACACGTGTAGGTTCAGAGACAGCAGCTCTAAACATTTAATTCTCCATGAACACACTTAAAGGAAAAATCCTCCCTAAATCATTCTGACACTGCTGAAGAAAAATAAGCATTGGCAATGCACCTTGCACTTCTCCATTTCATTGTTTGGTTGTATATTTTCCATATTCCAGTGAAAGCGCCAAAATATCAAAAACATTAAGTCACATCGAGCTATTTCCAGCACAGCTACAAAAAGGTTTTTATGCCAAAGAAATGCAGGGAAACGTTTCAGCTATTTAAAAAGTTCAAATGTCAGATTTTGGTCCGATTCCCTGAGAATTAAAGAGAGAGAGCATCTTTTCTAACAGAAAATCTCTCGCAGCCGAGGAGGAGATAAACATTTCTCCACCGACGGCAGCTTCAATAAACCAAACGCAGAAGATAACAGCTTGTCTCCGTAACGAGCCAAGAAAACACAGACTCCTCCACGGTTTTGGCTTCTTCACACACAGAAGCTTCGGTCGACTGATCGGGTAGAATAAGATCGTCTACGTTGGTTCACGGCTGTAAACTTTTAAACATTTATTGTCAGATACAGTATCAAACACGCTTCGACTCTGCTTTGATACCGAAATAAAACCTGCTAAGTTCGTGGTCGTTTCTGTGTGAAACAAACACGTCGTCTCTGTTCACACAGGTTTCCTCTGACACATGATGCTCACGTGGAAGATGTGAAGAAACACGAAATGGATGAACTCAAATACACTACAAGACACGCAGTGATGCAGGATGAAGAAAAGTGATGCATGAAAATGCTGGTAATCCTTTTGCTTACACACCAAACCACTGGAAGTACTCAGAGGTGAACTGAAGCTGAACTAGGCCACAAGAGGAAGAGGGCAGATCCTTGTCAAGCTTGTATGTTGAGTGTGAGAGTGAACATGTGTGACGCTGCTCTGGTCTCTGTTAGTTTGGACTTCACACGTTCTACATGTAGAAAACGTGACGATGCCATTTTTTTGTTTACGGCGCTATTCTCAGGGTTAATTACTGACAGATGAGGTGTTGGGTTTGTTTTGTAGGATGAGTGTCAGACATGTTTGGAGGGTCACGTATGACGCGGTGCAACAGACACTGAACTCAGACGTGATGTTTGGAACGAGCTTCGTGTTGCAGATTCATCATCATCTTCAACGTGTATGAGGTTAAACTGTGTTACTTTCAACTTTAAACTAATTTCCTCACTTTCTCCTGCTGCAGGAAAAAAAATAAACATGTTGGGAAAAATTAAAGTGACACTTAGAGCAGGAGCCACAGACGACTGCAGCTGAGTGGGTAGAGACACTAACAAACACACAGAGACAGAGAGAGAGAGAGACCAGCGGTGATTTTGGGGCGATGCTTTAAACTAGAGAACCACATTTTGATTTAATGTTCAAATTTATTCAGATCTTAAGGGGGCAGTCGGTTTACTAATCATGAGGAGAATTACACAGCTTGTGAAAACAGATGTATAATGTCCTCTGTGGCTCTCGAGGTTTTTAGAGAAGACAGAATAAAAAATAACCCGGTGATATCATCAGTGTTGCTTTGGCTTTTGCTTGGAAACGACAAACCTACACAGAGCGAGTGTGCGGACTGAAAAATAACGAACATTTTACGAGACGAGGATGCTCTAATGCCACATCGTACTGGACGTATCATAATTACCACGTCAGTAGTATTCACATCAATATCCAAGTCATAATTACAAACGGGGAAACTTTCCGAAAGCTCCCGATATATTTGACTTGGCGTGAAGTCAGTCGTATGAAAATGTCTGAAAACCAGATGAATGTGGACTATACGTCCTGATGTGCTCTGATGTGAGCGCCAAACGTTATGGAAGTTAAATACCAAATCACTGAGGCTGTGATAGAAATCTTTTATCTTTTATCTTCTGTTTCTTTCAAAATGAACAAGTGATTAATTAAACCTGGCGTTGAGATATTTTCTTTTTCCCCGTTAGGATCATTTTAAGTTGTGACCTGTGAGTTATTACAGTTATATTCTACTAGAGGAAAAAAGGGTTAATGTTAATGATTATCAATAGTGGCAGGAACGACTTTAAATGATAATACTGAATGAAAAGTTGTGTATTTGTTGAAAGTGAAAGCAGCAGT
The DNA here is from genome assembly GCA_016801845.1 of Polydactylus sextarius. Lineage (NCBI taxonomy): Eukaryota > Metazoa > Chordata > Actinopteri > Polynemidae > Polydactylus > Polydactylus sextarius. The sequence continues at coordinate 15,797,209 of CM028919.1, forward strand.
TTAAAGTGAAGAGACACTTCCTGTAATGGTTTTTTTTTTTTTTTTTTGCAGCTGACCATGTCGGCCAGGCTGAAGAGGAGGAGTTTAAGAGCTGCTAATCTTCTCTGGTCAAGACTCGCTGGGTAAACATTCATTTCATGGCCAGTTGGACTCAGGTTGTGTCTCTTCTGATTTGCCCAGAGGAGGAAAAAAAAACAGAAAGGGTGACATCTTGTTTCAGCGGCGACCATCAGCTCTGGTCCGTCACCAGCAGGTCGTCTCCGTCTACGTCCCGGACGCCCACCGACGTGATAAATGGACCCAAGCTCCATTCAATTACGCCCAAAGTGCGAAGACGCAGGAACAATGGAAACTGGCCTCAGCAGTGCGGTGCAGACCCTCAGCATTCTTCGCAACAATTTAGTCTAATTAGCATCAACTCCTGCCCCATCCATCATACTCCTCAAGAAACATAAACAAACTGTCAGCTCTAGCGTAACAAACAGATCGCCCAGCTACTTAGCACAAATTATTCTTACATGAAACGCAGCTTCTCAGGCAACCTTCCCCCCCTTCAGGCCATCTGGGGGAACGGAGAGCTATTAAAATTGAAGACACATGTTTCAGTCAAGTTCAACTCTCCAGAGCGCCACGGTGGAGCAGTGACAGTTTCCTCTGCTGAGTCGAGGCTGCGGCGCTGATCACGGTCACCACACCCGTCCTCTCAGAGAGAGAGAGTGTGTGTGTGTGTGTGTGACATATTCATGTGTGTATTTGTGTTCAGCCTGCATAAGCGTTACACACATGTGTGTTTCTGTATATAGACGAAACATCTTCTCTTCTGAAAGGATGGATGACACCATGTTTTTGCTATGTAACAGTCAGATGGTTTTTATGACGGGAGGATCCAATCTGGTCCAATCAGAAGATTTATGACCTCATAAAACATCATCAACCAGCACTAATCAGTTAAAACCAAAAAAACAAAAGACACAAAATGTTACAGATTTGTAACAATTAATCACAAACGTTTCTGCTAATCAATCAATGAATTGATGTCTGAGGTTTGGACAAAGTAAAGATATTAGAGATATTCATCGTCTTGGGCTTCAAATAACAGTAACGAGCATTTTTGGCTGTTTTCTTAGTGTTTTACAGACCGAGTGATTAGCTAATTATCAAAATAATTGATAGCTGCAGCTTTGAATTGATGATTTTGTGATTTGAGATATTTTCAATAATTATCTACTTTGATGATTAAAATAATAATAATAAAAAAAGATCCAGTAACAGTTTCATGACTTTTAAAAGTATTTTGCTATTTTTTTGGAAAATGCTTCGTCAGTTTGTCTTTAAATGCCAAACACAATAAATGCTCAGTATCCCGCCACCACCCCCTCCACCCCCTCCACCCCCTCCACCCCCGACTTCAGCTGGACATTTATAATGAAGCAGCGACAGTAACAACGGGAATGTAAATTGCCTGGCATCAGACTACACAAACGAGTAGTTTAAACAATCAACACTTAACAAAACCAAACACTTTTTGATCACGTTTCAGCCTTTGTGTGTGTGTATGTGTGTGTGTGATTGTGTTTTAAGAGGCTGTCTGACCCACCCAGGAAATGCGGTTACCAAAATTAAAAAAAAAAAAAAAAAAAAAAACATTCTTTCTGTTGGAAGAAAAAGAAAAAAAAAGAAGAGCTGTGGTCGCATTAAAACACAATTTAGCACATTTTTTCTAAAGCTTATCTTTGATAATCTTTGATCTTATAATCAGTTATGAGGCCTCTATGATAAACAAGTGTAAATAAATTAACGCTAATGAATTCAGAATAAAAAATGTCTTGTTAGAATCAACGAGGGCATTAAAAAGCCACAGCTCTGCTGATTGGTTGGAAATTAGCCTTAGTTATGCAGCGAGCTCGTTTCTTTTTCAGAGTGACCATGTGCTGAACTGGAGCTGCACAAAAAAAACCCTACACGGCCCATGCTTCATTTGTCAATTTTCCATTTCCTTCTTGATGCTCTGCAGAGTGTGAAATGCTTCACTAATTATCTAGGAAGTTTGGCAGGAGAGGCTTGTTGTTTTTAGAGAGCTGATGGCAAACCTCACTCATCCCAGCAAAGGAGGAACTGTGCAAACTCACAATGACAAATAAACCAGACACACACAGACGCACACACACACACTTCTGTTAACAGCTAAAAATGTTCAACAAAATAACAAAATGGAGCTAAAGGAAACGTCAGCACCGGCTCACTCGTTTTCCTTCTCCTCCTTAAAACGTCCTTATTCCACATTAGACACACACCACCACCACAGCGTTGGGGGGTGGGGGCGTCTCTAGTTGACAGGCAGATTGCAGAGGAGTTGGACGCCGGAGCCAAGGTGAGAGTGGAGGGTTATTCTAATCAAGCTAATTCCCTACAAACCTCAGGATGATGTCATCCACTGTTTGCTCATTAGAGATTCTTGTCAAGACGCCAAAACTAATTGGCATTCAGTCGTGAACGCAAATATGAGCCTCCTCTCTCTTCCTCTTCTCTCTCTGCGTCTGCGTCTCTTCTCACAGGACGAATTTAAAGATTTAAACTCAGTGAAAGTTCGGCTACGACGACTAATAACTGGATTACGTTCGTCATTTGTTCGGTTTGATTCACCTACATAAAGTCAAGTTCTTCTCTCGCTTTTCCCACAAAGCTCAATTTTTCATGTTGGGTTGTTAGAGCAGAGCTTTCCGCCCCGTTTCTTCCCTGATGGGTATCACTCACAAGCCGTTAAGCTTCTGAACTGCTCTCTGGCCCGAACTGTCAGTGCTGTGACTCAACTCCCACAGCGATTCTCAAGATCCAATGCACAATTGGATGAGAAGGAGCAGCAGCGCGGTGCCAGTGTTGTCCTGCTGCCACTCCCAAAATCTCTCAGCTCGTTTTTCATCTTCGTCTTCTTCCCTCCGGTGCTGCAGTAGTCTGAAAAATAATCTACATTATTCATATACGGCTTTTAAATCCATCTGCCGTTCATTATCAAACTTCAGCCAACATCCTAACGACTTTAACTCCGAAGAGTCGTCTTCAAACCAGAGTCTGAGGAATAAAAGACGTCAGTTCCAAGTCTGAGAAGCTGGAACGAGTGAGTTTTACATAAAAAATAGTTAGTTGTTGATCAATGAATCAACTTGACATCGACTCTTTTAGTTTTAATGACTCAAATTTGGAGATTTTCTGGTGTTATTACACCTACACTGGTGTGTTATCAGCTAAACTAAACAAGAGTTAATAGTATTTCCACTGCAGGTTAATTACCGATGCTGATTGTGAGGTAGTTGAGACGCAGACTAAATTACCACCAATTGATCTGCAGTTTCATTGTTTTCCAAAATAAAAGCACGCAGCAGAGAAAAGTATAAACTTTTTTTTTAGTCGAGTGAAACCACATATTCATATACAACCGACTCATTATGTATCAATACCAACACGGCGCTCTGCTCTGGTGATGTGATGTGTGTGTGTTTACACAAACATCTCTGCACCACCTTAAAGAGACTGTTGAAAAATAACATTTGCAGCCTGAACCACCAGCAGACTCCCTCCCTCTCTAATCTAGCAGAGAGCTCACGGTGTGATGAAGCTGAGCTAAAGGATTTCATGCGCGCCGGCAGGCCTGGCCGACAGTAAATCACTCCCTCTACTGACGGCGGTGGGAGACACGCAGCGTTTTCAGGTGCTGTTCATCTGGCACAAGTTTCAGAGGCGCTGCCTCCAGAGAAAGAAAACAAACCCTGATCCGCTTCCCCACGCACCGCGGCTCCCTGCGAGCCAGCCAGCGGCCTCCAGGAGGCCGTCCAGCCGCTCCGGCCCCTCGGACCAGGATGTTTGGGTTAGAAAATGACTTTGCTACTCCCTCAGCCCCTTTCTCTAATTGCCCCAAGGGTAATTACCTTGTCTCCTTTCCACTTAAGAAAAACCAAGAGCCATAGTGTTATTATATCAAGAAAGTCAAATTTGCTAAAATTAGCATTGAGCTATTTTATAATAATAATTATTACAGTTAGAATAATAAATGTATTAAAACCCAGAAGCTGGAAGTGATGTAAATATCAAGGTGTCTAATATGTGATCAACAGTTAAATGATCCCACAGAAAAAGATTTCACTCGCTAACAAAACATTTCCTCAAGTAATCACAATAAAAACATCTGTGAAACCGCAGCGGCCTGTGTATGATCACTCACGACGTTTCCTCCACGGAAAAAAAAGCAGCCATACCATCAATTTAAAGTAAATTCTGAATATGACGGGGGGCCGTAATCGCGTGTCGTTCTGCCTTCCTCCGGCCGGGGACTGATAGATCGGTGCAGAGAGCAGATTCTCCCGGGGGGGCGATATATCAGCCTGCAACGCTCCAAGTACCATTATGAAACACACCCGAGAGTACCGCAATTCAGGAACAGACCAGAACACCAGTGGAGCTCTCAAAAGATTTCTTCTTGTGCGGTAAAAGGCAACGACGGAGGAAAAAGTTTTTTGACTGATAATTCCTCCTACCATGTCCAAATCTGGAAAAATGCGAGTTGAGGCCGGAAAGAGAAACCACCAAGTTAGAAAACAAACAGGGGGAAGCGATGAACTCAGAGTTCACCTGCTCCAACACACGATGCTCCGGACTCAGGGGAGACATGTGCCATGTCAGGAAGAGACGGACTCTGCTACAGTTATTGTTGGATTCACGTCGTCCTTTTGAAGACGTCCACATCAGTGGTGCTATAGACACAGCTTGTGTGTGTGTGTGTGTGTGTGTGTGTGTGTGTGTGTGTGTGTGTGTGTGTGTGTGTGTGTGTGTGTGTGTGTGTGTGTGTGTTCCTGCAAAAGCTTCTGGGAGGAATCTTATGGAGAAAGCATCTGTCAGAGCGTCTGATTTCAGAGCTGCCCAGCTGAGCCTCGCTCCGTCAGGCCTTGATAACTTCACCGTCCTCCGTTTTCTCGGCCACTTGCTTTTCCCTCTGGACGAGCTTCAAACGCGTTGCAGAGCCGCTGCCACCACCACCTCCTCCACCTCCTCCACCTCCTCCACCTTGTGTGGTCTCTGTTCTACTAAAATGCATCTCAGTGTGAAACTCTTGTTTTAAAAACTCACGCAGGCCATAGAAAACAGCGCCTGTGTCATATCTGAGTCATGATTTAGATTTAGATCGCGGTGTGAGGTGAAACAATTTCAAGTATCAATGTGCTGAATGAATAAAAAAAGCTTTGGAGGCCGTTCAGAATAAATGCCGACAACGTCTGCTGTGCGACTCATTTGTGCTGGTAACATTAATATTTCCAGTGATACCTGTGGCAAACTAAACACAGATGTGAAGGGATTGTCTCATGCTCGCGGCGCTGTATGTTTCGCCTAACTGAAATCATTTGTGCCGACATGTGAAAGGATCAGTGAAGTTATCCATCTTCGTATTAACTCAAAAACTTTTGCTGCTAAAAGTGCCGCTGGGAGCAGCACTAAGCTTCAACTCAAGACATGAGTGCAGCAGATTAACAGTAATGTGGCTCTCTCCTGCCCTCTAGTAACTCTGCTGGAGTCATCATCCGTTTTTATGAAATATTTGGATCCGTTTCTGCTCTAAAGGCACAAACATTTTAATCCTCATTAAATAACTGTGCAGCAAATTAATACCAAAATTTGAAAAGCCTGTTTTTTTTCCTCCTCCTGTGTTTTACACTGCCTCTTTTTTTTTTTTCTTAAAACCTAAAATTAAAACCAGATCCGTTGTGAAGACACTGCAGGAGAATATTCCCTCCAGTCTGAGCTGCAGTTTTTAAACCCAGGACGTGTTACATCTTCATCATTTCTCTCTTTTATAAGCTTCGTCCAGACATGTGACATTTGTGTGTCTGCTTTGATTTCAAAACTGATAATGAAAATGTTCAAAAACACACACATGACCTTTCATTCTGTTTTGTTTCTCATTATCAAAGTTTTCCTCATCCTCTGCCAGCGCCTCTCTCTCCTCAGCATGTCATCCTCCAACCACTCTAGATCAGAAATAATACAAAGTGTCTATAAATTTCAGCTTCTCTAATTAAAGCCTTGCCCCGGGACATGCTCGAGCACGGCCACCAGGCACGAGATATATCCTCTGCATCGACACAAATTGGCCCATGAGCGCAACAAATTACATTATGATTACTGCACTGGCCCCAACGCTGTTCATCTTGATAGAGTTAACCCAACGTGGGCAGGACCGTCTCTACAACTACAGAGCTACAGAAAGAATTACAGTTTCTGGCTTCAGCTTACTGTAAAAAAAAACAAACAAAAAAAAAACCTGTGTTGTAAATTTCCAGCTCATCCAGAGAATCACAGGGCAGACGCACACAATGCACACATCCATACACGCACACACACTCGGAAGCAGCCATGTAATTCTGGGTTTTTTAGTTTGTCCGGTTTTGTTTTTGTTTTTTTGACAGTACTTATTATGTTTATTTATATTTCAGCGCTTACAGCAGGAACATGGAGGGTTTGTAATTACTGTATCTGAACTCTTGAAATCGTGTATCAAATTCAGTTGAAATAACATGAGGTCGGTCTTGGCCTTGACTTTGTGTGTGTGTGTGTCTTCGAAGATATCCTCAAAACTATTACCAACACATCAAAAATCAGTGATTCTGAAGAAAAGAACGAGAAAAAGAAAACAATCAGCATTAGGAAACGATCCAGAGCAACAAGCTCACGTGTCTGATCTGATACCAACCGAGGCCGTGAGCTACAGGGCAGAAGTTAAATGCCCAATTCAAGGCCTTTCAACACACGTCAGTGTTCATGAGGAACAAGGTGGGAGAGGATAAACAGAGGGCACGGTGCAGCTCTCCACCGGCCCGGCAGGAACTCACAAACCCTATTTACGTCTTGAAGAAACTAAACTTTTACTTTATTTATTAAAACTGAGAATCAAACATCCACACGCTGAAATAATAAGAAGTCTGAGAGAATGACAGACAGTAGCGCTCCAGAGGAAGAGCTGGTTCCTACTGTGAGATAATGAGGAGGTTGAAGATAGAGCCAAGCTCAGAAACACACACATCTGAAAACATAATCCAGACACACAACACACACAATTAAATATATCCATTTCCTTGAGCACATGTGCACGCATGTCTTGCACAAACGTACACAATTATATCCAATTTCCCGGCATATATTTCTCACACACACACACACACACACACACACACACACACACACACACACACGTAAAAAAACAAACAAACACGCGCATTTGACCATTTCCTTTTGCACGAAGAAACACGGCCCACACACGGACACGCAACCATTTACTTTTGCACGAATACATAACTGACACACACACACACACACACACACACACACACACACGGTCCAGTCTCACAACTGTAAACTTTCATTCTCTTACAGGGTCACTCTGTCTCTGCCCCTTGACTACTTAGTCTAAGTGCTCAATTAAGCATAGCTTGTTTAGCTGATCTCCCTCCCAGTTTTATTATTGTTGCCATGTGCTCGACTGTGTTCGCCTTCACTTTTTAAAAAAACTTTATACCTGCTATGAAACGTCTGAGTGATCTCAGCGCTGACTTCACATCTGTCCTCTTTCCCAGTTTACCCTTCTCTTTCATTTACATTTGTTTGTGCACACACACACACACACACACACACACACACACACACACACACACACACACACACACACACACACACACACACACACACACACACACACACACACACACACACACACACACACACACACACACACACACACACACACACACACACACACACACACACACACACACACACACACACACACACACACGTCCTACTGGCTAAAGGTGCAGAAAACCTTTTGTTTGTTGTATGAAATATCATGTGATGATGCTGTGAAATACTTAGTGCCACAATCTCTAAAAAAAAAAAAAAAATCAGCTCCAGAGTTTCCTGCAGAGCAGTGTCCTGGTTTTAATAATTGGTTCTTCTAAATAGGAGGCAATGATCCAGAGAAAGTCTCCCATGTTGAGCAATCATAATTATCCTCCTGAATCCACTCTTACCATAACACTGTAATTATTATTATTATTCTAGGAGCTTGCATGTCCTGTGTGTATTAGTGCCGTGCCTGACCATGAGATGAATAAGAGGCTGTTGTGTTAAAAAAGCAGCTCTGACTCGACTGAGCTGAACGGTAAAGATGGACGACGACGTGATGGCGGATAAAAAGATAATTGATTAAATAACACATCTGTAACTTTCTAATAAATGATCAATAAATGATCAATGATGTCATGAACTTATCATGGCATCAATTAAAACATTTCATATAGATCTATACGAACCGATACAATGTTACAGCTACAGTTTGTTTTATTGAACTATCATTATTATTATCAACTAGCTCCAATTATCATCAATTAAAGCCACAGATTAATTGAGCACGTGCAGGTCAATTAGCAGTATCAAGTGTAATAACAGATGTAATAAATGTTACACAGTAAAGTAATCGTGTCATTACTGGACTCGGTCCCTGACTAAACACAGCTGAGGTGCACGTCCCTGTGGTGCGCGCGGCCTCAACGCTTGGAGTTTGTCCATGTGCATGCGCGCGTGCGTGCGTGCGCGTGTCCGATGGAGCTCACGTACACAACGAAGCACAATCGGGTAATTGCGCGTCAGCGTCTTGGCTGCAGTCGCTTCACTTCTCCGGTCTCCAGCTCCCGCCACTGAACCGTTTTCATAAATCATGTCATTAAGATAACGTCGCGCGCGCGGCTGAGGCTCATACATCACGTCACGTGACAGACTCTTTCTCTAAAGTTGGAACACGAGTTTTCATTTGGGTCCAAACTTTTTTTTTTTTTTTCAGCTGAGGCGCGTTTGTTTTTTGCTGCAGCCTGCACCTGGATCCGGATCTAGATCAGATCTGGATCAGGTCTAGATCAGATCTGGATCAGGTCTAGATCACCACAACATCTCTGTGTGTAAATCATCTTTAAATGGAAACTGAGCCTCGGTGTCTTGAGTTAATTTCGTGTTTTCAGGAACATTTTCTCGCTGATGATGCAGCTTTGGTTCCGTCTCAGTGTCTCGCTGCGTCTTATTAGTAGATTGACTTATCTTCCTCTCTGGTTCCTCCTGACAGAGGTAATTTCACTTGTCAAATAACCATGATTCACAATCTCATACAGAGAAAAAAAAAAAGAAGAAAAAACTGAAAAGAAAAAGGCCGGAAGCGACTTCACCTGAAAGTGACGCGTCTCTAGTTCAACTGGATTTATACGTTTAGTGTTAAAGACGTAAATCAGAGGACGTGTCGCTGGATGTAATGTTTTATTAAAAGAAACACACATATTCTACATTTTACACTATTTAACTTTATTTTAAAGCAGAATGTTCCTCTAAGATTTGTTGCTATAATTTTAAATAATTAACAAAATAATAACATAAAATGAATAATAATGTAATTTCAGTGTATTTTACTGTAATAAAATATAATTTAATTCCAGTTAATTCCTTCCTATTGTTTTGAAGAGTCGTTCATTATTTTATCATCACCATTTCATTTAATTCTTTTTCTTTTTTTGTCTCAATCTATTCTGGGATTTGAGAGCATTAATTAGACCAGGATTATTAAACTTAATGCCTGTTCGCATTCAGCTAATTTCCAGTGACATCGTGATCATTCACATGGAGAGAGGAGGTGATTAGTCGACGGAGATAATAAATCTTTTGTGTTTATTTAAGACATGTTTTGGTGTGTTGTAATTTTTCCATATTAAATGAAGGGTGACTTTAATTACACACCCTGCAGCGTGTAATTTATTCACAATAAAGACGCAGTCGAATTAAAATCACGACTTTTTCTATCGAGAATTAATTGATTATCGGCAAATAATCGATTCAAAGTTAAATGGTATTTAAAAAAAAAAAAAAAGACAGATGTGTCCTGGTTTAATATCCGTCCTTCATCCTTCAGCACCATCATGGCTCATTTTCTCCAAACCATCCACGGGACATGTGTCTGTCAAGGATGAGGACGGAAAATGTAAATAGTTGCTGTTGTTATAAAGATTAAATATGAGGACGTGTCCTCCTGGACCGAGACTAAAACATAATAAATACATTAAAAAAAAAAAAAAGACGCGGAGTTAGAGGGAGCTGATTTAGAGGAACAGGCCAAGAAGCTCCACATCCAGAATCAACATTACTTCAAACATGAGGTCATCTAAACATCTGTCTACAACATGTCCGCCGGGAGTTCAATCAAAGCTCCGCTCAAACATCTACAATTGTTTCTGGAAATAAATATTAGGCCTAATTCAGCTGTGATTGGTGCAGCCACTCGGGAATCGTGGAGGGAAGGAAAGAAAAAAAAAACACTCATTGTTAACAGTCTCTGTCAATGGATACACCCCCTCCTCACCCTCCTCACCCGCCTCACCCCAACTACACACACACACACACTTTGTGTAGCTGTATTTATTTGATTTCCCCTCTCCTCTTTTCTTCCTCTCCTTCATTTAGACTAAGTGGCTTTATTTGTTCTTTCCCGACTGATTTCAGGTTCAGTGTTTAACAGTCTGGACCGGAGGGGTGAGGAGGATGGGGGAGGAGGGGGAGGAGGAGGGGGCTGCAGTAATCACACGCAGGGCGTCTGTCTCATGTCGTTACAGTCCATTTGCTGGAGACGGATCGATTTACTCATGAAGTTAAAAAAACGCATCTACCAAGGAAATAACAAAAGACTTAGAGAAACATTAGAGCAGAGAAACGAGTAACTAGAGAGACTCTCTGACTTGTAGCTCAACGTGTCTTCAATCATGGTGACATTATTATTATTTAACCACCAAATCCTTGATGTTCTTCACCTACAGAACCAGCACATGCATCACTGTTGTCACTGTCTGCAAAACTACAACCACACAAAACCGTTGTAATGGTCCTTTAAACTGGAGACAATACACTGAGCATATACTGCCCCCTGGTGGACACAACAGGACACCAAAATATTTATTACTTTATCGTGAAAGCTGCTTGTGATAACCGTTCGTCATAATCAATCCTCAATTATTCAATTTATAATCAATTTCCCACTAAAATTGTTGATTCTGATTCATTGTTTTACCTTAAAATATCTGAGACATTTAATTCCTGAAGTAATTTAAATTAAACCTAAAGACATTTAGTTGATTATCTATTGTGATTAGGACTATAAATAACATTTATTTTAACTATTAATTTAATCCACAGATGCTTTTATTGATCTGTGAATCGTCAAGAAACTCAGAAATATTTTGTTACAAAGACAATTCATTTTAGAGGCAGAAATATTTTAAATATTTGTCATCATGACACTGGTTTTTATTGAAAATAAAAACATTAAGTCAGATTATTTCTCTTCATTACAGGAGAGTCAGGTTGTAGATTATAGGTCAAAGTATCAAACTGAATTAAATAAAGATGAATTCATTTTGTTTCTCATTTTAAATTTAGTAAAAACCTCAAGTTTGTTTCTTTTTTTGCAGCAAAATAGACAAATAAATGAAAGTCTACAGTCGTTCTTCTCTGACTATTAATATCAGCTGTGAAACTTAGAGACAAAAACAATCACAAAGAGAAGAAACGATAAAAAAAACAAAGCTCAGTCGGTCGACGTCTCAGAGACGTGAAAATAAAAACCTGCTCTGACGACTTTACAGAGAAACATCAGCAACTTTCAGCTCATTAATCTGCGTCGACGACCAGGTCGCACATAAATTAAAGACCCGTCTGTCTCCATCCTCGTTAAAACAGTGGCTCTAGATGAGGAGGAGGTGAAGAGAAACACTGAGGTCATTCTGCTGCTCAGGTAGAGAAACCCTGTGTCCTCTGTTCAAATCATCATCATCATCGTCGTCGTCGTTGGTGAGGACCAACAGGAGTCTGGAGGTTTGTGATGTAAAAACAGAGAAGGACAAGCAGCGACGCCACATGGAGACTCAGTTCTTATAAAAACAGAAACAAATCACCTGAACGAGTCTGAAAACGTTGGAATTAAAAGAAACGACGCTTTAATTAGTCATGTGATGATAAACTGAACATTTTAGACTTTTGGTCAAATAAAACAAGTTAATCAAAGACATTGTGTTTGGGGTTTTTATGACAATTAATTGAGAAAATAATCTGCAGATTAATTGACAATAAAAAAAGATCTACAAGTGGTTAAAATGATATCTGAAATGATTAGCTGGTTGGTAAATTAATCAACATCAAAGTTTTATAAGACACTAAAATAAATGTTGGGGGTTTTGGTCCATTGGTCAGATAATTTAAAGAAGAAGAAATGTGGTATTTTATAGACTAAACAATAAAAACATGACGAACGCTTCAGTTTGTGATGAAAACAATGAATTACAAACTACAAACGTACAGTAAATAAAACGTCTGTGACTTTTTCTGTAAAACAAAACTCAGCAGAGTTAAAAGGGTTTGAACTCTGAGTCCAGAAGTCTGATCTTCAGCCCGTTATCTCTCTACACAAGAACCAAAACACCCTGATTAAAACGTCTCTTCCTCCACTAAACAACAGTGAGTGAAGTGTTAAAGAGGATGAGGAAATATCGGTTATCAGAAGCAAAAAACAACAAAAAAAAAACCAACATATTGAACGAACCGAGAAGACAAACCAGTGACACAAGAAGAGACTAATTCACACTGGATCTGACTTTATATTATTATTATTATTATTAATATTATTTTCATTATTAAACGTAGATAATGATGGTTTTAGTTTAAGATTAAAACCTACAAGACCTCGACCAACTGGAGGAACCAAATAAATAAATCACACGTGTCAGAAACACACTTTTAACTTTTTAACGACAAAGTGAAAGTTACGTTTTTACAACAAGAGACGAGTTAGAAAGAAAACAGAATAAAATAACAGAAATAACAGAAATGTTGTGGATTCAGCGGCAGCAGCAGATGTCGTTGGATCAACAACAAATCAAGTGTGAGACTGATTATTTAATGTCATTTTTTGAACAAAAAAAAGGATAAAAACACGTTTCATTTCTATTTAACTGATTATATAGAGAAGTGTAAACATTAAAATTAACTGGAGAACAACAATAGTCTGAAAAACAAGCCTGTAAACTGAAGAATAAAGATTTATACGTGTTGAACACGGACAGAAAACAGCCTGAAGTGTTGATCGTGTTGGTGAGTGAACACCACAACACCACCAGGAATGAAAACATGAAAAAATAGAATAAAATCAAAAATGTTTTGTGGTTCTTATTGGTTGCAGCTGCTCAGCAGCTTGTTGAGAAAGAAAAAAAAAAGTGACACAATAAAGTAAACTGGTCGGTCGCAAATACGTTGGTTAAAATTACAGGAAGATTATTTAACTCGACTGAAACGAGAGAAAACAAAACAGGTAAAAAGAACAAACGAGGAAAAGATTAGAACTGTTGCAAAACATGAATCAGAAACTTTACTAGAAACACTTTCATGCAACAAAAGTCTTTCTTCTCGTTTCCCACAGTTTCTTGCATCACTCACACAACATCCAGCACCAGGACTGGATTGATCATTAGAAACACTAAATGATTCATTCACTATTTGAACGACATGAAACAACAAGTCAAACCGCTGACCTTTAACATCTGCACGACAGAAACCTTTCAACTGACTACTCAGCTCCTTCAACGTCTTCTACATGTTTGAGGCTACGAGGAAAAATGAAAACTATAACTTATAAATAAACTTTTCACACAGACGTAGCAGCAGTTGACCAACTTGTTCCTCCACAACCTTTGGTCAAAGACGAGGAGACGATGTTAAATGAGTAACTATAAACCTGTATCTTCTAACTCCACAGAGACTCAGTGTCTTTACGAGACAGAAGCAGTAATAACTGGTAACATAACGCTACAATAGTCTCTTTGTAAATTGCAGTTTGACACAAACCACCACCTCCCTTTTTTCACACTCTTTAAACATCCATGTTTAAATAAAAGAGATGATCAGTGGTAGGACGTGAGGTTTATTCATGACTAGAAGGTGTACCTAATAAACTGACAGGAACTCGTCTTTAATGTCTAATTAACACGACAACCACGAGTCATCATGACATAAAGTCTACACGTTCAACTCTTCTGGTTACATTTAAACACTTTGTCTTTTTACTTTTACAACTTTGATCCAACAAACAACAAATGACAACATTTTTAGACCAAACTAAAGATGTAACTTATATAAAACCAACGACAGGTTCACTTCAGGTCACCGGTATCTAACCTTCATCTGGAGTCACGTGATTCATTAAAACAAGGAAACTAAGTGGACAACCTCCTCAACTTCTCATAGGGGAGAAAAGTTTGAGCACATTTAGTAAAACAATGTATGCCGAATTCACTATTAATAGTCCGTCTCTCTAATTTTTCAAGATATTTCCCGTTAAATATAAATTAACCTTAAATACTAAAGAAAAACTTAAAAACGCGATTATTTCCAGGCGCGTTCCGGCGCCTGAGGCCTGGTCGGATGTTTCTCTCAATTAGCGACACAGGTCATCAACCACATTCACCAAAACGTTCATAAAGAGGCTTGATAGGATATTAACATACACATTATATCAACTGGACACATTATAACATCAGATTCATTGAGATAAAACAATTTAAAAAATGATAAATCGCCAGATACCGAACTTCAACCAGTTTGTTCATTTAAAACCGTAACAGGTGTAATTATGTTCAACATTTCGGAGACTAAAGATAAAAACTCACCAGAGCGCAGATAATCTCTAATCGATCGATCATGAAGTTCGTCTGAATGAAGTTAAAACTTGAAAAACGTAAATTAATCCAAAAGGTTGAGACGTTTCCTTGAGTTAATTTCAGCGTTTTCCGTCAACGTTTAAAAATGGCGCGGAATTTTCTTCTTCTCTTAAAAAACATCGTCGCTGCTCAGCGGCGGTTTGCTCAGTGCTGCCCCCTGTGGCCGGAACTAATATCAGACCTTCTGCCTTAAAAACCACCGGGAACTTTATCTTTTAGACAGTTTATATTTATTAAATTCATCTTGTAATCAGTATCACTCTTTAATACGTCTTAGTTCTTATATTATATATTTTAATTATATTGATATTATTACATTTACTGTCGAGTTGACACGTTGGTTTGTCCACAACATTTCACTGAACGTTCATCCTGTGTTTACCTTCATACTACTACTGACTGACACAACTAAACTAAACTGAGCCTAAAGATCCTGACTGAATTCAAACGTGCAAAGAAAAAAAAATTCAACTGCAATGAAATGTTGCATTTTCTGTCCTACATCTGTAACAATGCTGAGGTGAACAAAACTGTACAACCGACCACCTCATCTCCTGACATTTATTCTATTTATAATTTATTCATTTATTTAATTCATTTATAAATACGTTAAGTTAATAGTTTCACTGATGTGCAGCATCAGTGAAACATCAGTACAGCATCAGTTTTATTTAGAATTTTTTATTATTTTTTTTTATTTAGTTGTTTTTTATTTAATTATATGCTAATTAATGATCATTTTCATCAGCCTGGTGTTTCTAATAAAGTGATCAATAATTAAAATTAGCATCAATAACTAATGTAAAGTGTTTAAGAACGTTTTAATATAATAAAATAATAAAATTTTGATCAGTTTTAATCGTTTCCTGAATTTAAAAACAGTAAAACAGCCAGACAGCGTCGTGCGCATGCGCAAACTCCTGATCCGATCCCGGCAGGACGAGAGGAAGAGAAGAGACGGGAACTATCTTGACGTCTATTTCATCTTTGACCACGAACCATTGGCTCTAGCTAGAGTTGATTAATTCTCTAATCGATTAGTTCTGTCTGATCGATTTATCCATTGATGATGTCGGAGGATCGTTTTGTGGTTTTAGAGGAAAAGTCAAACCAGGAAGACGTCGCTGAAGTAGAAACTGTTACGTTATAAACGATTTAAAGACGAAGTGTTGAGACTGACCGGCGGATCCACCGGCGATGATCTGATGAGTCGCCTCCCGCAGCATGCTCCTCGGTTTAACGGCGGCCGTCATCGTGTCCGGTGTCGGTTCCTGATCAAAAGAAAAAAAGAAACATTGTATCAAAGTAGAAACAGACACGTCACAGTTCAGACGGTCCAGACGGTTCCAGACCTGCTGCAGGCTCCGGTTCCTCTCCGGTTCTCGGTCTCGTCTCGTCCCGCAGGTTTCACTCACTCCGTCAGTCGGAGTGTGTGTGTGTGTGTGTGTGTGTGTGTGTTGTGTTACGCGTGCTTCCCTCCACGCGGGAGACGGCGCACCCCTGATATGTCTCCGAGTCCTCGCGCTGCTAAGCTAAAGCTAATAAGGAATCAGTTACAAGACTGAGCTGCTGCTTCACTCTGACTCACGGTGGAGACGTGTTGACATGTCAACAAACAAACAAACACGAACTCTGACCTCAGGACAAAGTAAACAAACACAACGAGATCAAAGGTTTATTCTTATGTCAATAAAGTTTAAAGATCAGATCATCAGCTCATCAATAATCAGTTAAATAATTCACTTCTACTATAAAACATGATGTGAAGGACGAGAAAAGAAACAAGATCAGAGATAAAATAATAAACTTTTATTCTTTTATTTATTTGTGTCAAACGTGAGGAAACTTCTTCCCAGTAAATCAAACATGAGCTGATTGATTCTTATTTTATTAATCAAACTGATCAACGTTGGTGAGACGTGAAGTGAAACATTTACAAGTTTAAATTAGCATCAAAAAAGTCAGAAACTCAACAAACATCTGGACGTTTTTCTTCATATTTGAAGTGAATTCAACGACGTCACTTTAATTCAGGTGGATAAAGTTGATTGATCGATCGATCGATCGATAATTTCTGTCAGAATGAAAACTATAAACCACCATCAATAGTGTTTCTCCATCCAATAATATAAACATATATAATTAACACCAGAGTCTGAGAATTAACCAGATAAAAGTCACGTGAGGAACAGAGAGATTAAGAGTTTGGTGAAATAAAAGAACATCCTGGAGATTAAAAACCAGTTTTTCTGTTTTCTTTGTGGTTATGAAGAAACTGATTGTTGCTCAAGTAACAAGGTAGAAAAACGACTTCGTAGGAGTTGAGCTTGTTTCCTCATGAGTCTTTCTTTGTTTTCGCTGTGTAATTATTTCTGTCGAAATCTCCTGAGAAAATAGAGGTTTGATTAAAACCACCGAGGAGCGTTTGTGTCTGTGACTAACGAGACGACGACGCCGTCGTTCTACCTGTTGACTCTTCACAGTCACAGGAGGAGAGTGATAAAAACCGACAGAGACTCTAATTATCAACCAGACGAGCAGGTTTTCGTCCTCTGGTCCTGGACTTCACTTCTCTCCATAGAAACATTTAAAACGTTACTTTAGTCAGCGTCATTTCTCCTGGATCAGAAACAAACCGGTTACAAGTTTAACATCAACATGTTCTGAAGTCAAACTGACACAACGTTGAGACACCGACGATAATAAAACCAGGAAGGAAAAGATGAACATTTATCTGTTTCTGATCACATCCATAACAGAGAAGATAAGAGAAGATTTACACCGTCTTATGTCTCACCTCAGGGTATCTACACACTTTAGTAACTATCTATTTATTTATGCAACTATGTATTTATTTAATGTAACTATGTATTTATTTAATGTAACTATGTTTAGTGACGAGTGGCTCATTTCAAACTGATCAAAGAAACGTTACGTTCACATTCAGCAGGAACGAGAGTGAAAATCATCTGAACTAATAAATAAATGTATATTTAAAATAAAACAAACTAAAAGATATTTTAAAAGAATATAAATGATTAGATATACATTAGGAGTCGTCCAACCAGGATGAAGCAAAGTGACAGTTGTAAACAGTTTCTATTCAGTTTGACCTGAGGGAAGAAAAAACTTCTACAATAAATAGACTAAAAACACCACTAAAGCACACTGGGGAGTCAACACATGTTCAACATTAAGAGCCAATTATTTTCAGTTCCCATTAAAATATCGGAAAAGTCAGACTGAAGTTTACGACCGACGAGTTTAAACCTGAATCTCGTCCTGAAACGACGAAGACGTCGTAGTTTCACACGTGACGTCACCAAACCGGATGAATGTGTAGTAACTGTAACTGACGTCAGTGTAGAAATAAACTGATGATCAGAAACATTTGACGTTAAAATGGAGAAAATGTTCGTTCACTAAAACATAAACACATAATCGATTCATCTCTGAGAATTTAGGTTAAAAACCCAATAAAAGTTTATTTCTTCACTACGTTTCATGAGGAGTCACCGTCCTAAATGTGCTGTTGTTCATTTATTCAGCCGTCGTTTCTTTATAGAACAACATGTCACAAACAGAACTTTATCTGAATCAAAACCTGGATTTAAAATATTTAAAATGAACATAAATCTGCTCCACCACAAATAAACACATCTATAGCATTTTAACATGTTACAGATAAATCATCGTCTCGTTTAAAACAGAAAATAACCAGAATATGAATGTAAACACTTCCTGGACGAGACCAGTGACTCTACAGGAACCAGTCAGACTGAATGATGATGAGAGGGAACATGTGGCTTCTTATGATGCTGAGTTCTTTTATAATCAGAAACGTTTCTAGAAGCTGTTGAAGACTAATATAGTTTCCTAACAGTGACACAGTCAGACGGTAAAACACTTTGAGGTTTAACAGAAAATGTAGCAACGTTCTCACCGTCACCAGAATCTTTGACTTTAAATTCACTTTGATTTAAAGCTTTAGAAAACATGTGGCCTCATGGAAAAATTACAGAAGTTATTTTCTTTTTAGATGAGCAGCGAAGGCAACGCAGAAGTTCAGCAGTGAGCCTTATAACGAGCATTTCATTTAGTGTACGAGCGGCTGTGGAACAACAAGAGCTTCAGACGAGCTATAAAAACGTGGGATTTACAGCAGATATTTGGCAGGAAAACGCCATTACCACTTTGACCCCCTCGGATAAGAAAAAGCAGAACAGCTTCCACCTCGACGGCCTCAGCTCCAGTAAAAGCTGCAGACTGAGCCGAGCGGCTACGAGCTGCGTTTAGTTTATGGACGCGTTGAATGAGAGAAGAAGTTTTCTAGTGACATAGTTCGAAGAAACAATGTTGGTTTTTAAAAATCGAGCGACTAAAATGTGAATTTAACCCTGAGCTTCCTGAATAGATTAGACTAACTAGGAAAAAGTGTTTTTTAAGGGAAAACTAGTGAAAGTTTTGTTCCAGTGGAGAACAAGCCAAGAAAATGATTGATGAGTTTAAAAAGTAACTTTAGCTCCAAACACATCAAATGTTGAAGCTTTTTTTATCAACCTGTAACAACAGAATGATTTTATCTGAAACTTTAATTTGTTAGAAGAGAAAACTATTTGAGTCTGAATATTTCCACCAGTTTTCTGGAGTTGAATCTAATAAAACAGGTTTTAGAAGCAGACGTGTATTTACAGATTATTTATAGATTCAACTGTGTTCAAGTAAAATAAAAACCAACCAACAGGAGGCGGTTTCATTTATTTTATTCCCACACACACAACAGATTCTCTCCAACATTCTAGAACTGACTTAAATTATTCTGCTACATGAAAAGAAACTGAACGTTCTTCAATACAAACGTGACAAAAAAATACAACATCTTCCTTTTAAACAAAAATAAAATACGTTGGAAACACAATAAATAACTAATGTGGGTACGAGTGAAACAGTGGTTTGATCCAAAACAGTTCAAGTCATTTCAAATATTTTTGTAGCTCTTTTAAAATCTAAACTTCCTCCTTTTTTATTTTTATTATTTATTGGACTGTTGAAAATGTTTTACACAGATGAATTAAACATATGAACCTGTAACATTATATATGTTCACTGGTTCAGGTTGAAGTGAACTAAATATTAAATATTATCCCAAACCCCATTTTTATAAAGAAAATCATAATGTAAGACAAGACCTTTTATTAATTTTGTGTTTTTGATTCTTTAAATGAAGAAAACGTCCGTTAATTCCGTTAATTTTCTGACCGTTAATTCATCTAAAGACGTCGTAGATAAAATAAAATAAACGTGTTAGTCGAAGCTCTAAATCAAAGTAACATTAAACGTGATTATGTCAAATTAAAACACTAAACTCTATGAACACGAACCCTATCAGTCCCTTTCTAATTGCACAGTACCTCTTCAGTTCTGATTCATTGTCAAGTATGAAACAATTACAGCGACACAGCGACTTTATTATCAACGATGAATCTGAACGTGACCTTAAAACCTACTGAAGCAGAGCTGAAACACCCTTTTGTTGCAGAAATAAATAGTCTAATAAAAGACTGAATCTACCGTTTCTACATCTAAAACATTTAGAAAAATAATCTGTTGTGTTGTGTGGACGTGGAAACTAAAGGGAACTTGTGTGAGTTGGTCTCTGTGTCCGTCAGCGTTCACAGTAGCGTGGGGCCCTTGGTGGTGTAGTTCATGGCGGGGAAGTGTCTGCTGTCTCCGTCCCAGTGGCCGAGCGGCTGGTGGGCGGCGGGCGGGAGGCTGGGGTTCCAGTGGTTAATGTAACTGGCCATGAGCAGCGTCAGCTCCAGGATCTGAGACGGAGGAGAAAGATTAACGACTTTAACACCGAGATACGATCGTGTTTCATTGGCTTCTGGGGACCTGGAGAGTCCACTATTGTTTCACACCAGATTTGAAAACCTGAAGAAAAAGGCCAACTGATCTACAACCAGGAGTGAAGTTCCTCTCATTACCAGAGGTAATATGAGTCTGTTAAGGCTCCGTGGAGAAACAAGACAAACAATGTGTTTCTTCCATCAGTGTAAAAAAAAACAGGTGAATATGGATCAGTCAGGACTCGCTGGTCTCTCACTGATCTTCACATCGTTTCAACACCTTCCCACCGCCCACACGTCCGTCACGCCTCAGCTGCTGGTGTAGAGCATCAGGTGACCGAACTAATTTATTTATCTTTTACTTTAACTAAATGTTTAAATTTGAAAGTGTCTCTGTAGTAAACAGCTTGTGTTCAGGTGTAAACACATATTTTATCCGACAGGAATTTCACTTGAGCTTCTCCACAATCTTTCCACATCAATCTTTCCACAGCTGGAGAAGCTCCTCCTCTCTCTCTCCACCGTTTCAAATCATCTCAACAAAATGACGAGTGACAACCTCACACGTGGAGGCGAAGCAGAAACTTAGCTCCGGGTATTTAACCCCCACAGATCAGTCGAGACTGAAGATTTATGCTGCAGGAGGAGGAGGAAGGTGCATACCTTTGGTTTAGCCATTGCAAACACCAACTTCTCCACACTCTTCTTGGTAACTCCAGGCTCCCTCTGCTGGCTCAGGACCAACATGAAATCATCACGGCTGCCACCGAAGGTGATGACCGACTGGTACGAGTACGTGACCAACGTGTGCTGGAGAAAAAAATCAACAAGAAGAAGAAGAAATGAGTTTGATATAATTTATAACAACATCTTCACTTGTCTTTGTTTGTCCAGGTTTTTGTGACACGAGCTCAACACTAAACCAAACGTATCAACAAGCTGCTGGAAATTCACTTTGACCTCGATGTCAAACAACGTCACATCCTTCTGTTGTTTGAGACGTCACAGAATAAAACTCCTTCGTTAGCAGCAGGTTAACGTTTAACGTGTCAGATCCATGAATCTAAAGTCAATATAGACGCAGGTGGTTGACGTTGACGAGGTGTTTGCTTCACTCACCATCGTATAATCCAACACACACAGTCCGTCCTCGTTGAGCGCCAGCCACACCTGACTCTGCTCCACAGGAGACGGAGGAACAGGCTGACGACAAAACAAAGCTTCACGTTACCAACAAACGGCTTCACTCGTCTTAACCTTATATGACCGGTGTTTTTTTTACCTTGGCACTGAAGAGTTTGGCTCCAAATAGAGGCCATTTCCGAGCCACAGTTAAGTAAATTCTCACACACTCGGATGCACTGCACCCACGTAGCATAGACCACTTAGTGGCCAGACGCTCAGTCAGATCTCTGGAGAAGAACAGGAAACATTGGAGTTGAAATCTTCATTATCGTGACAATAAAAACAGAATCAGAGCATTTTCTCCTTCTGCTGGTTAATCGCCCGTCACTGTGAAGATGATCACGTTACATTAGTTTATCAGTTTTGTAACAAACTGACAACTTTACCTGTTTCCTGCTCTGAAACAATGAAACTAATGAATGGAAACAGTCATTGTTTCATGTAAAAGTAGACGGATCAGTTTCATAAATCAGAGTTTGTGTTTCTGTAAATCAATCCTAGGACCACATCGAGTTCCTGGTTCCAGATAAAAGCATCAGTGTTTGTTTCACCTGAGCTGCTCTGAGCTGCAGTCCTGTTTGTAGCGTTTGGGGTAAAAACGCTCCAACGCCTGAAGGAGAATGAGCTGAGATTTAGGTTGAGGAGAGGTGGAGCTGGTGGGAGAAGCAGCCGGTCGCTCCAGATCACCGTGTTCAACCTGGAATCAGACGAGATGAAACGAGAAGCTGCAGCAGCGTTTCAACTTTTTATGAGTCAAAGTGTTTGTAGATGTTTCCAGACCTGAGCCATGAGAGCCGCCACCTCCAGCGCCAGCTCTTTGTTCACAGGAAAGTGTCCTTGTTGAACTTCATCATTCACCTGGTACGCCAGCAGGAGGCGCTCTCGCTCTGTTTCTCCTTTCACCTGAGCTCTGAAACACAGTCTGCACACGAACACCAGAGAAAAAAAACCAGTAAGTCGTCGTTGTTGACACTTGTTTTCCTGGTGAAGGCTGAAATTATGCACACTTCACTTCATCTCCAAGACGCAGGAAACTCAACACCAGTGTTTAAAATTCCTGCAAAAAGTGAAAATGGTTCAAC